>OX326968.1:45619226-46041726 GCA_946800305.1 Medicago arabica
AAGAAGGAAGAGGAGTTTGGAGTGGCTATGTACAAATAAATAGTTGTAGAAATGAATGGAACATGGTTGGGAGAAAGAAACAAAGTGGAAATGGAAAAAAGGACAGAAATCTTGTGAGTGTTGTGAAAAACAGAGAAATGGTTGCTATGTACACCTGAATTTTCTTATGATTTGGTTTGGTCCTTGTCTCCTTTACTTTGTTTAAGACAAGACTAAGCAAACCTGAAACCTCCTGCACTTAGTTTTATATTATACTCCCTCCATTTCATAATTCTTGTATATTATGGAGAATAATTTTGCTTCACAACATTAATTATTGTTTTGTCAATAATACTCTTACATATTTTGTTGTAGATAGAGAAAAAATAGAATGAAATAATAAATGGTTAAAGATATTATTGAAAACACACATAATTTCATAAAAAATAACAAAATTTACTTGGTTTCTTGGTTACTGCAATTTCTCCAAAATAGATGTGTATTATGAAACGGAGAGAGTACTACATTGGTCTTATTTATAAGAGGATGTTGAGCCAACAAAGTTAAAGTTAACGTATCTGGTTCATTAATAGGATCAGATACATCAACTTTTGTTGACCTAATTTTCTCTTATAAATAGGATAGGAGAGATTATTAACTTACTCTCACTTTTTTTCCCGTTGCTAAGAAACCACTTTTTAATATTTGAAGTTAGTTTTAAATAAAGGATCATTTTGTAAATATCATTTCATTTTGTTTTTTAAATAAATAAATAAAGTCCATTAAACTGTTTCCTCAAAACTTCATAGGCTCGTTGTTATAATGCCATGTCGTTAACAGCAATGTCCTCAATAATGCCACTAAAGTCTGAACAAATGTACAATTAAGAATTCTATAAAATCTTGAACAAGAAAAAAAAGAATTTGATAAAATTAGAAGCATGGAGTTATTTGAGAATGGAAATGGAATAATTGTTTGAGAGAATTATCTACATATAAAATGATCCAAAAGTTCTAATGATTTAATTGCTTTGGTAGCTTCGGTGCATACTAGAGTAGTATTCACGTGGAATGCGTTATAAGGAAGAAAAAAAAAAGAGTGCAAAATCCGAAAAAAAGAATGTAAAGTCTACACGCAAAAAGAATCCGAAAAAAACATCTGGATAGAAAAAAAAAAAAGGAAATTAATTAATTAATTGGGTTCCAAAAAAAATTTGTTTACTACCCTTTCGTTAGGGATAGATGCATGTTCAAGCTTATGTGGGATTGTGTTGCACTAAGTTTTTAATTTTAATTTTCTTTTTGAATAATATTTTTTTATAGTATAGTAGAATAATTTAGTAAGAATTGATATTTTGACCATTATATGGGATTGTGTTGCACTAAGTTTTTAATTTTTGTTTTCTTTTTGAATAATATTTTTTTTTTATAATAGTAGAATAATTTAGTTAGAATTTATATTTTGACCGTATTGCACATACATATCACACATCATTTCTATCTTAGTCCATATATGCAATCACAACAAGTAACAACACATCTTTATATTTCTAAATATTAGGGGTGGCAAAATAGGCTCAACCCGTTGGGCCGCCCTGTTTGGTCCGTTATTTTAGACGCGTCGAGTCGAAGTTTTGACCTCATTTTCTATAGTTTGCTCGACTCGTCTCGTTGAAAGACAAGACAGACACGGGGCGGGATGAGCCGACCCGTTTAACTCGTTTAAGGATTTATCCTTAATGGCTCGTGACTTGTTGGGGATTTCTATTACTATTATTGCATTTGAATCGGCTTTTAGCATTGGTTTGATCATTCTTAACAAATATAGAAGTTGTTTATTGTAAAAAAATGTGGAGGCTTTGATTTGTATTTCTAGTTGGCTTCAGGTTTTACTAGTTCAAGTATATATCAATTATTATTTGAGTTGCATAAGTGTGTAGGACAAAGACATAGTAACATTTTATTTGATTAACTTTTTTGCAAATTGTGCTTTCATCAAAGTTAGCGTAGGCAATTAAATATAATTTATACTCCATCCGTTTTAAAATACATGTCCAATTTTTGCAATGTGCACTATTCATTTGACTTGCTTTGACCATATTTTTTAACTAATGTATAAATACAAATATTAGCATGTAAGATGTTGTTTTATTTGTCTCGACAAATATTTTCAAAATATTAAATTTTTATAATTTTTTACTTTAGATAATAAAGATATTAACGGTCAAAATTGTGCATTGACATATGTGAAGTGATTGACTTGGACATGTATTTTGAAACGGAAGGAGTATTAGTTATTTATACATATGATATGCAGATATATTGGGAGATGATGATGAAGGGAAGGATGCCAAAAGCTTGGAGTCAATTATTGAGTTATTGATAAGTTTTTTGGTTGAACCTTAAATATTCCACTTCTCCACATTTAAAATGTGTGAGCAACAACCATTAGGCTATTTGACAAAAAACTTACTTTCATTTGCTTTTGACTAAAAAACCACTTTTTAATATTTGATGTTAGTTTTAAATAAAGGGTCATGTTATAAATATAATTCTATTTTATTTTTTAAATAATTAAAAGATCCATCAAACTGTTTCCTCAAACTTCATACGCTCGTTGTTGTAATGTCACGTCGTTAACCACAATGTCCTCAATAATGCCACTAAAGTCTGAACTACAATTAAGAATTCTATAAAATCTTGAACAAGAAAAAAAAAAGAATTCTTTAAAATAAGAAGCATGGAGTTATCTGAGAAAGGAAATGGAATAATTGTTTGAGAGAATTATCTACATATAAAATGATCTATGAGTTCTATTGATTTAATTGCTTTGTCAGCTTTAGTGCATACTACAGTAGCATTTATTATCAAATTAACAAAAGAGGGAAAAATCTTATTGATGAATGAGATAATACATGAGTGTGTGATACACACACACATCGGTAGCATAGACTAAGTAACTAACTACATTAGAACAAAGTAGGTGAATATAAAATGTATAAAATGCCCTCTAAATTTCATTCTTGAGCTGCAAGCTATCTATTCTGTTCTTTGTATCTTCTGCATTCTCTTCTATATCCCCCCACAAGTTGGAGGGTGGTAGATGTCTAACACACCCAACTTGGATAGAAGTAAATTGAAAGGTTGAGGAAGCAATGATTTTGTAAAAAAAAAATATGCTACTTGGTCTTTAGAAGAAATAGGCAGGAGTTTGAACAAGCCTGCTTGTAACTTCTCTCTGACTATATGGCAGTCAATTTCAAGGTGTTTGATGCGTTCTTGGAAGACAAGATTAACAACAATGTAGACAGTCTGGTTATCACAGTAAAGGACAGGTGTCTTGATACATTGAACCTCTAAATCTCTGAGAAGGTAGATGAGCCACTGCAATTCACATGTTGCAGATGCAAGAGCCCTGTATTCAGCTTTTGAAGAAGATATGGAAATTGTGAGCTGCTTCTTAGTTCTCTGTGAAATAAGGGATTGGCTAAGAAAGAAACATTGACCAGATATTGATCTCCTGGAGTCTTTACAACCTGCCCAGTCAGCATCAGTGTACCCTTTGATTTGAAGAGGTGAATGTCTAGGAAAGAACAAGCCTCTACCTGGACAACCTTTAAGATATCTCAAAACTCTTATAGATGCAGTGTGATGAGTTTGAGTAGGGTTGCTTAAGAATTGGCTAAGTTGTTGAGTGATGTATGTGATGCCAAGTCTGGTTGTGTTAAGGTATAACAATCTGCCTATTAACCTTATGTATGCTGGTATATCAGGAAAATGAGGTGTTGAATGATTAAGTAACTTGATGGAAGGATCAGAAGGAGTAGTGTGCTCTCGATTTTCGGGTATCAAAATCATTAATCGGATTTGAACCTTTAATCATTGAACTCTCAACTTTTATTCGCGGGAAGAGAAAAAAGTGAGTAAAAACCCTTATAAGACCTTGGATCCGGGGGTTGGTTGTGGTTTAATGGCCGAAAATGGCTTTATGGTTGTTGTTTGATGTTGGCTGAAAATGGCTTTATGGTCATGAGAGAGTGGCCGAAAATTTATGTTGTTGTTGTTGTTTGAGGTTGGCCGAAAATTTGTGGTTAAAATGGTGGTTTATGTTGCTGGAAAATTGTTGAGTGTTCTTGGTGTTCTTGAGATATTCATGAGTTTTTTGTGGTTTTGATCTAAAATTTTGGAAAGAGAAAGTGGAAATGTGTTTTTTGGTGATTTGATACTTTCTGATTTTTCTGACTCTGATTCGGACGTTTTTGACGCGTGAACAGTACTTTAAATAGTACAAAGTCTCTGATACATTAAAATGACGAAAATACCCCTGCTGAAACTTGGAGAAAAAGTTGGACCAGGACCAATGACAAACTGACATGTGGACTGAATGACTTAAAAAATGATAAAATCAGATAAATGAATAAATAAATAAATAACAACAAATAAATAAATAAAAAAAGAAATAATTAAATAAATAAATAATAACAAAAACGAAAATTAATAATAAAAAAGAAATAATAAAAAAAAAATGTCTCGTCGGAACCAAAAAATGAGGTATTTTAAAATACCTCTCTGCCGAAATTTTGTCTGAGACGACATAAATACGCGGCTTTTTTTAACGCTAAATAAAATAGTAAATCAACGACGTGAACAAAATGAGTTTTAAAAACGTAAACTTTACGATAAATAAAATACGCATAAAACGCGGATAAAAAGTCAAGAAATTAATACGCGAGTGACATTAAAATATAAACGACGTAAAAAAAAGAAATGCGATCACAATACGAATAAAACAGATATTACGGGAATTAGAGCGCGAACGAAAAGCTAAAAAACGAACAACATACGAAAATAAAAAAAATAAATTGGTCAAAATTTGGGGTATGACAAGTAGAAACTGGTTTAGAACCAAGTAAACCTGAATCTTCTAATGGGATGCCATATTTTGAGTGAGCAACTTCAAGTCCCATAAATTATTTAAGCGGACCAAGGTCTTTGATTTTGAATGCATCATGAAGGACATTCTTAATCGATGTGAATTCAAAGATAGTGTTACCAACAAGAATAACATCATCTACACACACAAGTAATAGTGTGAAAGATGCAGAAGTTCTTTTGATGAACAAAGAAGCGTCAAAAACAGATTGTTTGTAGCCATTGGAAAGAAGAATAGTGGTGAGAATCTCATACCACTTTCTACTAGTCTGTTTGAACTCATACAATGGCTTAGTGAGTTTGCAAACTTGATTTGGTTTAGAGTGAGGAACACCTGGAGGTATGACCATGTAAACATCTTCCTGTAACTCACCATGCAAAAATGCATTATTTACATCAAGTTGATGTAGATGCCAGTGATTAATAGAAGCTAGAGCAATGATGAATCTGACAGTTGTGAGTTTAGCTACATGTGAGTAAGTGTCAAAATAGTCCAAACCTTCAATCTGATTATATCATTTGGCTACTAAACGTGATTTGTATGTTTCTATGGAATCATCAGCATTGTGCTTGATTTTGAATATCCATCTGCACCCTATAGGTTTGACTGCTGGAGGTAAATCAACTATTTGCCAAGTACCAGTCTGACTAAGAGCAGTGAGTTCATTTTGCATAGCTTGCTTCCAACAATCATGCTCGATAGCCTCAACATAGGTTTTTGGTTCAATATGAGTGGCAATAGACAAAACAAACAATGAATGAGAGAGTTAGGTAAACCAAAGAGTAAGGTAAACCTTCAATGGTCCATAAAACCAAAGAGTAAGGTAAACCTTCACCAAACAAAAGATCCATAAACTTACCTTCACATACTCCAAATACAAATCAAATCAAACTGTAACGCCCTATTTCTATTTAAGCGATAAAACACGCTAATAATCTAAATATTCAAGAAATAGACGCTACGTCTTTAACAGATTTCGAACAACATGCATATATTAGAATTCTCAACAGTTGCAGCGGATATAAATCATATATCACCTAAGTACACATGTCATAAAATCAACCTACATAAATATATAAAAATCTCCAAATCCCGACATATGGGCAAAATCTCAATAACTTACATAATCTCAAATAAGTAAAATAATTGACTTCCTAATCAGAGCCTAATCTAGACTCTATCAGAAAAACAGAGGAAGCTTCCGCTATCCTCAAGCGACTCACCAAGCAAGCAATCTCACTAATCATGCACGCCGTCTACCCGTCCATACAGATAGGTAGACGGTCCACCAAGACCACTGAGGGTTAGCTTCACATCAATCATAATCAATAGTAATAAACAATTGAAATGAACATCATTGATTTAAACCTCAAACAAACAAGAGCATTCGATTACAACATCAACCATCAACACAATAATTTCAATCATCACAAGTCTGCAATGCATCAAACACACTTATCACCAACACAACCACCATCAACACACGGGCAAATATGACTCATGGCAATTTATGCTATGTGCTTAGACACAACCTCTATATGCATGTGATACCAATCTCCTCAAGATCGTCACCTTATGATGCAACAAATACATCATAGTCAACAACTATAATCAACAGCTATAATCAACAGCTATATGGATATCAACATCCGACTCGATATATGATGAATGAACATATGACTCAATCGACCATGCATATGTTCTCAACAAATCAACGACTATATTCAACGGCTATATGTGTATACATCTTCTACTAATTGCATTCAATCAAGTATGTATATCATCTCAACATCAACAACAGTTCTACAATTCATCTACTACACACAATTTCTCACAATCAAGTAAAGGAGAGAAGTACACCAATCATGATAGACACCACGTTCAACATTTATCAAGTATTCATACATCTTCATACAATCACATAAAGCTATTCACAAAAGACTTGTAAAGTATTCGGCCTAAAGGACCATTTTCGACAACGTTCAATTATCATTTTACAACTTTAAACAATTGAGACAAATGAAGCAAAACAAAGTAAAACAACATTAATGTTTCAACTATGTATACTCTTCGATCACATATAAGTGTAGTTGAGCATACATGTGCGTTTCACCGCCCAATTGCAACGAAATCATAAAAATCACAAAGTTCGTCTCTCTTATCATTTTTCAAAAAGAATTTCATTTTCAAAGCAAAACAAGTTAAACCTCATTGAATTCATTCACAACCATTTTTCACTCAAAAACCCAAATTTTGATCCCCCAACATCCAAATTCGTTTCCAAGGGTTGTTTACAGGTTCATGTACACAAAGAGACTTTCAAAAACACCTCAAACTTGAAATCAAATGACAATTCAACACAATCTAACAATTCACTCATTTTTCATAAAACTTCACAACAACTCAATTCAACCACAACCATTTCACAAGATTGATACCCAATTCATAATATGACATCAACAACAACATATAACAACAATCACAACTCATAATCATGGATTCAACATCAATTCAACAACTCAGCATTACAATTCCACAAATCTAGCAAAATTCACAAGTAATCAATTTCCATATCACTTGAACATGCAAATTCTACATTAACAACTCAATTAACATTCAATTCACATACTCAAACATAGTAATATCATAAGAGCATGGATAAAAATGACCAAAATACCCTTCTAACATCGAATTCTAACAATCCCACTTAAAATATACACAAAGGCAATTAATCACGTATAAAAATTAATTAAAATAAATCTAACGAAAATCAGGTTGTTACACAAACCATCTCCATTAAAACTCGTCAAAGTTAAACCTTCACCAAACCATAAAATGCAAACCTAGAAAGTATTAACACAAACATAGAGTTTGACATTGAACACCAACAAAAAATATAACAAAGATGTAAATATGTTGGCGTCATTTTTGTATATGATGTTTCAGACACACAACTCCTATGTTGGTGTCGTCAAATGAATCATAATAACCCTTGAAATATCTTACACACATACGAAAACATAAAATGATAAAAACATAAATATCCACATCCATACAAAACTTAACAACGCAAAATGTGCAAAACAAAAAGACAAATGATTATATTCTTAGAAACTATCAACTACCTTTCACCGAGAAGAAAATAAGACTGATCACCGCTTCTTGTATTATTCATCTCAATTTGATCGAAGATACAAATTAAGCTCTACAATAAAAGTAACATCATTTTTTTTCAAAAACTAAATTATCAACAAAATTCATTATACAGTAAAGTGAATAATAATAACAATAACAATATTATGAATTAAAAAATATTTATGTAACCAGTAAGTAGAAAACACACACGGAAAAAGTGATAAAATCTAATACCTATTTGATTCTCTTTTGTCACCAATCGTCCAATTTCCAACATGTAAAGTAGAAAACACAAAAAGATTAGATAGAATACACACAATGAAAATTATACCCCATACCCCAACAACTATACTTCTACCCATACAAACCATCAGGGATGGACCCACGTATACCACACTGTGGGCCAAGGCCCTCGCTTTTTTTTCTCTCTGCTATATATATATATTTCTTCCTTGCCTGACTTGTAGTGTTGGTATTTTACTCTTCAATGACCTATAACTATAAATATAATAATAATGAATGCAACTTTTAAAGTCGTCCTTTTCACCTCTTTATTTTTTTTGTCTTTCTTTAATTTTAAGTTTAGAAAAACATACCATAAATAATACTCCATTTAATCTTTTTTACAAGACACAAATGAGTTAACAAAAATTGATATGTCTTGGTCATAATATAAACTAAATATATGAATTTTGGTCAGCTCATTTATCTTTTATAAAAAGGATCCAAAGGAGTATTTATGTTTTTATAGAGTTTAGCTAGTATGACTCGTCAATGTACAATTATTTTGCATATGCATCTAATGATGTGTTCCACATCAATTAATGAATACGATAACTCATGTGTTTTATTTATATACATTAACTGATAACACCTTATTGGATGCACGCGTAAAAATAGTACATTGATAGAGTATACTACTTAAAAAAATCATATTTTATTTTTCTTTTAATTGGTTTCTTTTTTTAAAACATATTTTGTCTAATATTTTTTAAACTTAAATTGAATTTATGTATTCATTAATTTAAATACGGCCCAACCACTCAAATTTTCTGGGTCCGTCACTGCAAATCATTGAAAATTCCAATTTTAACCTTTTTTAAAATCATACCCACTCACCCCTCATTCAACTTTTCTGGATTTGTTTTTCTCTTTCTCGTTTTCTTGCTATCTTTTCTTCTCAATCGAAACTCATTTATTCCATTCAAAGAACAAAAACATCACATATGTGTATTAATTTCCAAAATCATAGATCAAAGTTTTGGAAGTACCTAACCGAGCTTAACCGATTGATTAAGCAATTGAAACCTTACACAATACCAAAATGACACAACACTATGCTTTTGGAAATTAACACACATCTATGATGCTCAAACCTCAAGATCCTAAACACTTGAGAATCTCGTCAGATTTAGAAAGCATGAGTTTCAAATTAATCATAAAGTATCAAATTAGGGAAATCAAGTTTTGAAGGATTATCTTAAATTATCAAATTTTAGCATGGATCACCCCTTCTTCTTTTACCATAGTCACCACCAAGATCCCAATTCATATTAAGACAAACAAACCTAATTTTTTCTCCCAAAAAAAATCAACAATTGACCATGTAAGTAATCACAATCCTTAAATCGTTGTTGACAGGAGAACAATAAATTGAATTGAATTCTCATTGGTTTCAAATCCTAATCTCTTATCTTCCTTAAGATTACCAGTTTATTTTGGTTTTATTTTTTATAACAAATTTCTACCTTGTTTTTTGAGCACTAAAGTCATATGGTTGTTGTTTCATCTTAAAAAATTGTGATTTTGTCTGTCGTCAATCTCTCAACCGGTGAGAAAGAAAAACTTTATGGGTTAGTTGTCAATTTTCAGAAAGCTTCATTCAAGTATTATGGTGTGTGTATTCGTAAGTTTATGGGTTGAATGAGTGAGATTTTGAAAAAAGTTAAATTTGGTATTTTTGATTAGTCGTAGGGGTAGAGATATAAGTGTTGGGGTATGAAGTAAAATGTCCACACACAATAGGCTGATTAGAAAAATATAAGAGAAATACTCATCCTCAGAGATCCATTTCAAATCACCAATACAGTTTCCGAAACAGGAAATCTATTTGATCGAACAACAAACGGGTAGCTTCATATTCTGCTTTTCTAAAATTTTACAATAAATCTCGACATTTTTCTTTAACATTGCTTTTTATTGTTTCGAAACACATACTATAACTTTTTACTTTTTTGTAAAATAAAAAATAATATACAATATGCAATTTAATATTAAAAACTTTAATGTTGCAATTGGATGTGGTTAGAGATGTCCATTAATCGTATTTATCTTGAGAATATACTTAAATATGGACGAAAACATTGTTACCGTAAAAAATTATAGAAACTATCATATTTTATTTCTACTGTAATGTAATGTGTGTCTCCTCTACAACAAATCAATGTTCAAGTAGTGTTATTTCAATTATTATATAATTTCAATAAATTTGTTCTTATTTAATTTTATTTATTGTATCATTTCATAACCTTATAAACCTTCATCTTCTGCCACACATGTTTAGCATTATGTGTTTACAAATTTATTGCAACAAGCTTCAATGTTAATGTAAAGGTACTAACAAAAAATATTTTCCTGTATAAAACATATCATTGCTCTTACTCTACATTTCCCAAATTGACTGCTATTGAATGTGATTTTATAAAATTTGTATTTTTCAGTATTGATTGTTACTACTTGTTGAAATTCTGAGTTGTTGTTGTGGTTTATTACTTACAAGACCCTAAGTTTATTAGATAAAACATTCTATGTTGAATGAAATTAATACTAATTTTGTAGAAATACACAATATTTAAATGTTAATTTTAAGGGTTAATTAAGTTTTTGGTCCATATAAATATCAGCAGTTTCGTTTTTAGTCCCTATAAAATAAAATCACACTTTTTAGTCTCTGTGACATTTTCCTTTAGCATTTTAGGGACCAAAAATACTGACGTAAAAATTTTACAGGGACTAAAAATGTTGATGGAAAATTTTATAAGGACTAAAAATTCTGACGGAAAGTTTTACAGGGACTAAAAAGTGTGATTTTATTTTATAAGGACTAAAAACGAAATTGCAGATATTTATAGGGACCAAAAACTTAATTAACCCTAATTTTAATAAGAGGGGGTTCAAATTGCTTCAGAAACGTGAAGAGTAACATCGATTTCTCTATGAAAGAAAACCTTACTAACAATGAATTCACTTAACCTACAAGCTTCACTCAATCTAACAATAATTCGAAAACGCATTTAATTTGAAGAATTTTCCATTCAATATCGTGGAGATTCTTCAAAATTGCGTTCATGTGTCACAAGGATTTTGTGAACTTGCGGCCGACTGATATAAAACCGTCTTTGATGTCCAAATTTTGGAGTTATGCCTCGGGGTGATGTGTCCATGGAATGAGTGTTTCCAATTGTTTTGGAATACGTTTCCATACGCCGTTCAACGAAGCTCATTCTTATTTTTTAGTTACTGACTCAGGAGTTCATTGTGCACGTCCACATTCTCCTGGCTTGAGGCCGAAGGTTAGCCCTATGGAGATTGTGAGTGATTTCCTTTTTCTTTTAGTTGTTAGAGTTGCTGTTGTCGGTGCTCAAATTCTTGGACATGTGGAGATTTTGCATACTGCAAGTATTTACTGTATTCTTAGTTTATTTGGGATCACTTGGATTATAAATTCTTCCACCCAACTGTACTTGGAGGAGGGGGTGTGGTTATTATTCAGAACCGTTTAAAAAAGATGGTATATACAAATCTATAATGCATTGGTTGGTGTACTTGGATTATACACCGCATTGTATAATGCATGTTGCTGCAGCTGCTACATACTTATTTATAATGACTTTTCTTTCCCCTTCTGGATAATTGTATTATATTTAAATTTTTACAATGGTTTGTACTTTGTTATTTATGCATCTCTATATGTATTGTGTGTGTGTGGTATTTTGATAATTTTAACTTGTTAGTTTTAATCTAAAAAAAAAAAAACTTCATATGCAAATGTGATATGGACGAAAACATTGTTATAGTAAAAAAAAAAAACTATTATATTTTATCTCTACTGTAAACCAGAGCGTTGACAAAAACAAAAAGAATAGGTAAACACAACGAAAACAAGATTACATTGATTTTTAGAAATTGCAATCATAAGCCAACCATTTGAATAAATATACAACCGACCATTTAAATAAAGATACAATGAAAGGAATCAAATGAATAACAACTCGTAATTTCTCATACCTACTCAAAACCTCTCATTCTTTTAAATGGTCGGTTGTCTGATTATAAAAAAAAGGTAAAAGGATTGAGAAACCCATTTTTTTTAAAACAATAAAGCACGAAATGAAGTTAACACAATTGAAAACACGTGAATCAAGTTCGTGTGAGCACACATTTATGCGAATTGAAGACACGTAAACTAAATTCACGTTCATTTCTTTGAATTAAGTTCACACACATAGACATATATTAGAATTAAAAGTTCACACGCGCACATACACATATATTAGACTTAAATATACATGAATTAAGTTCACGTCGGTTTCTCTAAACTCATTTTAAGTAGCCCTACATGCACTTCATCCTTGTACGCTCCTGTCACATCATAATAAAAAATGAAACGCATTAAATATATAGAAAGAATCGAAAACAACAAACGAGTAAAGAGAAAAAATGAGTTTAGTTTAACGTTTTCTAGTTAATTCTCACGTTTCAAGCAACAAAAGCTAGAAATTGTGACTTGAAGTTAAACATACGTCTTTTACCATCTCGCCGAAACAAAAATGAAACGGCGATGGAGACAAAGGAAGAGAAGGAGAAGAGGAGTACGTCGAACAATTAAAATTAAAAGAACCGATAATAGTGGAAAATTTAAAAAGGAATTAAGGATACTTTTGTCAATTCAAGATGTAATGGGAAAGAAATCTATCGAAATTTTAGGAATGATGTAGTGATGACCTAACATTTATTCTTACTACCGAAATTTCTTTCATTGCTCTCTTCTTTCTCTTCTTTTCGTTTTCTTCAATCAAATTTCAATTTCATTTTCGATTTCAATCTTTTGAATCGAAATGGGTTGTACGGTGAGAGAGAAACACATCAGAGCTAATCGGCGGCCACGATCAACGGCGGCGGCGGCAAAACCCGATTCTGATTCATCGGAAATCAAAGATGCGATTTCGAAATCCATAGAGGAATCGGGTCTCAAGCCCTTCAAATACGATCTTTCTCGTGTCGATTCTTCGAATTCTCACTGTCTGATTCCTATTCCCAATCCAAACCCTAATTCTGATGAACCTGGTTGGGGCTACTGCACTGAGGAGCAATTGGAGGAGATTTTGTTGAAGAATTTGGAGTTTGTTTACAATGAAGCTGTTTCGAAGATTGTTGCTTTGGGTTATGATGAAGATACGGCGTTGAAAGCGGTTTTAAGGAATGGGCATTGTTATGGTGGGATGGATGTTTTGACGAATATTTTGCATAATTCGTTGGCGTTTTTGAATAGTAATAATGGTGCTTATGTTGGTGTTGGGGTTAATGGTGCTGTTTGTGCTGGGTTTGCTCGTGAAGGTGAGAATATGGATGAGCTTGAACCGGTTTTCGCTGATTTGAAGCATTTGGAGGAGTATTCTTTAGCTGGGATGGTGTGTTTGTTGCAACAAGTTAGGCCGAATTTGAGTAAAGGTGATGCAATGTGGTGTTTGCTAATGAGTGATCTTCATGTTGGGAAAGCTAGTACTATAGAGATTCCTGTGCCGGGGAGTGCGGGTGCGAGGGGAGCTGCTGTTGTTGAATCTGGGGGTGGTGGTGGTGGTGGTGGTAAGGCTCGTTCTAAGCCGGTTGCTCATAGGTCTTTTCCATCCTGTAAATTTCATGAGGGGTGGGGATTTGGAAATGGGGATTACCCCACGAATGCGAATGGGATATTGTCTTGTGCTCCGGTTTTGCAGAGGGAGATTGAATTCCCGAAGAGGTTTGATCTTTCTCCGCCAATGAAGTGCTTGTTGAAGAGAAATGTTGCCATGTTTGCTGCTGGTTTTAGAGCAAACACCAAGCAATTGCAGGCGAAGGGGAAGGCCAATGTTCCTGGTCGTAGTGCTGTGTCGAATTTGGATTCTCCGGTTGTATCTGGGGCTGAAACCACCGTTGATCCGTGTGGACACTCTCGGGTTGTTGATAACCAAGAGGCTGTGAATTCGGTGCTGAGTAAATTTCGGGACTTGAATCTTGATGAAAATTTGGAGTTTGTGGCTGAGGATCAGAAGGATGAAGTGATAGTGAGTATATTTCATCAGATAAAGGATTTGGAAAAACAGGCCAAGGAGCGGAAAGAATGGGCTTATCAGAAAGCATTGCAGGCTGCAAAGAAGCTAAGCAGTGATTTGACTGAGCTCAAAACATTACGGATGGATAGAGAGGAGACCCAGAAATTGAAGAAAGGGAAACAGGCACTTGAGGACACAACCATGAAGAGACTCTCGGAGATGGAGAATGCTTTGAGAAAGGCTAGTGGTCAAGTGGACCGTGCAAATGGAGCTGTGAGAAGATTAGAGACTGAGAATGCTGAAATCAGAGCAGAGATGGAGGCCTCCAAATTAAGTGCATCAGAGTCTGTGACAGCTTGCTTAGAAGTTGCAAAAAAGGAGAAAAAATACTTGAAGAAACTTCTAGCTTGGGAAAAACAGAAAGCTAAGCTGCAAAAGGAGATTTCTGATTTGAAAGAGAAGATATTAGAGGATCGAGAAGTGTCAGCTCAGAATAAGCAGCGCCAAAAAGAAGCTGAGGTTCTCTCTTCACCCCTTATTTTATTTATATATATCTACGGACAATGCCACACACAAACCACCAAAAAGGAAAATAAAATATGGTTTTGCCTCTGTTTGCATAGAATGAGTTTATTGATCGGAATTGCATGTTTCGTGTCAGAATAAAAGTAACATGTTTCAACCATAATGTGTGTGACTCATTTTGCACATTGAATTCCATTTGGTTGAAATTTACGTGTAGTTTACGGCTTGAAACAAGTGGGAGTTTGTGTCCTGGGCCAAGCCAATTCCCAAATAGGGATTAGTTCCAGAGTCTCACCCAAAGAAAATTACATGTTTCAAAATCAGACATCAACATGGCCTAGACTAGTGTGACACAGTTTGCTATTGTCACATTGAAATTGATCGTTTTGTCATAAAGGGATTTTCAGTCATTGAATGCATATCTAACTGGGAGATTAATATCTTATAGTTCAGTGTAGCAGTTTATGATTATTAGTTCAAAAAGATTACAATTGTGTATTATTTTTCTTCTTTTTTTGTGCCTTCAGTGCATACTGGTAATTATCAATGAACCATGTATGCATAGCTTGGAGATAAAAAAACTGAGCCATTGTTTCATACGGAACATAATTGAAGTTTGTGTCGAGACATGGGTATATGGCACAATACTTCAAATTCTATGGCACATTTCAAATTTTCTGCATCCGTATCTTTGTCGATACTTGATTGCATGTATTTATGCACACACCAGAATAGTCCATGACAGAATGTGGTTCGAAGCAGCTGCTCCAAAATATGATTCAGCTGCTAAGCAGATAGCAGAATGACCATTACGCCAAAGATTGATGCAATGTGATTTTTTTTTATAATTTGTAATACCCACATAATTGGTATTTGATACTAAATGTCTCCAGTACTCAAGAGTCAAGACACATTTATCATTAATAATCAAAATCTCAAGTACTTCTTGATTATCAGCTTCTTCTTGGCGCTGTGTATTCTGAGCCTCTTCCATGCAATTGTAATCTTATGGCCTATTTGTTTTTGTATCTAACAGGTAGAGGTTATAACTTATAATTCTTATCTTATTTTATGTTATAACAATGTTGTTAAATAGCAGCAATAAAGCGATATAGCAAAACATATTTTGATGACTCTGCTATGAGAACTTTGACACTGTCCTAGTTTCCCTATTAGGGAAATAGCGGCCGCTATTCCAGCTTCGGCTAGCACATGTAGGGGCAGTAGTGGAAATAAGAGAATTTAAGGATTATTTTTTACGAATAAATAAAACTGAACAGTCTGCATGTGTGCTACACATGTTTTATTTTTAAAATAGAAAAACTGAGTAGTTATTGAATATTGCTACTATGTTCACCGTAGGACTTAAACCTTTAAATACTTAAGTTTTGCTCTGCCTCCCTTCTAATTTTTTTTTATATTCTTTACTGTATCACTTTTTAGTGTATTTGGTAGCTGCATATTCATGGGTATTTATTTTAGTAGCCATGTGAAAAAACTTGTTTGCTTGCTTCAATTCTTGATGATCCTAACTTATATTCTACAGGTATTTTCTTGTTAATAATGGCGCAAATGATTCTAACAAAGTGCTAATCAATGCCCTAATGGTACTGATTAATAAATCAAAGTTATGAAGTTTTTCATATAACAATTCTTTAGCCAATGCCCCTGGGCATTGGTTAGCAAGACTCTTGATATTATTACACCTGAATTTTCTTTTTGTTGACTGTATTTAATTCCTGTGATTTGTTAGCAATGATCTGTCACTTCAACCAATACGTATCTTACAAGTATATCTGTGCTGAAAACTGCATTTCGTCACCAAAAAGAAAAACAATAATTTGTTATTTCTAAACCATTTATTTTGCATAATACTTAATTACAGGCTAAATGGAAGGAGGAGTTGAAGGCTCAAGAAGATGCCTTGGCACTAGTTGATGAGGAGCGCCGTTCCAAGGAAGCAGCTGAATCAGATAATAAGAGGGGGTTCGAGGCTTTGCGTCTGAAGATAGAATTAGATTTCCAGCGCCACAAGGATGATCTAAGCAGACTTGAGAATGATCTTTCGCGCCTGAAAGCATCTGTTCGATCTGCTGCGTTGCATCACCAAAATACTTCACCTATCAAAGACTTTGAGGGTACAAAGCCTCAAAGAGAGACAATTGCTAAGCTGCTTTTGGATTTGGATGATTTATCAGAAAGTGAAGCTAATAACAACAGAGAATGCATTATATGTATGAAGGATGAAGTCTCCGTTGTTTTCTTGCCGTGTGCTCACCAAGTCATGTGTGCTAAATGCAGTGATGAGTATGGGAAGAATGGTAAGGTTGCTTGTCCTTGCTGCCGAGTTCAAATCCAACAGAGAATCCGTGTATTTGGGGCATGCTCGTAGCTTTATTTATAGATATGTGTCAGTGACTTGGGTAGACATACCCCGTGAATTTTACATAAATTTGCACTTACTTATTGGGACAATTTGTCTCCCTGTTCTCCAGATTGCACAGGAGTTTTGTTCATAGGCAAGAATTGTTCTTATTTATATTTACAGTTACATACAGTATAAAATAAAATAAAAACAAAGTTATTGCATTAGCTTATCTGTTACCTTTTGAAAATAAGAAGTTGGCAACAGAGTCATTTTATTTTGACAGGTGATGATGACCTTCCTATTCCATGCAAGTTTGGTCCATTTTCCCTTTAATCTCAGTATGGCCTGATTCAAAGCCTTTCCTTTTGCTGATTTATATACGTACTGCTGATTAATAAAAGGTATGCTAAGGAATTAACTAATTGAGATTTCACTCGACACTCGTTTAACAGGCAGTCCCTAGCATGCGAGACTCATGTCTTGCTGGTGCATGACTATTTTCACTCCTTAGATTTATGATCTGTCTGTGATAATATGGTGCATCTTGATGATTCCTTTCTCAACCAAACGAAATTCTTACCTCTGATTTCAGACAAGTTTTTAGTGCAAATTTATGTTGAAAAGAGAGTTCTAGCACTAATGTTTAAACACCACGACACAAACCCTCTTCTTTTTAATTTTCATTTTTCTTTAAAAACAAATTGTTTGTTTGTTTTGTAATATTATGATTATGGTCGAGGGTTTTAAACATTACTATATCCAACAACAAAGTAGAAGAGAAAATCAATGAGTATCGAAGAAAAAAAAGAACTGGTGAAATTCTCTACTGGCAGAATTTTAAGAAACTTATTTTAAGTCCTTAACTGGATCCATATATATCCTCTCGTATGGTATCTCATTTTCTCTTCAACTAGAGTTTTCACTAGTAAGTTAACTCACAAATATCTCATCTCTGTCCAACATCTCATATTCATTCTTTCACTTTACATTCTCAAATAAATAAATAATGTTTATTTCAAAAATAAAAATAAAAAAATTTAATGCAACTTCTTTAATTTTTTTAAATATAAATATATAACTCTCGTTGATTTTATAAAATTTAAAATCAACTGTAGCACATTGAAATATTTTTTTTTTAACAGAGAAATAATATTTTATTATTAGAAAACCTCTAAATGTACCTAACTTGGTGTTAGAGAAATGCTATTAGTAGCATAGTTCTGCCACATACTACCCCTACTGAAAGGGTAAAAAAAATATCCTTTGGCTTAAATGGCATGCTTTGTGAAAAGTAATGGCTACCCTTTATTTCCAAGAGGAAAAGGGAGTCTGTTGCCAATCACAGTATGAATTATCTGAGAATAAAGAGGCCACTAATTTCCAGCTTCCCGTGAACCAAAGGGCACCTTAAATGCTACTAATCAAACTTTTATGGTATTGCCTTTCTAAATGCTACTACTCTAATAACATATCAACTCATAATCTAAATTTTTTTAACATTTAAAGTATACTTAATTTAAACATAAAATAGTTTTATGGCCTGTTTTATGTTAAATGCATAGTCTATATATGTGTTGAGTTGTGATAGAAGAATAGTAAAATCACCACAGAAAGATTCAAAAGATAAGGAAAAAAGTACTATAACTCAGAGCACAAGTTGCAGTCAAGCCTAATAAAGAATCTGATACAGATATAAAATGATAAAAAAAGCAGCAGCCAAAACCAGAAAAATGAAAATAACACAAGCAGTTATAATTAATATCTAATTGACTTGGGAAAGCTACTCTCATTAAAGCTTTGAGCACTTTATAATGTAATGCATGTGAACATAAAATTGACATCTCTAGTTTTTTCTCCTTATATAACAACCATATAAAGTTCATGTCTGTTGTAGAAGGTTGGAGTTCTCAGCATCATACATCTAGAAATCACCATTTTAAAAAAAATATTTCTTTGCTACTTACACTATTATCACTATAATAAGACCTAGCCCTTCTATAAGAAATGATTCCGAAAGTTCATGATGGCCTCGAAATGGCTATGGCTAGGAATGAGAGTGGGGAAAACCTTGAGAAATGGAAGAAACGTATGCATGTTTTTGGGGAGAGGCTTAAAAGGTTTCCTTGTTTGGTTTGGAAGACTACTTGGAAGGTGGGATGTGATGATCCAAGAAGGGTGATCCATGCATTCAAAGTTGGTTTATCTCTTACTCTTGTCTCATTGCTTTATATATTGGAGCCACTCTTTAAAGGGATTGGCCAAAATGCTATTTGGGCTGTCATGACTGTCGTCGTGGTTTTTGAGTTCACTGCAGGTATCAGATCCTATCTAAACTCAAATAGTGTTGTTTTGTACTTTTTCGTCCATGATATTGGCGAAAAAATACAAATAAATGCGACCGATACAGCAGCAATTGTGGGTGAATGCTGCAATTTAAAACTGATAGAAATAATATAGTAACATAGACACATAGTGTATTGATGACTTTAATTTGTAATTTTTCTATGGCAGGGGCAACATTATGCAAAGGGCTGAATAGAGGATTGGGGACACTATTAGCAGGATTATTGGCATTTCTTCTTGATTATGTTGCAAATGCATCTGGTCAGATCCTTCAAGCTGTTTTCATTGCAGTTGCAGTTTTTATAATAGGTATATATTTGGAAACCAAAATGATTCTACTAAAGTTAATGCCTTGAAAAATTCCCTTTGTTTTGATAAATTGCTCCAATATTACTCATATATATATAGTGCTGTTATTTGAACATCACAATTATAACACATTCGACGTGATTGAAAGAGAGAAAACAAATACATATAACTCAAAATCTTATGTTTATATAATATCTGACAATATTTGTTGTCAAAATATACTTTCTATTGTTTAATTTGTCATCACTCAAACTGTAACCTTCTTTTCACTATCTTGTAGCTAGTCTGGAGGTCTCAATTGTAACCAACTCAAAAACTTTTATCAAAATGATTTGTGGTGTCCTGTTAATTTGTTGTGTATGGCAGGATCTACAGCCACTTATATGAGGTTCATTCCTTCTATAAAGAAGAACTATGATTATGGTGTGGTTATATTCCTCTTAACCTTCAACTTGTTAACTGTTTCGAGTTACCGGGTTGATCATGTCTTGAAGATGGCACATGACCGCTTCTTCACCATAGCCATTGGCTGTGCCATTTGTCTTTTCATGAGTCTTTTAGTATTTCCAAATTGGTCAGGGGAAGACCTTCATCATTCCACAGCTTTCAAACTTGAAGGCCTTGCCAAATCTATAGAAGGTATGCCAAATTCATAACACATACGTAGTATCAAAGGTTTTATTACTTTGCATATTAACAATTTATTGTATGGTGTGAAATATTGCAGCTTGTGTCAATGAATATTTTTATGGTGAAATTGAAGTTTCTGGTGATATAAGATCATCTGAAGGTCCAATATACAAAGGTTATAAGGCTGTTTTGGATTCAAAATCAACAGATGAAACATTGGTAAGCTATCAATATTGTTTTGATTCATTCAAAATCATGCCAAGTATAATATAGCTCACATTAAGAGCTGGTCTTCTTGAGAAATTCTTGTATAAATGTCAGATACCACAAATTATGCGTACTAAGTCAAACAAAACTAAATGATTCATAAGTCTTTTGTGCCTAATAAATATTTATTTATTCAAAATGATCATATATCAGTTATTAATTCTCTTAGAAGAATATCTTGATGTTCAAATGGTTGTGTTTTGAATTGTGTAGGCATTACATGCAAGTTGGGAGCCAAGGCATTCTAGGTACTGTCACAAATTTCCATCGCAACAGTATGTAAAAGTTGGAAATGTTCTTCGTCAATTCGGGTATACAGTGGTAGCTCTACATGGCTGTTTGAGAACAGAAATTCAGGTAGGGTAACATTTGAGTTCTTAACATAATTTTGACCATTTTTGTGAATCTGTACCTGATGACGATTTAGCATCTCATTTGATAAATGACAGTGATACCTTCATATTCTTTGATGGAATTACCACTTTGACTAGTCCAAATAGTAGTTATATTTATAAGCGGGACAATCGCCACCCCATGAATTAGCTTTTTGAATTGAATGTTACCAGAATCCAAATTTTAAGACAGTATGAAATTATGTTGTTGGGAAACCTGTCATCGAGCCACTGAGAGATAAGTCTAAACTTCACCCTCCAAATGTCTCCTGCGTAAAGTGGGGGCAACCTTCACGCTACAATTTAGCAAATTTTAAGATACTTTTAACTGTAGAAATATGAAAAAGGATGCATCATTTTCTTCTCTAAAGAAAACAGATAAATAAACGCTTATAAGAACACAAACGATTGATCACAAAAATCATTTAACTGTATCCATGTCTAGTAGAATTGCTGCTGTAGCTTTTCTAGTATTTTTCTCTTAATTCGATTTATTATCCTTTTCAGACACCACAATCTGTTCGAGTCCTATTCAAGGACCCTTGCATAAGGCTAGCAGCAGAGGTATCAAAAGCACTAATAGAACTAGCCAACAGCATAAGAAGTCGGCGCCATTGCTCACCAGAAATACTCTCTGACCATCTACATGAAGCATTGAAAGACCTCAACACAGCCATAAAATCTCAACCACGACTCTTCTTAGGCTCCAATGACATCCAAGCAAACGACATGCTTGCCACCATAGCCGCCTCACATGGAAAGAGCTCACTCTCAAGTGTTAAAACCGATTCTTCAGCTTTGTTAGATTGGAAAACCAAAAATCTATCAGCTGAACAGGCAAAGGAAGAAGAGCAATTACCAGTACGTAAGGTTTTGAGAAGCCAGATGAGTAAAATTGCTATCACTAGTCTTGAGTTTTCTGAAGCATTGCCTTTTGCTGCTTTTGCTTCTTTGCTTGTGGAAACGGTAGCCAAACTGGATTTGATAATCGATGAAGTTGAAGAACTTGGTCGGTTGGCGTGTTTCAAAGAGTATACACCTGGTGATGAGTTTTCTATTAGTTGTGAGAAACCAAGTGTTGATGTTTTGGAGAACCATTTACCTTCTCATGGAGGAGAGTGATTCTGAATGGGAGCAGGGAAATACATTAATTTCATAATATATAATATTGATTATTCACTAATGTATAAATGATTGTGATGATGTATATGTTTCATTATTTTTTATCATCAGACTATATCATCTGGAAATTTTAGGTGAGATTCAATATTTTTATACTTCAAATCTGTTCCTTTTTCTTCTTTCTATTTTAGAGTAAGTCCAACATTGTTAGGAACAAATTAAGAACCAAGTTTTACGAAAGTTGAGAATGTTTGGACCTCATCCTAACATGGTACGTGTCGGAGTCAAATGCCTAATGTCCTTAATAGTTGATCCAAACCAATAAGCTAAAAAAGGGCACGTAAGACTTGAGTAGCTTGAGCCGAAGCAAACAAAAAAGAAGGAAGCAGGCCTGAGTATGAGCATGGTTTAAAATTGTGGTTGAAGTTATGTTGTAAACCTTGAAATTACAAATGATAAATGTGACTGATGCAGTTACAATTGCAGAAAAATGTGACTGATACAAGAACAAAATATAACTCTAACACTCTTACTAGCAAGCAAGTGCAGATTTCTATAAATTCAATTCCAAGTTGATGACTGTATAGATCAAAGTGGTAAGAACTAATAAAGAAAAGGCAAAATGCAAATGGTATGAAAATCTGTAGGCAATCAGTAATAAAATCCGAAGAATATTTTAGAAAGAAAAAAAAAAAAAAAAAAAGGGCACGTGAGAAACGCACAGGATAAGAAAAGTAATAGCTAATTGAGATTTGGCTCGTTTGACAGGCGGCCCCTAGCTTGCGAGACTAAGTCTTGCATGAGCATGAGTCAATCACTCCTTTGATTTAAGTCTTGCAGGCGGCCCATGCTGCATATGACTATTTGTCTGTTATAATATGGTGCTTCTTGATGACTCTTTCTCAACCAAACAAAATTCTTACCTCCTATTTCACAGACAAGTCTTTATTGCAAATTTATGTTTAAACAAACCCTCTTCTTTTTAATTTTCATTTTTTGTTTAAAAACAAATTGTTTGTTTGTTTCATAATATTATGAATATGGTTGAGGGTTTCAAACATTACTATATCCAACAAAAAAAAGTAGAGGAGAAAAGCTTCATTATCTCATAATCAAACTAGTTTTGTTGAATCTTCAACTATGAAAATCAATGAGTATCAAAGAGAGAGAGAGAGAGAGAGAAAAAAGAACCGGCGAAATTCTCTGCTGCAAAATTCTAAGAAACTTATTTTAAGTCCTCAATTTTCACGAGTAAGTTAACTCACAAATATCTCATCTCTGTCCAACATCTCATATTCTTTCTTTCACTTTTACATTCTCAAATAAATAAATAATGTAACGCAACTTCTTTAATTTTTTTTTTAAATATAAATATATAACTCGTTGATTTTATAAAATTTAAAATCAATTGTAGCACATTGAAATATATATTAACTTGGTGTTAGAGAAATGCTATTAGCAGCATAGTTTTTACCCTACTGAAAGAGTGAAAAAATGTCCTTTAGATTAAATTGCATGCTTTGTGAAAAAGTGATGGCTACCCTCTTTCCAAGAGGAAAAGGGAGTCTGTTCTGTTGCCAATTACAGTATGAATTATCTGAGAATAAAGAGGCCATTAATTTCCAGCTTCCCGTGAACCAAAGGACACCTTAAATGCTACTCCCTCTCACCATGTGTGTGTAAGTATCCTTTGCATTTTTCACATTTTTTAAGAAAAAATTGTTAGTGGCCAACATTCCGTGGGATTTAGTCCCACATCAAATCGATAGGACTCTTGAGAAGAGTTTATAAAGAGGAGGCACTCCTCACCGTACAAGCCGGTTTCGTAAGGATGAGTTAGACCCCAGTTTTCGTGACATGGTATTAGAGCCTATCGGGTCTATCGTTGGACTTCATGCATCGTCCACGCTTCCGGCCCAACCATTGGGCCGGCCTGAAGCGTGAGTGTGTGTTAGTGGCCAACACTCGGTGGGATTTAGTCCCACATCGGATAGATATGACTCTTAAGAGGAGGCACTTCTTGTTGTACAAGCAGGTTTTGTAAGGATGGGCTAGACCCCGATATTTTAAGGATGAGTTAGGCCCCGAAAAATGAAAAAGCAGTAGCCAAAACCAGAAAAATGAAAATAACACAAGCAGTTATAATTAATATCTAATTAAGACTTGAAAAAGCTACTCTCGTTAAAGCTTCGAGCACTTTATAGTGTAACGCATGCGAGCATAAACTTGACATCTCTAGTTTTTTCTCCCTATATAACAACCATATAAGGTTCATGTCTGTTGTAGAAGGTTAGAGTTCTCAGCATCATACATCTAGAAATCACCATTTTTCTTAAAATATTTCTTTGCTACTTACACTATTATCAGTATAATAAGACCTAGCCCTTTTATAAGAAATGATTCCGAAAGTTCATGATGGCCTTGAGAAATGGAAGAAACGTGTGCATGTTTTTGGTGAGAGGCTTAAAAGGTTTCCTTGTTTGGTTTGGAAGACTACTTGGAAGGTGGGATGTGATGATCCAAGAAGGGTGATCCATGCATTCAAAGTTGGTTTATCTCTTACTCTTGTATCATTGCTTTACATAGTGAAGCCAATCTTTAAAGGGATTGGCGAACATGCTATTTGGGCTGTCATGACTGTCGTCCTGGTTTTCGAGTTCACTGCAGGTATCAGATCCTATCTAAACTCAAATAGTCTTGTTTTGTACCTTTTCATCCATGATAATGGCGAAAAAATACAAATAAATGTGACCGATACGGCAACAATTGTGGATGAATACTGCAATTTAAAACCATGATTGAAACGATATAGTAACATAGACACATGGTGTATTGATGACTTTAATTTGTAATTTTTTTAATGGCAGGGGCAACTTAATGCAAAGGGCTAAATAGAGGATTGGGGACACTTTTAGCAGGATTATTGGCATTTCTTCTTGATTATGTTGCAAAGGCATCTGGTAAAAAAAAAAAAGTATTTTCTGTCAGATCCTTCTTGCTGTTTTCATTGCAGTTGCAGTTTTTATAATAGGTGTATATTCGAGAACCAAAACGGTTCTACTAATGTTAATGCCGTGAAAATCCCCTTTGTTTTAAATTTCTCAAATATTACTCATATATGTATAGTGTTGTTATTTGAACATCACGATTCTAACACCTTCGATGTGATTGAAA
This sequence comes from Medicago arabica, assembly GCA_946800305.1. Classification (NCBI taxonomy): domain Eukaryota; kingdom Viridiplantae; phylum Streptophyta; class Magnoliopsida; order Fabales; family Fabaceae; genus Medicago; species Medicago arabica. The sequence continues at coordinate 45,644,714 of OX326968.1, forward strand.
GAGAGAAAACAAATACACAAAACTCAAAATTTATGCTTATATAGTATCCGACAATATTTGTTGTCAAAATATACTTTCTATGGTTTAATTTGTCATCACTCAAAATTTAACCTTCTTTTCACTATCTTGTAGTTAGTCTTGAAGCCTCAATTGTAACCAATTCAAAAACTTTTATCGAAATTATTTGTGTAATGTTAATTTGTTGTGTCTGGCAGGATCTACAGCCACATATATGAGGTTCATTCCTTATATAAAGAAGAATTATGATTATGGTGTGGTTATATTCCTCTTAACCTTCAACTTGTTAACTGTTTCAAGTTACCGGGATGATCATGTCTTGAAGATGGCACATGACCGATTCTACACCATAGCCATTGGTTTGTGCCATTTGTCTTTTCATGAGTCTTTTAGTATTTCCAAAATGGTCAGGGGAAGACCTTCATCACTCCACAGCTTTTAAACTTGAAGGACTAGCCAAATCTATAGAAGGTATGCCAAATTCATAACACATTCATAACATCGTTGTTTTATTACGTTGTATCTTAACATTTTACTTAAGGTGTGAAATATTGCAGCTTGTGTCCATGAATATTTTTATGGAGAAATTGAAGTTTCTGGTGATATAAAATCATCTGAAGGTCTAATATTCAAAGGTTATAGGGCTGTTTTGGATTCAAAGTCCACAGATGAAACACTGGTAAGCTATCAATCATATTTATTCAAAAATTATGTGTACTAAGCCAAACAAAACTAAATGATTCACAAGTCTTTTGTGCCTAATAAATATTTATTTTAACAAAATGATCATATATCAGTTGTTAATTCGCTTAGAAGAATATCTTGATTTTCAAATGGTTGTGTTTTGAATTGTGTAGGCATTACATGCAAGTTGGGAGCCAAGGCATTCTAGGTACTGTCACAAATTTCCATCGCAACAGTATGTAAAAGATGGAAATGTTCTTCGTCAATTCGGGTATACAGTGGTAGCTCTACATGGCTGTTTGAGAACAGAAATTCAGGTAGGGTAACATTTGAGTTCTTAACATAATTTTGACCATTTTTGTGAATCCCTACCTGATCGCGGTTTAGCATCTCATTTGATAAATGACACTGATACCTTTATATTCTTTGATGGAATTACTACTTTGACCAGTCCAAATAGTAGTTATTTTATAAGTGGGACAATCGCCCCCTCACGAATTAGCATTTGGAATTGAATGTTACCGGAATCCAAATTTTAAGAACAGTATGAAATTTTAAGTCTAAACTTCAGCCTCCAAATGTGTTGGAACACTAGAGAGTTTACTAGTGAGTTTGTGAAGTTTGAAATGTAAACACAAGTGGAGAAACTAGTGTTAAGTGTGAATTGAAAATTCTATGTCCCACATTGGGTAGATCACACACTCTAGTAGTGTTTATATATGTGGGATATCACCTCCAAGGGTGTGCCCTTGGGGTACACACTTTTGTGAACGGAGTGAGCTTATGCCAAAAAAATAATAGACGACGACGCTGACCAGGCCTGGGCCGTAAATAAATATTATTTTCTTTTTTCTCCGAGAATCCTGCAAGCTAAGACCGAGTCACACGCGCATCCACGTTTCGGCACACTTCCGCACGTTTCCGCCTCGTGGGTTACCGTTACTGGAGCGTGGGCTTGCGCGAGCGGGTCGTGAACCGGGTCGGCGAGGTCAAATCCCCTCTATAAATAGAGAGCTCGGGATCCTCATTCTTTACACCAAAACCGAGAATCGAACGCTCTTCTCTGGTTTTCTCCCCTTCTCATCTCCCGCGATTTGTGTTGACGAATCGTTCTTTTCCTCCTTTGTTTTCTCGAGTGGTTTTTCTAAAACCATATTCTTCTCAGAGGTGTTATTCTCGACCGATTCTGGGCAGTGCAGCATTTAATCGTACAGAAAAAGAATCTGGGCTGTTTTATCCTGGAGACGCACGGTTGATAGTCTACCTTGCACATTTCAGGTAGTGCCGTGAAACGTCTTAAAGAAAGCGACCTGGTCGTGACTTGCCCCAGTAATCGTTTCAAAACTCTGTCGTAATTTTCAAAACAACAAAATGTCTCCCGCGTAAAGTGGGGGCAACCTTCACGCTACAATTTAGCAAATTTTAAGATACTTTTTGTTGTATTTTGGCTTCAAATTTGTGTTTTGGAGGAACAGAGAAACCGTGACACGATTTCATCAACGTGTCACGATTTTCCTTGACAGTGAGCATGGTTTTCTGGGTGCTCAATCGTGTCACGATTTTGGGAAAACGTGACATGATTTTTGACTTGCTAGGTACGTTTTCAGGATAAGGTTGGTCGTACCTTGGGTCGTACGCACCAAACGTGTCACGATTTGGCAAAACGTGACACGATTTTGACAGCTGAAGACTACTATATAAGTGTTTCTTTGCAGATTTTGAAGTAGAGCTTGAAGAGAGAGAAACTTGGGACTACAAAGGAGGGAACTTTAGGGTTGAGTGTCTTTGTAGTAAGGTTCTATTGGGTCGGGAAACATTGTAAACACCTTGGGTGAGTGAAAATCATTGAGTGTCTTGTTCTTTGGTGAGATTGGGAAAATAGGCAGAAATTAGGTTTGTTCTTTGTGAGCTTGTTTAAGCTAATTTCTTGTAACTCATTTGTATCTCTTTGATAGTGGATTGGAGAGTTAAATCTCTCTCCCAAAGTAGATCATGTTGGATTGAACTGGGTCAACAATCTTTGGTGTGTTTGTTGTTTTCTTTCATGCTTTCTTATGCTTGTGGTTTAGAGCTTTTCACTTTGATTTCTAGATTAGATCTAGGTGTTGTTGTTTGTGATTGCTTTGATTGTGGTTACTACTTTCTTTTGCTCCTCACGAATCTAAATTTCATTGGTGTGAAGTTTCGATTTGAGTCCGAATTCATAACACTTTTAACCGTAGAAATATGAAAAAGGATGCATCATTTTCTTCTCTAAAGAAAACAGATAAATAAACGCTTATAAGAACACAAACGATTGATCACAAAAATCATTTAACTGTATCCATGTCTAGTAGAATTGCTGCTGTAGCTTTTCTAGTATTTTTCTCTTAATTCGATTTATTATCCTTTTCAGACACCACAATCTGTTCGAGTCCTATTCAAGGACCCTTGCATAAGGCTAGCAGCAGAGGTATCAAAAGCACTAATAGAACTAGCCAACAGCATAAGAAGTCGGCGCCATTGCTCACCAGAAATACTCTCTGACCATCTACATGAAGCATTGAAAGACCTCAACACAGCCATAAAATCTCAACCACGACTCTTCTTAGGCTCCAATGACATCCAAGCAAACGACATGCTTGCCACCATAGCCGCCTCACATGGAAAGAGCTCACTCTCAAGTGTTAAAACCGATTCTTCAGCTTTGTTAGATTGGAAAACCAAAAATCTATCAGCTGAACAGGCAAAGGAAGAAGAGCAATTACCAGTACGTAAGGTTTTGAGAAGCCAGATGAGTAAAATTGCTATCACTAGTCTTGAGTTTTCTGAAGCATTGCCTTTTGCTGCTTTTGCTTCTTTGCTTGTGGAAACGGTAGCCAAACTGGATTTGATAATCGATGAAGTTGAAGAACTTGGTCGGTTGGCGTGTTTCAAAGAGTATACACCTGGTGATGAGTTTTCTATTAGTTGTGAGAAACCAAGTGTTGATGTTTTGGAGAACCATTTACCTTCTCATGGAGGAGAGTGATTCTGAATGGGAGCAGGGAAATACATTAATTTCATAATATATAATATTGATTATTCACTAATGTATAAATGATTGTGATGATGTATATGTTTCATTATTTTTTATCATCAGACTATGTACTTAGGTAATTTTAGATGAGATTCAATATTTTTATACTTTCAAATCTATTCATTTTTCTTCTTTCTATTTTAGAGTAAGTCCAACATTGTTTGGAACAAATTAAGAACCAAGTTTTACGAAAGTTGAGAATGTTTGGACCTCATGCTAACATGGTACGTGTCGGAGTCAAATGCCTAATGTCCTTAATAGTTGATCCAAACCAATAAGCTAAAAAAGGGCACGTAAGACTTGAGTAGCTTGAGCCGAAGCAAACAAAAAAGAAGGAAGCAGGCCTGAGTATGAGCATGGTTTAAAATTGTGGTTGAAGTTATGTTGTAAACCTTGAAATTACAAATGAATGTGACTGATGCAGCTACAATTGCAGAAAAATGTGACTGATACAAGAACATAACCTAACTCTCTTTCCAAATGTTGAGCCCAAACTCTACACATCAATTAACTGTGTTAGCACTCTTACAAGCAAGTGCATATTTCTATAACTCAATTCCAAGTTGATGACTGTATAGATCAAAGTGGCAATAACTAATAACAGAAAAGGCAAAAGGAAACGGTATGAAAATCAGTAGGCAATCAGTAATAAAAATAACATAATTGCAAAAGTAGGCAAATTAGTTGCATTGGCATAATGCAACCCAAATACCAAACCATATGTTTGATAGCAATATACTAATGTAAACCAGTATGCAGTCAATAATAGAAGCGTTATAAAATTACAACCCAAATGCCAAACCAGTTGTAGTTACGAAATGTAAAACCTTGATACATGTCAATCAGACACGGCAACCCATTGCACGGACCAAGAATACAAACCTGTAAACTGTCGCTGGTCAGAGAAATATGTTGGTGTCTTTTAGGGTTGTCGTTTTGGTAGTCGCGACAATGCAACCTCAAATGACCACAGTGTGTGTATGTTCTTCGATCCAAACTTTGCGGCTCATTGAAATTGGGACATTTGTAGAATAACATGATTACGAAATTTGAAAAGTTTAACATGTGGATTGTGACCTAGAATTTTCCATTTATTTATAGTAGTGATATTAAACCTAGCATCTGAAGTATATAATTATCTTGCATGTTTACATATACTTTTATTGTGAGGCGAGTTTACACCCATGGCAGCGCGTGGAAGCTATGTTTACGACTAAAACCATCAATCCAAGGCTTTTGGGAGAGAAGTTAGTTTTACGAAAAAATAATAGAGTTTCTAAGGTGACAGATCACTTGCATTGAAAACAATCCAAAGAAACTCAAACTTTCCCTTGAGTCTATGTCAATTAGCTAAATGACTGAAATCCAATGAAACTCAAACTTTCCATTGAGTCTATATTAGAATAACTTTTATAGCTTACTGATATTTTGCTATGTCAATATAGTACTTGAACCTATTTACTTACTACTACTGCAATTAAATGCAGAGTTCTCATTCTCTAAATTGTTGCTTCCATTCTGCCTAAAGTAGAAACTCTTATACAGGGTAATTGCCAAACATATATAGTAGTTTTATTGGCTTAAAGTCAATAATAGGGTGGCACAATGGAGAAACTAGCATACTAGGGTGGTGGAGGCAGTGGAGAGGCTATGCAACATAATTTTGATATGTATCATTTAGCTTGTCTCCCTATACAACAACCATATAAAGTTCACCTCTCTTGTAGAAGGTTTGAGTTCTCAAGTCTCAACATCGTATATCTAGAAATCACTATTAGTTTAAAACATTTATTTGCTACTTACACTATTACCAGTATAATAAGACCTGGCCTTTTTATAAGAAATGATTCCTAAAGTTCATGATGGCCTTGAAATGGCTATGGCTAGGAATGAGAGTGGCGAGAACCTTGAGAAATGGAAGAAACATATGCATGTTTTTGGTGAGAGGCTTAAAAGGTTTCCATGTTTAGTTTGGAAGACTACATGGAAGGTGGGACATGATGACCCAAGAAGGGTGATCCATGCATTCAAAGTTGGTTTATCTCTTACTCTTGTATCATTGCTTTTTCTGTTGGAGCCACTCTTTAAAGGGATTGGTCAAAATGCTATTTGGGCTGTCATGACCGTCGTCGTGGTGTTCGAATTCACCGCAGGTATATATCAGTTCCAACCTAAACTCAAATGGTCTTGTTTTGTACTTTGTCATCCTTGATATTGTAGAAAAATACAAATAAATCTGACTGATGCAGCTGCAATTACGGTTGCTTATAGTCGAAGGTTTCAAAACCTTTAATGTTATGGCTGCAATTTTGGACGGAGGCCGCAATTTAAAATTATGAATGATAGTAAAAGTATAGTAAAATAGATAGATAGATAGATAGTATAAGGATGAGTTTAATTTGTAATCTCTTTTGATGGCAGGGGCAACTTTATGCAAAGGGCTGAATAGAGGATTGGGGACATTATTAGCAGGGTTATTGTCATTTCTTCTTGATTATGTTGCAAATGAATCTGGTCAGATCCTTCAAGCTGTTTTCATTGCAGTTGCAGTTTTTATAATAGGTATATATATGCCTATTGTTATTTCAACATCACAAATTTAACATCAAATGCGAATACTGTATAAAAGTACACTCAACACAACTGCAACTGTAACCAAAATAACTTTTTGTATCTCAATTGTTGTGTTTGGAAGGATTTGCAGCCACTTATATGAGGTTCATTCCCTATATAAAGAAGAATTACGATTATGGTGTGGCTATATTTCTCTTGACATTCAATTTGTTAACTGTTTCAAGTTACCGAGTCGATAATGTCATGAAGATGGCACGTGACCGCTTCTATACCATAGCCATTGGCTGTGCCATTTGCCTTTTCATGAGTCTCTTGGTATTTCCAAATTGGTCAGGGGAAGATCTACGTCATTCCACTGCTTTCAAACTTGAAGGCCTAGCCAAATCTATAGAAGGTATGTAAAAATTATAACACATAGTCCTCTTAAAAAAAGTAAAATTACAACACATAGTATCAAAGGTTTTGCTTTGTATAACAACATTTTATTGTACGGTGTGAATTCGTGCAGCTTGTGTGGGTGAATATTTTAATGGAGAAATTGAAGTTTCTGGTGATATAAAATCATGTGATGATTCAATATACAAAGGTTATAAAGCAGTTTTGGATTCAAAATCCACTGATGAAACATTGGTAGGCTATTCATATTGTTTTGATTCATTCTAAAAGATGCCGAGTATAATGAAGCTAACATAGTTGATCTTCATGGAAAGTTCTTGTTATGATCAATACACATACAATATTTGCTCTAAGTCAAGCAATACTAAGTTATATTGATAACTATTTTTCGCTCACAAATTTTTCAAAATTCAAAATGGTCATACATCAGTTGTTAATTAGTATAGTGTACCTAACTTTCTACACCAGATATGTGTAGCATCAACACTTAGGATCAAAGAGGTGTTGGTATCCGACACAATCACTAAACAGACATATGTGGCAATATTCAACCACTTTCAATATTTTTTTTAGTTATTGTAGGTGTTAACATCAGAATGTCGTGTCTGATATTTGTGCTAGTGCCTCAAAGCACCGGTGCTTCAAAGAATGTCTTACTCCTCAAATGGTTATGTTTTGAACTGTGTAGGCATTACATGGAAGTTGGGAGCCAAGACATTCTAGATACTGTCACAAATTTCCATGTCAACAGTATGTAAAAGTTGGAACTGTTCTTCGGCAATTCGGGTATACAGTGGTAGCTCTGCATGGTTGTTTGAGAACAGAAATTCAGGTACATAACATTTGAGTTCTTAACATAGATTTGATCACAACTTAGCATCTCACCATTTGATAAAGGACAATGTTACCTTTATATTCTCTGTTGTAGATACCCTTTGACAAGCAAAAATCTATTTTAAAAATGTTATTGTGATATCTGACATTGAGCCTAAGACTAGTCTAAACCTTACTCTCCAAATATCTCCTGGCATAAAGTGGAGACAACCTTCACCTAGGAAGCACTAACACTAACAAGAGTATTGAAGACAACCTTGACACCGACAAGTTGACAACAATAAAGATTTCAAAAAAGTAATAGTATAACTACATGTGTTAGTATTGGAAACCAACACGTCTCAGACTCCAAACACGTGTTTATTCTGATTTTTTTTTTTAAGTATCAATGCTGCATAGACATACGCCCTATGAATTAGCTTAGAGTTTGAGTTAAATTCAAAGTTCAAAATTCTAAGATACTTTTAATTGTAGAAATTTGAAAGTATATGCATCATACAATATCTCCCTAATTGACTAATTCTCATTCTAGATTTTTTTTCTCTCCTTTTAATTGGATAATTTTTATTTTCAGACACCAAGATCCGTTCGAGTTCTTTTCAAGGACCCTTGCATAAGACTAGCAGCAGAGGTATCAAAGGTACTAATGGAACTTGCCAACAGCATAAAAAGTAGACGCCATTGCTCACCAGAAATTCTCTCCGATAATCTTCGTGAAGCATTGCAAGACCTCAACACTGCCATAAAATCACAGCCACGACTCTTCTTAGGCTCCAATGACATCCAAGCTAACAACATGCTTGCCACCATAGCTTCCTCTCATGGAAAGAGCTCACTCTCAAGTGTTAAAACTGATTCTTCGGCTTTGTTGGATTGGAAAAGCAAACGTGTATCAGCTGAACAGACAAAGGAAGCCGAACAATTACAAGAACGTAAGGCGTTGAGAAGCCAGATGAGTAAAATTGTTATTACTAGTCTTGATTTTTCTGAAGCATTGCCTTTTGCTGCTTTTGCTTCTTTGCTCGTGGAAACTGTGGCGAAATTGGACTTAATAATTGATGAAGTTGAAGAACTTGGTCGGTTGGCGTGTTTCAAAGAGTATAGACATGGTGATGAGTTTTCTATTAGTTGTGAGAAACCAAGAGTTGATGTGTTGGAGAACCATTTCCCTTCTCATGGAGGAGAGTGAGTCTGATAAGGAGCAAGGAAATACATTAAGTCATGACATGTAATATCGATTATTTGCTATTTTATATTTGATTTTGATGATTCATATGTTAGAGTATGTTTTATCATCAGATATTTTTATACTTCAAATCTATTAATTTTTTCTTGTTTCTATTTGAGGCAAGTCCAACATTGTTTGGAATAAAGAGAATCAAACTCTAGGTTTTGAATGGTTGGACCTTATATATGCAAATTGCTAACATGGTATCACATTCAATTCAAATGCCTTATTACAAAATATGGTGAGCGTTGCTCTTTTGGTTTAGCCCTTCTGTACTCCTCCTGTTGTGCCCTCTTTGCATTGACAACATTAGAACATATGATGAGTATTGCTCTTTTAGGCCCCCAAAAATGTGTAAACCGTTTGGAAGATAACTTCTCGAAGGTTGTTTTTCAAGATAAAGAGCAAATATGAGGGTCAAAAGAGCAACCATCAAATATGATTTGTATTTATAATAATTAATAATAATAAATAATAAATGTGGTCCAAGTTTTCCATAGAAGTGGGTCTAGTGATATGCAAGTTACTTTATGAAAACAAATATGGATAAGATGATGGATGAATTGTGTTTTAGTGGTGGAAATGCATTACATGGATGAATAGTGTTAATTAGTTGCGGATGGCATCTTGTATCTCAAATTCTCTATCATTCCAATGGAGGAAGACAAGCCCATATTGCTTATTTGGTTGGAACATTGGCAGAAAGAGAGTTGATGACAAACCTCAGATTAAATACCATGATATTGATCTCACTTTCTCAACTTCTCTGGTTAACAAAACATTTTTGAAAGGTATTGCTTCTCTCTTCATGTTTTAAACTACTATGAAAATGTTGAATATGTTACTACTATTTAGGTGACCGTTTATTCGATTTTTTATTGTGTATAATTGTGTGTCTATATGTATCCGACTATATTAATTTTGGAATTCCTCTTAATTATGGTGTAGATTTAAATTTAAATTTGAAAAAGAATTTGGTTGTTAAGACTTAAGAGTAAATTTGTTTAGAAAAATATATGAACAAAAATTAAATAGTTAATAGTAAACTATTTTTTTTTACCAAAATGATAAACTGATATAACTATTATTTAATGTAATCATCCTTAGGCTTTACATGTATTTGTGATTTGACATAATTTTGATCAGGTAAGGAACTGAAATGCTGCTACAGGGCAACAATTGATGGATTTAGTGCAACAAATTTCCACCAATGTTGTGATTTTAAAGGACCGTGTGTAATAATAGGTTACACAGACAACTCTTTTAAGTTTGGTGCATTTAATCCTGAAGGATATAGAAGCACAGATGATTACTATGAAACATTTGATGCATTTCTATTTTACTGGGTAGAAAATAAAAATGAACCAATAATTTTGCCTAAGGTTGGTGGAAGTGGTGCAGCTCTGTTTGATTATGCTCGAGGTGGGCCACAATTTGGGGCCGATGGACTTCTCATCGGCCCCCCACTAGCCCCAGTTATGGGTGGCTTTGCTGGGCCTGATACTAATTCTGGTGTTGGTGACTTAAGACAAGCCAAGTCTAGATTGGGACTATCTTATGCTAAAAGGGAAGATGGCAAGGAGTCTATCTTTGGTGATGAGTCTAGGGCAACTATTCAAGAAGTAGAAGTGTTTTGTAGCCCCAAAATAGCAAGCTTATACTAGAACTTCATTAGGGGGTAAGGAATACTATCCTATACTAATGAATTTGAATTCTCAAAATTCATACAATCGCGTAGTCAGATGATCACGTTTTGATTTTATATTTTATTAAAGTTCAAATGTGAGCAGCCAAATCTTAATATGATTGTACACATCGTAAGGATGCGTCAAATGTGTGATGTTCTACATATGTTTATAGTGAAACTATGCCACTAGATTGACCATGAAATATAATGTGAATTGTACATTTGTACTATAAGTAGTTGTATCCTTAGTAAGGTATGTAAATGTGTGTGTAATGGTATATCATTCGGATTTGGATTAACTACGTACGCAAATTTCACACATTCACGCAGTCAACATATCGGTGGTCGTTAGATTGAGATCGGACAGTACAATATATTAATAGATTTTGATGATTTTTTTAACTCTATAATACCGAGCTTGAAATATGGGTCATCTGATCTTGATCCAACAACCACAAATAGATGACTTACTTAGTGAATATATGGAAATTACGACTACAATAAATCTAAATCCTGACATTTCTCGATCATCACTTAAGCAGTAAGAAATGACAACTTAAACATTTCTTCCTTTGCAAACTATTCTATCATGTCCTTTGTTTATTTAGAGAGAATCTATTAAAAGGTCGTTAAAACTTAAACTATCACCCACTAGTGCAAAAAAACAATGAGCCAACAAAAAGTTCATTGGATGCATCAATGTCATATCAATTCCAAAATCAAATTCATTCTTAGCTTTTTTTTAAAATGAAGTGAGAAATGTATATTTAAATTTGAAATTAAACAATCATGTTGTTCAAATGCATAATGCAACTCTCAGCTCTTCAAAATTTAGAATTTGAACATTTTGAACCTGTAGTTCTACTGCATATTAAATTTGCTATAGATCACTATGACCAGTAGAATCTATCCTTCAGTATCCATTCAGTGCCATCAAATTGGCTAGGTATTTGAGAAAATCCATCTTGCTATATATGTACAGCAATGTAGAATACTCATTATTTATCACTCTAAGACATACATTAAAAGGTGTTATCCCAGAGATCCCTAGTAATGCCACACCAAGTAAAATTCCAGCTAACTAGTCCCCACAATTATTTATCAATAACTCTAATCTCCACTTGTTTGGCATAGTAAAAAAAGAGTGAGAATGATCTTCCTTTTGTTTTCAGATTTTAGAAAGGCTCTGGATATGAGACTGAATTAATTTGATTATAAACCTCATAAGGAACATCCCAATTTCCATTATAGTCCATGAAATTCCCTTGAGCACTTGAGTAAGGGGACATGCATCCATTTTGACTTACATTTTCCGAACATTCATTTTCACCATTCAGATTTGAGTAGGATAAAGTAGCTAAAGTTGTTATATGTTCCAATGATTGCCTTGATGAGTCACACCTAGGAGGAAAATATTCAAACAGTGCATCTTGTACTTTAGTATACTCCTGCAGTTGGTGTAGCAAAAATGTCAGTAACATTTCCAAATTATAGCCATTCAATCTCAACTTTCCGAATTTGTTCATATAATAATAATTAATCAAATTAAAATGTATGTACCTTTGAAGAATCAAGAATCATATCAGGGGAGATCCAGAAGGTTGAAGGATTTGTTTCTATGGAAACATGGTTAAACTCGGCAATTGGAGCCACATTTTGTGATCCATTATTCAGGTGACTTGCTTGAGAAGAAACATCACTTGAGAATCTCATTGAGGTCTCACTTCCATTGACGGAACTTGTTGCAACCCTCTTGCTCTTCTCATTCTTTTTGATAACTCGGCACAAAGCTAAACCACCCTACAACAACCACACATATGCATGCACACGCACACGCACACCTACTTTAGTGTTTCGACGTTCTGTTAAAGCTAAGGTCAAAACAAAGCTAACTCATTACTGAGATGTTTGTTTTCAATGTATGAATTAACCCAGCGCACGTTAAAGTAAAAGCTCCAGATCATAGCCTTGCAATTGACGTGCGTTCAACGTTGAAAGACCGAAAATACACAGATGCTACATATAAAATTTAATTAATGGCTTATATGTACCTTAAAATATGGAAAGTCTTGGCTAAGATCATCGGTGAGGAGATACTCGTGCATGATCCAGTTAGTTCTATCGCCTAAAGGAGCCCTTCCAAGATAGAAAACAAGTGTTTTGCAGTTGCCAGTGATAGTGGATGAACTACACTGGCACACAATATTTCTCTCTTTTCCAGTGGCTTTCCAGTAGCCAGCTTTGGTAGCTCTATTTGTTCTTGATCCATTAGGGTACTTTAGATCTCGCGTACAATAGAAAAACCATTCTAAATCTCGTTTCGGTAGAAATGATTTCTCTGCATTTCACACCTCATGAATTAGGCTTCTCAAATTTCCTTATCATAAACAATGCAGTAAAAATTATATATGATGTACCATATCAAACCTTACATTTGAAATATACTATTTTTTACATGTTTATTTATATATTACGATGCAAATGATTAAAATGTGAAATTGAAGATTACCAGGCAACTCCCATGGATCAAATTTGTAAAAATCAATCACTGGAATAACATCAAGCTCAATTTCAAGTCCTTCCACTTTTCTTTTAAGATAGTATCCAACTAGTTCTTCATCAGTTGGATGGAAACGAAAACCTGGTGGCAGTAATGCTCCTTCCATGTTATATTGCAATGTTTCTTACTAGAAGAAAGCCTCACTAGTAAAAACTGTGAAACTTAAGTAGAAGTCATAAAAGCTATAAGCAACAAAACTATAGGATACAATGATGATTAATGATAATTATTACTAAGTAGCAAGATTATATCTATTGAAGAAATGGAAGATCCAAAAATAGAAGCTTTTGTCTACAATAGATTTTTGTTCAAGAGTCAAGTGACACTTCCACAAAGTGCATCCATTGAATGCAAGGATCATGGTCTTGAAAAATATTAGATGTATCTTATGGCAACAATTTCACCCCCAACCCCGCCTTCCCTTAATATTAAGTCCCTTAAAAGCTGCTGGAACAGAAGAGAATGAAATTAATTTATCATTACTTTAAAGTTATTAAACCATCAACTTTTGACTCCCTAAGTATGTCTAAAATAAAAAATGATAACAACTTAAAATTTTGTCACAAGGTTTCAAAAAGAGGGACTATAGAGTAAAAGTATAAGTCATTGGTAGTGTGCTATTTATAGCATTTGGAAGTGAATCAAAACCAACAGTCCAAAATTGAGCACACCGAAAGTTTGAAGGTTACTTGTCAAGAGTGCACCCAAAATTCCAAAGCAAAATGGTCCACCACTTCAACAAGTTCACATTTATACAAACTATAAAGTTTACTTCCAGTCGGTTCAAATAATTTGTGACCGTTATTTTAACAAGAGCTTTTTTTCTTTGCATCTCAGTTTGAAGAGTTGATTACAACACCACAATATATAGTGATTTAACTAGTCTTCAATCATTAACAAAAGCAGAGGGGTGTGCCTCTATTTTCATCAAAGTGCATTTCAATTTTTAATGCTTTTTCATCCGTGTATTATTCCATGTTGTCTCGTTAAAGTTCGAATGACCTTTTTAGATGGAAAATTCTACGGTGAAGTCATTAGAATAACTTTTTTGGTGAAGTTAACACTATAGCATCAAAAGTTTAGTGAATAACATCTCACTGTTTGTACAATGGCATCAAAAGTTCAATCATCATAGTATCATCAATTCATCAGATTAACAAGACTACACTTAATCTAATTTTATCCTACCTAACACTCCATAAAGTGTAACACTTAAAACCATCACATAATATCATTAACTATGTTTGCATGTTAAAGACGCCAACAATAAAATAATACCCGTAAGTCCAAGATGTTGCAAACATTACTAGATGAATTACTATTAATCATTATTCAATAATCAACAATTTAAAAATGAATCAAACATTAAGATCAAAATTAACTTTTTCAAAAAAGTCAATTTCCTGCACCGTAGAAGCTCCCTTTTTAGATTTATTCATTTGAGTTTTTCAATCGTCATAAACACTTGTGAGACAATTTAGAAGAGCTTATGAAATAACATATGACATGTAGATAATTTGTTTTCAACGTATTTTCATAAACTCTCTTCTTATAGTAGAAAACAAAGACACAATTTAAATTCCTTAAATTCACATCTAATAGCTCTGGCTGCACCAGTAAAATAAATGATTATACCTCTCAAGCCATCAAGCCATGTTGATTGTACATCGTACACCGAGTGTTAAAGCAACCCTTACAATAATTTCTCTCTTTTTTTTGAACTGATTGCATTCTCTATATATCTCCCCCCAGCTTAGAAATACATGCTTTATTGAAATATAAGTTGTACACTTTAAACCCTAATTTAAAGAGAAAGTAATCAGGATCGTAGTACTTAAATATAAGTTGTATACTTTAAACCCTAATTTTCCATAGATAATAAAAGAGTAGTGGAGCTGCTCTATAGTCGAAGACTTAGTCACAACTAGCTTAACTTCATTAATAAACATTGTATCTTCGTTGTTTTGTTCATCTTTTCTAATAAGTTGTTGTCATAACAATACAACAACCACGTTTTATCTCATTAAACAAGGTCGACTGCATAGATCAATGACACTATAATATTATATCAAATATCATATTTCTATCTAACTCACTAATCTTTACACCTTTCTTGATAGTTTCTTTTATAATTTTTCTGTCTTCTTTTGTCTCTATTGATTTGAATATTCTCCATATGATTTATTAGTTTTACTATAAGATCTATAAATTTCTCTCAACATGTTCAAACTTTCCAAGTTAGAGCTTTCGCTCACTTCTATACTTTCTATCTCAGATGTTACCCTAACTCTCTAGATTATAATAGAGTTGATGCTATAACAACAACTATATAAAATAATTATACCCTTTATACAAATTAAACCAAAAAAGAAGTGGGTGAATGCAAGCAATATCGTTATCAATAGATAATGATTGGAGCAATGGCTTGGACGATGCTTTTCATGGAGCTACCTCTACCGTCAAGTTTCTTCAATTCCACATCATCTTAATCAGACAAAACACTTTTCTCAATTTTCAATCGAAGTGAAAGTGATTGTGTCATCATTCATCAAGCGGGACCCAACACTTCCAAAAGGAAATTCTTGAAAAGTAGTGCTTAATCAGTTTTTTATCGTTTACAAGCTCGCTCCCTTCGCAGTTCATTCACATTCACATGTGTATGGTAAAGCAACCACATAGCTCCATCTAAACTCTTGTTAGTGGAACCAACTTGTTAATTGTGATTGTTTAGCTAACCAAAATCTTGGGTTATTTGTAGGTTATCTTGCATGCTTAACATCAAAAGTGCAATCTTAATTCTGGGAGTTTACTTTACCAATTATCACTTATTAATTCTAAATATAATCTAACCAGTAACTAACCACTATTGGAATTTTAGAGTGAGAGAGAGGTTGCAATGATGTCAACAAAATACAACGGCCACAATGACAAAGTGGCTAGCGTTTTTACGCGGAAGCAAGACTCTTAGTTAAGACTAGGAGCTTGTGATACCATATTTAACTGAATTATATAAATAAATACATTGGATTAAGAAATTGTATGTAAGTATACTTATATATTTAGGGGAATAAATGTGAAGACATAAGAAGCTAGGAGTATTACCCTATAGATAGGGGTAGGACCCCCACCTTCTTTTGCTCAATGCAGGGAAAGGTAAAAAAAGGAGCTCTTATATAAAGAAGTCACTTAATGAAGTGACAATAGTATATAGGAAGGGTGATCTATATTTCATTGAAGAGACAATTAACATTGATGAAATGATATTCCAAGTTTAGTCATCAATTTTTAATGACATAAAAGTGAGACTAACTGGAAGGCAGTATTCGTTTTTATAAGCAAATAAACTAATCGGCACAATTGCAAAAGCGGTTTGCTTCTTCTATTTTTCCCTTATTGATTTGTGTATCAATATTTTCAGTGGCTATTGGCTTAATTTGATTTGGCAAAGTAACGATAAGAGATTGTACCCAAAAAATAAATAATAAGAGAGCAGGACATGGATGTAGTTTGCCGCACTTTTTAAGTTTGAGGAAATTATGAAGAATTGATTTTGTTTAAGTTTAAAAGTGTAGTTTTTGTCAAAAGTACAATGATACACTGTTAATTTGTCAAAGTTCAAACATACAAGAAAAAGCAAAAAGAAAATAATCCCCCGCAACCAATTCATGATTAAATGTTCATTTCGCTCAAGCACATATATAAAGAGTGATGATATTTTGACACAAAATGTGTACCCTATCTAAGCACCATATAAAGTACACTCAATAGTGTTGATTTGTCTGAAAGAGACGGAAAAAAGTAGCAAAAATATAGAATTCATGTAATTATTCAATATATATATATATATATAAGCAATAGTAGTGTCATCGTCCAGATGTGTCGGATGTGGATGAGTACATGTTTTTATTTTCATTGTTATTGGAGTAGAGACATATTCTTTGATGGTTTCTCAAAGGACTCTTCAAATTGCTCATCAAATATGAGCAATTTTGAATGGCATATTGAACAACTTTTTTATATGAATCTCAATAGTGTCGTAACTCTGATCAATTTTTCATAAATATGAACAACATTTTTTTTGAAGAAAAATTTGAGCAACTTTAAATGGCATATTGAGCAGCCATCAATATTTTGATTTGTAAGTTTTATTTTGATTTGTATGAGTTCATGTTTGTTTGTTCTCTATCTTGGAATCCTCATTGGAAAGGTGTTGTTATACCCCTACATCTGATCTTCTCACCTCCTCAGAGATTCTAATAGACTAAAATAATCCTAAATTTTGTACTTTATTATATACAATTTACTTTTTAGTTAATGCACTTAACATTATGTCAACTAAAAAAAAAATCGAAAAAATGTAAAATCCAACGGAACATGTCATTATGCCTCTTTGTTCAGTTTATATAAGACCTTTCTCAAAACTTTTTCCCATTAATATAATACATTTTGTAAAATTCAACGTGTTTTACAAAAATGCCTCTATTTAAAATATAGTTGAAAAACACATTTTGTATTTTTTTTGTAGTCTTACAATGTAACGAAGCAAAAAGGAAAAAAAAGGGAGAATCGAAATTAAGGTAGGAGACGAAGAAAGGAAGAAAGAAAAAAATTATTTGTTGAGAAGAAAGTGAAGGTCTACGATGGATCACTTTTAAAATTGGTTTACCATAAACATTTGAAGGTAAAGTTAACCGTCTCGATTTATTTGACAAACGGAGGAAAATCTGAGGGACCAAAACGAGAGTTTTATTAATTGTTGGACCCAAATGAAAACTTGAAATTATTTAGAGTAAAATAAGTCATTTATTTATTATGACTTTTTTTTTTAAAGATTGTTTTTGTTTTTAATGACTTGTTGTTTCATCTATCTATGATAAATAAATAAAATAAAAGGAGTAAAGATGGTTTGAAAGAAATCAATCTTAGTTGTATTTTGGTTGTGTGTGTTGACGTTGGGCTGGGATCAGCAGACAGCAATGGTAGACATTGTTTGTGAAGATGAATCATCGGAGAAGAAGGTTGAAATCGTCCTCAAAACCATCGGTCCAGCTCCACCCTCTCGTCTGAGAGTTCCCTCTTCCATCAAGGTTTCTTTCAATTTCCCCAATTTTTATTTTAGGGTTTTATGTTTTTGTACTCTGTGTCATTCAATTACCCTTTCATACATGACCAATACAGTTAGTTCCATTTTAAACAATTTTATTTAACTCATAAATTATGCGGGTTTTATTTAATTAGTTAGTTAGTTAATTTGGTTATCCTTCATGTTAAATTACATATAGGTGCGTGATTTGAGAAGATTAATTGCAAGTAATGGTCATTTACCTATTGACAACTTGAGTCTTATTCTACGCGGAACTGCGTTATGTGACTTGAAAAATGGAGATGATGTGCGCATGCAACTCAATGATGGAGGTATATTTCTGATCTTAATTTTGTTATTTGACAGTGATAATGATGTGACAGTTAGTTTTTCTTACGAATGTGGTTTATTGCATTTATTTTAGATAGCTTGATTGTTGCTGTCAAACCAAAGCCACCAGTGAAGGATGGGCATGACAACGATGATGACGATGAAGATTTGGTAAAATTAGTTGAATAACATGTAATGAAGTGATCAAAATGTCAATCAGCCACTTGATGTCATCTTTTTATTTCTGCAGAAGTTTCAGCTTCCCCAATCATCAAGTCGGTGGAAAAAGAAACTATACTCTTTTCTACATGATAAGTTGAAGCTTCCAGGTATAAATTGCATAAATCGCATTTTGTTAGACACTTCTATTTTATTGTTTAGATATATCTTAAAAATGTAATTAGTCACCAAGCTATTTCAATTTGGCTCGGCATATGAGAGATAATTCTTTGAAAGGTGTTTGCATGAGACGCTGAGGGCAAAGTGATGTAAATTTTAGAACTAGAGTTATTTGGTATATGTATGTAGTATTCAAGAAATCATTTCATATGTGTGGACCTCTTATTAAAAGTAATAATATTGCGCTTTCAAATGAACAATGTTCTAAATATGCTCATCCTCCATTGACAGATATCATTTTGATGGTCATTTTCACTCTGAGTCTGAAGGCATGGGTTCTCATAATTATGTGGTTTATCCTGGCCCCTGTTGCCCATAGATGGGATCTTGGACCTTTGTATGTATGTCTCCTTTCATCCTTTCTTTTGTTTGTGTTTTTTTTCTTCTTTGGGGGTAGTTTGCTGTTGACCTTGTTGAATGATTCAGGACATTGTATTTTTACATAATTATTGTTACATCTGTTAGTCTATTTAAGTCAGCCCAGCTAACAATCAGACCAAGCCTTTTGAATTTGCCTAGATTCTGATATTTTTCCCCTTTTGGAAGACATATTAAAGAACTTAGCCCTGATTCCTTAAAATCAATAAATGAGTGTATATTGTGTGAAAATTGTTGGCTTAACTTTCTTCCGATATGCTATAATGCTAAGAATAGTTATATGCACTAAGGTGGCCCGCAAACTCTGTCACAATTTGAGGTTGTAGAATTAGATTAAGATGTCCTGAAATCTTAATGAGGAATCACGTTGTACTTTATTATTAATTATTGTACTTGTATGCAATGAAATGTCTTGTCTTTGATTGTTTGTCGCAACTTTCATGTAGATACTTGCAACTGGCTTTTGTCTCATTCTCTTCAATCTTGGAAAGCGCAAGGCTGGTGACTCCAGGTATAACCCAAGATTAATTGCTGTGTACTATTTTGTCCTGAAGTGTTAGTGCAAGTTAAAAATTAACTCTGAATATTCAATTAAGAGTTAAGATTGTTGTGTTAAGGACCTTCACCGGTTTCAAGAAGAAGCAAAACGATATTAAGAAAAAATTGTTGGGAGGGAAGAGTAAATACACTAAATCCTGTATTTAAAAAAATTGGACATATATAAGTCATATTGTAAAATAGCTGGACGCTAAATCCTTTTAGTTTTGCTTGAGTTTCACTTTAATTTTTCCCCAGTTGAGATTTCTATTCTTATGTGATAAATCTCTACCAACTTTCATCTCCTATATCTTTTATATGCTACAGATCTCTTAGTTGCATCTCCTGTGTTGTTTGCAAACTCAAACTTGGTCACAACCAAAAACACAATCCGGCGTGATTTTCTAGGTTAATTGGTTTTGATTGTTGGATTATTGGGAATGGACTGGAAACATAGCCATCATGCTGGCCTAGTCACCCATTTCGGAAAAATATGCCCAAGCTCTTCCGAAATCATTAGACCCTAAGTCCTACAAACTTTTGTTCCTCCTATGGTTGTACCCTTCCCCGTTGCATGTTTGTAGTCTTTGAGATTTGATTAATGTGTTGTGTTAGTAAACATGGTATCCATGGAAATCCGTGGAAGAGAAGAGAGAAATAATTTAATTTGTGCTAGTAAACATCCATCATTTATATAGGTTAACCAATTAGTAACTAACTAACTAACTCCTAATCTATAATTCCTATATCTTGAATCCCGCAAGATGGAAGGTGTTAATGACACTTTCAGCTTGGGATTAGCAATAGATATTTTTACAATAAACTTGTGTTTTAATATTATTTTAACATGAGGTAAAACGTGTTGACCTAAAAACTCGAGTTTGAGTCGATTCCACTTAGGCAAAAGGTGTTGACGTAAAAACTCGTTTGACAATCTTGGCCATATGGCAGAAGCTGACATCAACAAAACTATAAGACAAAAGACTTAACCACCAAGCACCTATGAAGCACGGACACTCCTCATATTAGGCGTGTCTCAGTGTCGGACATGTGTCGTGTCCGACACGACACCGACACTTGTAATACACTGAATTATGTGATTTTTTTCAAATTATTAGCCGTGTCCATGTCGTGTCCAGTGTCCGTGTTCGTATCCGTGCTTCATAGCCAAGCACAAACTATAACTCAAAGTTTAACCACTTGGCAGAAGCACATCAGCAGAACCAATTAAGGCACCAGGCTTAACCGTCAAGAGTACTCAACCACTCAAGATAAAAGCAAACAACAAGCCAATAAGGAAGAACATCAACAAACAAAGAAGCACATCATTGAACATTTGGCTTGCACGCTACTATCAAGCTGATATCCAATTGCTACATGCCCTGCAAAGCATAGGCTCCAAACAGAACAACAACCTAGTTCAACCTTCACAAAGCATGACAAAAACAAACCAAAACTTAACAAAACAAAAATCTGCACCACTAGCCACACACCACCTTCCAAATCCTGCAGCAGTGATGTACTTGGAGTAGGGTCCATATCATCTTATGATTATAGTATCCTCAACAGAATCCCATTTATTAAACCAAAAAGTAACTGATTAGTATCAAACACAATTTGATTGATCATTGGCATAAGCCAATTGTCATGCTCCTGAGATCAAACTACACACAATTGCAAGCGTCAAAGCTAGATTGGAAACTTATCACAATGGAGCGTCAAAGAAGCTGGAGAACAATGAAACCACAGCTCCATCCATGTTAGAACAAGTTGCAGTGCGGTAAACCATAAACCTAAAAAAAAAAAACATTGTGCCAGGATGCTGTTTCCACTTAAGACTGCACCAAACCAAACCAAATATTGAGCTAAATCCAGAATAATGTGCACTTCTATTTTTCCTTGAGTAACTTGCTCGAAATCAAATAACAAAGACAGCCGCAATCAAGTAGAGAAAAAACAGAAGACTAGCCTCATTAACATGTGCATTATGCTTAATTGCAATCACTAACAAATCATAACAACAAACTATAAAGGGCAAATCAAGCCTTTATATAGGCAAATCAAATACTACCACCTGTCCTTTTTGTAAGAGACATGTGTACATGATGTCTATTTAAAAACCGGAGGTAGTAGTAAAAAACTAACTCCTAATCTATAACTTCCCATATCTCTAAGATATTGACCTTGGTTATGGCTGCTGCCTTTTCATTGCTTCCTATTTCTTTTGTGATGTGCTTCTACTTCTGGGTGCTTGCCTGCTTAGCTTGTTGCTAGGTTGTGTTTTGTTTTGTTATCCAATGGTTTTCAGGCACTGTTCTGTGTTCTGATTGGTCGGATCATGACATGTTAATGTCCAAATACTTCAAGCGTTTTTAGTTCGTATTTATTTCAGTTTAATGTGATAAACTGTTTCTATTATTTTGAGTTGCGACTTTAACTTGTCACTTGTTACCGCCTTATGCATTTGTAATCAGAGTTTGATTAAATGTTAGTTGCAATAGGTGGTGGTTGTTTTTGTTGTTCGGTGTTTGAATATAATTTGATATATTTTAAGTAGGATCTTATTATTCATTATACGTGTTACACGTGTCTTCCCAATCTTGACTACCTTGCATTTTTATTCCACCCATACATGTATTCTACCTATGATTGATAGTAGTGGATATAAAATTTACTTCAAGGACATTGTTAGTAGTTCTTAAATATTGCCATCTCTACTATGCATGCAGTGCATACTCTATCTTC
This sequence comes from Medicago arabica, assembly GCA_946800305.1. Classification (NCBI taxonomy): domain Eukaryota; kingdom Viridiplantae; phylum Streptophyta; class Magnoliopsida; order Fabales; family Fabaceae; genus Medicago; species Medicago arabica. The sequence goes on from OX326968.1 coordinate 45,667,225, forward strand.
AATGAAGACTTCAGAGAGCTTCCAGGGACGCTAAATGCAGATCGGTTTGATAGAGATATAAGAGCGGGACAGTTTTGAGCCGTGTCCTCGTCATCATGCAAACATTGATGACTTCTCACAAGATGTATATCTTCCCAATCACGCAGAGCTATTGACTATCCAAAGAAAGAGTTCAAAAGTACATTAACTTTTCAGCAATATTGTATTTTAGCCCAGCCCATAAATCAATTAAGTGACAAGTTTTCTGTTCAGTTTTGACATTTCTTCAACTAAACATATGCCTGTTCTGTATGTAAATTATACTAATACCAGTGTATTGATATGTTTTGGACTAATATGTTCCCCTGTGAATAACTCTGTTTCTTGTCCCTTGGTTTCTGTTTGAGTTTGAGAGTTATTTTGAACTCTTCTGGTGCAGTGGGATGCTTTGGGACATATCCAGAGGCTTGTCAGGATTCCAAAGCTAAGAGTAGTATTTAAACATGGGATTATATTCTATAGTATCATAGTACCTATATATATATATATATATATTCCATTTTTGTTTCTTCAAAAAAAAAAAGTATCATAGTACCTATATTATTTTATTTTATTTTTGAGGGGAGTACTCTATTACTCTATTATTTTTTAAAAGTTCGTTTCTCTTAACAAGAAAGTTGATATATATTTCACTGAGTGTAGCACCTAAAAGAATATTTGTAGCTGCAGGTGTGCCTGAAATTTTGTCCAATTCATGTACACACATGGTCAGGAAAATTGAAAAAGCGCTTAATGGGTTACAAAGGTAATTGTTTGAATCCTGGAATGAATTTTTAACATAACTGAAATTGTAAGAAAGCATAAAATTTGGTCATTGTGAAAATGAGAATGTCAAAGTTTTTCATATGATAAAAATGATATGGCTATTTTTATATCAAATAACAAGATTAAAGAATTTTTTAAAAAGGTATTGAAGGCATTTTCTTTTATTGGTTAAGTTTTGAGTGGTATCAAATTTATATAAGATCCATATGATTTAATGGAACTCATAAATTTTAATGAATAAAAATTATGTTAAAAAATATATTGCATCCCGACTTTTTTGATAAATCAATTTATCTTCATGTGCGATTGTAGAGAAAAATATCTTGAGCTAATTGAATTTTATTTAAAGAATTGGTTACCTCTTTAACATCTGATTTTTTTTTCTTCATCTAAGAGTGCAAACTTCAAGGGATCCCAAACTTCAAACCAAATTATTAAAAGACTCAAATATTTACACTAGGGGCACACTATGTTGACATTGTGTTCCAACTATGGCTAAACGACTAGAAGTAGTATACTTTATGTTTTCAAATGTTTTTTCTTTCTTTAATGACTGTCCTTGGATCTGGTGAAATAAAAGCCTAGTTTTCAAAACCGTATGACAAAGCACAAATCATGTGTGGTTTGACTGCTTTCTAACCTTTTTTTCCTCTGCCGTCTTTGTCTCTCATTAGTCATTTTCTCTTCTCTACTCTCACGACAATCTTCATTCTTGTTCTTGACATTGTTCAAACTTCAAACAACAGAACAACTATTTATAGAGTTTGACATTTTCAGTCAACTAAACTTTATTCCATTCAGCTGATAGTATTACGTGTGTGAAAAGAAAAAGGAAAATGCTAAGAAATGATGATACAATTTTCGTTGTGTTAAACTTTAATTAATTTAAAACCATAATAAGTAAGTTTATGCTCCCTCCGTCTGAATTAACTGAGTTATTTGTTCATCTCACATAAATTAAAAGAGAGAGAAAAGTGGTTTTAAATGTTCTCGTTAAGTATTGATGCATCTTCCACTATCGTAAATGTAAAGTGAAATATATTAAATTATGAGTGATGAACGTGGTATTAATTAGAGTTATAAAAGGGAAAATCATTAATAACTGTATTGGAAAGTGAAATGACTCAGTTATGTTAGGATACTTTTTTTTTGCAAATGGCTCAGTTAGTTATTATGGGACGGAGGGAGTATAAAAAAGTTGTGTAATAATTACTTGATTAAAAGGAACATCTTATATTTTTTTAAGATAAAATTTATATTCTGTAGATTCCTTAATCATTGCCATGAGGGAACCGGTTAGCAAGACTCTTAAAAGAATAATGTTACTTTTGGTAAAATGTCTCCTCTTGCTAATAAAAAAATTAGGAAAGATAATATTATTAGTAAATAATTAAAATGGCGTTAACAACTACTTCATCCATCCGTTTCACAATACTTGTCGCTTTTGAGGAAAATACACATACCAAGAAATCAAATAATTTCTTTTTTATTTTTGATTAAATTCTTTGTATTTTTTCTATAATACCCATGGTCATTTATTATTTTATTCTATTATTTCTCTCTCTATAATAAATAGGTCAGGGTATTATTGACAAATCAATAGTTAATGTTGCATTGAAACTTAAAAGTGACAAGTAAAGTGAAACAAAATTATTCTCCAAAAGCGACATGTATTATGAAACAGTGGAGTACTATATAACAAACTTTTTAAAACAATCATTTTTATTGCTTAAAATTAACATGAGTCTCGCTAAATTGTGTGGCTCCAATGTGAATTTGGTGGAACTAGTAAATTTTGACTAATACGCGATGGTGTGTTGAAAGATGAGTGTAAAAGGAGTCTCGTAAATTCTTGAAGTTATAATATCAAAATTTTACCATTGTGAGTTCACATCTTATCTTATGGTAAAATTTATCTATTAACTTGTCCCAAGACAAAGATGTTGGATCATGAGAGGAGCATGAGAATCATCACATTAGATTAAGGTTTAAATAGGTCTTTCGTCCCTGCAAATATAGGTCATTTGAATTTTTGTTCCTCAAGTTACTAATCAAATCTGCCACCGCAAAATTTAATCATTTAACTTTTGGTCCTTATTAGGTTTTTTTGCTGAGATGGACTGTCATTAGCGACGTGGTGCCCATGTGGCAAGTGATGATTGGGCGAGGTGGTTGGTTTAAATAGGTCTTTCGTCCATGCAAATATATGTCATTTGAATTTTCGTCCCTGAAGTTACTAATCAATTAATATGTTAATTCGTTGTTGACTTTGTGACATTCGTAGCTTTAACAAACAGGTTGCATAATGAGTGATGTGCAGATGAATCAAATGACCTAGTCATATCTCTCTAATTATTTCAAAAACCAATTCTTTTGTTGCCAATTTATTTACAATTGCAATCAAATCCAATTGCCTAAGGCAACCCCCCAATTTAATTATATCTTAATGTTAACGTTCTTGTTAAGTAGAGATTAAAACGGTCCCTGAGGAAACGAATTATTATATTACGCGATTCAAATTAGTACACTTGCTAATTTTCTATCAAGTTTTTACCATTTTTCAAATGATTAATATTTGCAATGGCAAAATGGAAGGATTAGTAACTTAAGGAACGAAAGTTCAAATGATCTATATTTGTAAGGACGAAAGACCTATTTAAGCCTTAGATTAATAATTACCACATAAATGGAATTCAACATTAAATCCTTCACCACCAACATTAACATATTAAGTATATGAGTCCGTACAAATATATGATGTTTGACGTTCATTTTTCTCTCTATTATGAGACTTTTTGGGTGAATTTGTTCTGCTAAAAGGTAAGTACTCATTCTGATCTTAATTATAAGCAATTTTTCACTTTTTAGATTTATTGAAGAAATGATGTATATGATGGTCTCTAATATAGTTTTTTTTTTATATATATATTTTAGACAATTTATACTTATGACAAATTACACATAACAAAAATTTCAGTTTTTATCATGTCTTCTACCTCTCAATTTATCCAATTGTAAAACAGTTTTATAACCAAACACAATGCAACTAGAAATGTTTTGTCATATCCTTTGTTTTTTTAACATAACACTTTTATCCACACTTGATATATTAAAAAATACTATATCCAATAAAATCCTACAAAATGTGAATTTGAAAATATATTTATATTTGGAAACTTGGAAACCCAATCCTGCACGGCACGTAACTTGACATGGGGCAGTGAAGTCAACCATATGAAAGTGATGTTTTAAACAACAGTCTTTACTTCTCAATAAATAAATGAATGAAATACACCACACACATCATGGTTGTGGAGCCATGGAGGGACCAAACCAAAGCACTCACCAACTCATTTCCTCTAACGTAAATGTGCAGCATTTTGTTTTGTTTTGTTCATCTGAAAGATCTTTGCTTCCCATACGCCAACAGTAACCACTATTATTAGTAATACTTTTCGATTAAATTAAAGATATTGTTAACGAGTGTCTGTAGGGATTCTTTAAGCATTCTAAGATAAACAATTATTCTTTAAAAAATCAAATATTTCGATTTTCAATTCATTGATTATATACATTTTCACAAATACTTCATACTTATATTTCAAATTGTGTCCTCCTTAACATTTCAGTTAAATTAAATTTGATTTGGCCACATTCTCTTCCTCTTTATTGGTTGGAGCTGCTTCAAAAATGGTTCAACTCCATAATTGCCGCGTTACAAGGGACTTAGTAGTTAGTACTATCAAATTGTTAATTAAAAATGGAAGGTACTAAAAAAAGGGAATTTTCCTTCTTTTTATTTACTAAAAGAAAAATTATTTGATACCTAGAGTTTTCTTTTGTGAGTATCTTCTAACAAAATTATTCAAAAATAAATTCACTTAAAAATAATTAAATATATAAAAAATGACGATGCCCTAAATGATTAGATGTTGAGTATTGCGTCCAACAAAATACTAAGATATTGGTATTTAGTGTGTTTATCCAATAAGAGTACTAAAACACGTTTGAGTAAAGACTTCTCATTTTTAATTTTTAAGATATTGGAGTATTTTTTTTTTTTACATCCTTGTATACTTCAGCTCAAACTGTTGTCTTTCCTAAATGCTGGTTTCAAATTCTCATCCCAAGACTAGAAGGTTGGAAGTGGTTGGGTAATTTTGTTAAAAACAATGCCAACGTGTCAACGTCCATATACTAGTTGTATTCCTATTTATAAAATCCTTTTGCAGACTTTTATTGTCCAGATCATTTTTAAATATCAAGACCCGCTAATTTATTTTTCATAAGAATATCACTATTAAACGAACAAAATTAAAGATAAACTATTTTTCACTGTTAATAATTGAAGATATAATTTTAGAAAGAGAATATACGTAGTTGACAAATTTAATGCAAAAACATTTTTCTTAATTCTTATGGTTTTATCTAAACACGCAACTCATTGATCTTTGAGTCATAGATTGATAGAGTGTTACCGGGATTGTAAGTTGATTGCTCTCAAGGTTCTTGATTGCTGAATCAAGGTACTAAAGAGAATTGAGGTATTTCATTCCATCTCCTTCTTTCTAACGTTCTTGTGTTCAAGGGGATCCAATTGCCGGAAGGAGCATGAAAGAGATCGAGTGAAGAGTTTCGAGGGTTGCATTGATGATTGAGGATTCGAAGACATCAAGAAACACCACATTTAAAGGGTGTTTGATGTCTGAGGGAGTGATTACATAAGAGTTGAAGAACTATGGTAGTTTCAAGGAATTCTTGTAATCACGTTGTATACAAACATTCATTTTTAATGGAAGTCCTTGGTGGAGGTGTTTTCCACCAAGAAGAGTAGACGTAGCACGAAGCGAAGACGAAAGGGTGAACTACTATAAACCTCGGTGTCATTTCTCTTCCATATCCTCTTTAATTTTGATTAATTGTGTATATGCTTGATTGATTAATTGGTAGAATAGAAATTGAATGTGATCTAGGTTGTTTTTGTTAAACTTGACTTAATTCCTTGAATTAGGTTTTATCTCACTTTACATAGATTACTTGGTTTCAATTTATTTTAATTCATCAATCACATATACATTGTGTTCTTTGACACACACACACACACACAGAGATATATATATATATACATACATACATACATTTTCTCTCTCTAAATTAAATCATTTGTCCTCTTTCTAAAAACACATCTCCGCCTCTATCTCCTTCAAATCCAAACACTTTTCTTTAATGATCTCTATCGTGGCGGTGCGACGAGACGCGACCTCCGCATCACCTTACCTACTTTTTTAATAGATTTTGAAAACCCCTTTTACTCACATTAATACATTTTTTTTACATAAAAAAATAATCAACTTAAATATCACATTATTTATCTAACTACTGTTGATAAACCACGGGCATTGCATTGCAAGACTTCGTCAATGACTTATACAGTCGTGTTTTGCTTGTAGACCAAGTCACATGAAAGATTGGAATTATATTTAATTTAATATAAATCATACAATAAAAGACTAACCAATTTTGAAGGATGAACAAGATCCAAAACAAAGGTCACATAAAGTACTTAAATAAGAAAATAGTCAAAAAAAAAAAATTAAACACGTCAAATAGCGACAAATATAAAAAAAAATGTTAGTCTATACTAAATATTTTTTATAAATTATTAGTCTATAATATTGAGATGGAAAATAGTCAAAATAATATTCATACCTTTCACATATTTAAAAATTTCAACAGGTGACCACAACATTTCATTTTACCGAAACTAAATGATATTTATTTATTCATTCAAATTGACAGAGTATATTGATACAATACATATTTATCAAAAACAAAAAAGAATGAATATGCAACAACTCGTAATATTAATGTTAATAGGTAAAATTGCTTGAAAAAAATGGGATATTATTTGTTTACCATTAGATCGTGGTGGTTTGGGGGTTCGGAGGTTAGGGGAATTTAATTATCTTTGTTAGGGAAGTGGTGTTGGCGGATGTTGATTGATAGAGATGGGTTGTGGTACCGAGTGTTAAAGGTCAAATATGGAGAGGTGGGTGGCCGAATCCAGGAGGGGGGCGGCTTGCATCTGGGTGGTGGAGGATTATGTGTAACATTCGGGAAGGGTTTGGAACGGGAATGGGGAGTTGGTTCGAGAATAATATTAGGAAGGTAGTAGGAAATGGCTGAAACACATTTTTTTTGGCTGGACAATTGGTTGGGTGGAGTTATGTTCCAGCTTCAATTTAGTAGACTCTTCGACTTAGCAGTGAATAGAGTGTGTTCGGTGGAGGAGATGGCGAAGTTGGGGTGGGGGAAGGAGGTAATGCTTGGGGGTGGAGGAGACGTCTTAAGGCTTGGGAGGAGGAGAGCGTGAAGGAGTGCTCGGGTTTGTTGAATAACGTTATTTTGCATGATATTGTTCATGATTCTTGATGATGGCTTATTAATCCTATCCATGGGTATTCGGTTCGTGAGACTTATAGATTCTTGACATTTGATGACGAACCTGTTGCAACTGGAGCAACAAATAATGTCTGATACAAGTTGGTTCCTTCCAAAGTTTCTTTATTTGCTTGACGTCTACTTCAAGAGAGAATCCCAATAAAATCAAACTTGGTGCGTCGTCACATTCTTCAACCTGCTGACAACTTGTGTGTCGGAGGGTGTGGCAACATCGAGACGGCGATTCACTTATTCATTGGCTGCGATGTTTTTGGGACTATCTAGTACTTGGTATGTCACTGGCTCGGTATCTCTGTTGTCTTTCCTGAATCGATTACATATCATTTCTTTCAATTTAGTCACATGGCAGGAATGCCACGGTCTTCACATCTTCACTTAAAGGTTGTCTGACTAGCGTGTGTGTGGGCATTATGGAAGGAAAGGAACAACCATATCTTTAAAAATGTGGTAACTTATCTTTCCACTGTTCTTGATAAAATTAAGCTAAGTTCCTTTTTATGGTTATCATCGAGTCATGCTCCTTTAACTTTTTGGTATCATGATTGGTGGCAACTTCCACTTCTGTGTATGGATGTCATGTAATTTTCATGTAATTTTATTTTTTGTTATTGGTGGGCGGCGACCTTCTCATAGGGGCCACGTTTTGTAACAAATTTTGAGTGATTCACCACTTTTAGCACATCTTGTGCGGAGTGAATCACCTTCGGTTTGAGCAATATATTCCATTTTGATTTGTTAAAAAAAAATGTTAATAGGGTAAAACAATAATACACAGAAACCTACACATATAAATATATTTAAGTATTCGGAACCCTTCAATTTTGTAACGTTGATAATATCAACGAACAAGACCATCTCTAACCAATATCACCACTTATCTCTATAACTTCTTTGTTTTCACACTTAGCCTTTTAAATGAGATTATTCAGAAATTCTTGTCACAATATACATATAATTTTTAATCCATCGACAGGGATAGAGGTAAATAATTAAATTCAATTTTAAATTAATATTTATTACAATAATTTTTGTTCGATCTAGACATTCTCCATAAAAAACTATATCTCATAAAAATATCTAAACACGAACAGCATGAAGATATATTACACGTGGTCGGTCACGTATAATTAGTTTGAAGATATTTTCCATATCAAACTTTTTTTTCTTTTTTAATAGGTGGTTTGAAATAATCCTTGTCAGTTCTCAGTCGTATTGCAAAATTGTCTACAAAGTTTTTCCGACAAATTATTATGTGCTGCTTTAGAAACGATCGTGATTTTTTCGTCCAAACAGTTTTTAAAACTAAATGTAGATTATTCCCTAAAAAACAAAAACTAAATGTAAATTAGTACAACGGTAGACTACTAGGCATGGAAACAAAACTCATGGGTATGGTAACAACATCCATACTCGCGGGTATCCGACCAAATCAAATTTAATTTGACAGATTTTCCGGTTTGGGTACGAGTTTAAATTTTCCCGATTTTAAAACACATGTATGAGACAGGTAATAGGGATATATATACTCACCCGAACCCATAGATAAACTCGTCTTGAATGTAGAAAATCAATTTATTATTTGTTTTATATATATAAACTCAAACCCTAAATCATTTCGCTCACACGGTCAGAGTCTCAATCTTTTAGATGAGGGTCACTTATCGTATTTCTCTCTTTTCTCCTTCAATATCTTACGCTCTAGGCCTCTTTCTTCTCCTTCATCATAGTCATTGATCGCCAACATCTGTTTACTGAATAATGCATTACAACATTGCGCTCGGGGGTAAAAAAATACTTTTTTTTATTAAAAAAAATTATCTACAGCGGAATTGGGTATGTGGTGGGGATACCCGAACCAAACGGGGATGAGATGCAATTTCATTTCTCATCCTCACTGAGTATGGGTAGGGTAACGAGTAAGTATATGAGAGGAGGTTATGGGGACGGGGAATGTAAACCCCGTCCTCACCCCATCCCATTTCCATGCCTATAGATTACAATGAATACAAAAAACACAAGGACATTGGATAGATCCAAAAAATTGAACGACAGAGAAAGATCGTATACGATAAATATTTATTTAAAAAATAAATCAATGTTGGTGGGAACTATACGTGTAACGGTTTAGTTTGAATCGATTTTCAGTCTAATAATGATTTGAATCAATAAAATCTTTACTGATTTCGTTCAGTTTTCACTATTTTTAAAATATGTAAACGAACCAAATTAAATATATTAGTTCGATTTGGATCAGTTCGGTTGATCGATCTGTTTGAAAATGCGATTAAAAAAATTAATATTCTTTTTTTAGGGAAAAATTAATAAAAAAATAAATTAATATTCTTGAAATTTGTATTTAATTCATATTTTGTTTAATTCATACTCAAATATTTCTTTAAACTTTGTATTCCATATTTTGTATTTAGATCGTTTGGTTCAATTTTAAATTGAACTAGACAAAGTCGGATATTTTTTCGGTTTGATTCACGTTAAATTTTTGATTTGGTTCGAATTAGATTTTGAGTTTTGTTGATTTTGTTCGAACTACTCACACCTCTAGAAACAAAACCTATTTTTATATGAAACAAAATAAATTTTGTTTAAAAGTGGACTACTAATGATAAAATGATGTAAGTGGTTAAAAACACCCCTCCCAAAGAAAAAGAAAAAAAGGGGTAACAACCCCAATTTGAATTACCTATACATGTCCATGCATAGTGACATAGATATAATAAAAAAAAAACGGACGCTATTGAAGATTTAAAATAAAATGAAAAGCTAGGAAGGTTTATTCGCAGTGACAAAGGTGGTTCTAGGTGGCGTACGCAATATCCGAAGGTATCTTCAATCCTTGAAAGACATCTTCTTGGTGATGAGTCTCGCTAGAAAAGTGTTTAACACTTGAGAGTCTTCCAATCATAAATGTGGCGACTGACCCACCAACCAGGAAGTGGGAACGCTCAGCCAAACTTGGTATCATCTCAAAATATGTTACCGCGATGTTAAGGATGTGGTCGGTATGGTTAACGCGGACCTAAAAGCTTGTCGCTCAAGCAGTCAAGCTTATTAGCATCATTTAAGAAGTATAAATAGGACTTGAAACAGAAGGTAAAGGATGGACTATAATGCTTGAAGGACGTACAGAAACGTCTCAAGTCACCATTAGCCTGCATCGTGAACCTCAATGACTTCGACGCTCGATTAGAAATTAAGCTCATTGATGACGATGGGGATGATAAAGTTTTACCTCTGAAAACTAGAAGCAAATCAGAGAGGCTATAACCTAATGGAGAATTTCCTGAACATATTAAATATAAGACATTTTTTTTTTATCTATTATCAAATTTTGTTCCCTAATTTGGTATGCATGGTTGGATCATCACAAGAACCATCACCATAAAATTTTGAAGTTTTCAAACGATAGATAAATTAATTACGAATTGTTTAAGAAATTCATAATTATAGGAACGAGACATTCATAATTAATTTCCCCCTCGTTTAAAAACTCCAAAATTTAGTGGTGGAGCTTCTTATGATTTTATAATTATGATAGCAAAAGTCGGGAATGAAGTTTGATCCATGAATATTTTGCTTACCGGAACAAAATGGCAACTTTGAACGTTTTGATTAAAAAATCAAAATAAATTTAGGCATGGTCAAAATGTTACAAAACTTTGGAAATAATCTCTACGTGTTTTATAGAGTTGTCTACAACAAATTAACTCAAAATTCAACTTATAGGTCGAGATTTTCATTATTTTATTTTTTACGTTTTTGACACCTTAAAAAATTCATAATTAACCCGCCTTTTATCGGAAAATTCTAATTTTACGTGGAAAGTCATATTTTAAAGTCCTAAATATATCCCCCAAAAAATTATGAAAAAATTCAATATTTATGTCACTTTTTTGAATTTGTGTCTGCAAAATTTCAAAATTCTAGCGATAGAATCTGTGTGTATTTTTCCAGAGTCATTCTTCAAACTTCACGTGTATTATACAATCAATTTAAACAGTTAACCTTAAAACTAATATAACAACCAACTTTTTTTAGTTCACTTGTTTTTCTCAAGAGTCATATATTTAAGAACAAATGTAATATTTATTATTAAAAAAAGTGAAATGTTAATCAGTGTCCCCAAAACATTGATTAAGGAGTCAAATATAATAATATTTTGCATCGAAAGTTGTGTATTCAATACATTAAAAACTTAAAAAAAAATCATTTTGACTAATTTTTTTTTTTTAGCTTCTTTAACCGGTGCCCTTAGAAGCACGATTAGCATGACCCTTAAAAAAATAACAATATCTAATTGATTTCTAGACTTGACCCTAAAATTCACCACTTTTCAATATATATATTTTTTATTTGTATCATTAACTAATGTCCAAATGATACTTGTTGTAATATTTCCCATCTTTTTTTTGGTCAAGTTGATATTTCCCATTTTAATACAGGTAAAATGTCAAATGCATTTAATTCAAATTTAGCCCATATACATTTTACCTTTTATTTATAACTTATACCAAAAAAATTATTGGAAAATGTTAACCAACTTTTGTGGTAAGCTTTAAGAATCTTAATATTTTTATAAAAATCTGTATATTCAATGCATTATAATTTGTAATATTTGATTTTTAAAAAAAATGATTTGTAAATTTAGAATTCTTAATCAGTGTTTCAATGACACTCGTTAATAAAACATTTTTAATTAATTTTTTTACAATATACTATTTTCATCTTAAATTATAAGTTGTCTTTGTTATTTCATTAAAAGTTTAGTTAAAAGGTAAATAAAGTCTATTAAAATATCGTTTCACTCAAAAAAATCAAACTGAAATTACCAAATAAGTATGATTAATGATAAAGAAAACCACATCTGGTATTGATGAAAACCAGTGGTATGATTATTGATTTACTTAATTTAAAGGAAAGATTGATGAGATTAAAAAGTGTAATAAAAAAAGTCAAAAGAAACACAGGTAGAGATGAGGTGGAATCCTACGTGTCAATACAGGTTATATATAAACACCCACCGCATTTCCAGACATAACCGTCACACACCCAACCCAACAACTTCACACAATTTCAAAACAGACAAACACACCAACAATTTTTCAACTCTCTCTCACACATCACATCTCATCTCAAAACTCACAAGTCAAAAATTTAAAAAAGTTAAAGAAAAAAACAAACAAACACACTCTCCTTTACTTTTTCTTCTCTCTTCTCCTCACTTTCCTCTCTCACTCTCTCTCTCTCTCTACTTCTCTTTTCTTTTTTTTTTTTTTACTTTCTTTTTTTCTTTCTTCTTTTTAAATTTCTTTTGTTGACCCTTACTTCACTCTTCTTCCCTCCTTCCCTCCTTCCCTCCCCTTAGTTAGTCCCTTTCGGATTGGACTTAGGCGGTTGGGTTCATCTGAACCGGAAAACTAAATTACTACATCCCTAATGTGATGGGAGCTGGAGTTTCCAGGTTGTGTTCTTGTTTCGAACCGGTTCAATACCGGAACAAAAAACCCGACCAAGACGTTACTATTTTCACTGATGAACCGTTAGATGAAACCCTAGGTCATTCTTTCTGTTACGTTAGATCTTCGGCCAGGTTTCTTTCTCCGACTCACTCCGATCGCTTTCTCTCACCGGAATCTACTTCTCTTCGGTTTTCACCTACTCATGAATCGGTTCTTAGAACCCGACCCGATTTTCGTGAAACTGCTTTTAAAGCTATTTCTGGTGCTTCTGTTAGTGCTAATAGTTCTGTTCCCAAAACGGTTATTCAGTTGGAAGAAGAATCTTCCGCCGCCGTTGGAGGAGGTTGTGGTGGCGATTTTGTCACCGGTAAGGGTAATATTGTAAATGGCTTTGAAAGTACTTCGTCGTTTAGTGCACTTCCGCTTCAACCTGTTCCGAGAGGCGGTGAGGTTTTTGAAGGGAGTGGTTATTTTCTCTCCGGTCCGATTGAGAGTGCGCACTCCGGGCCGATAAACGGCGGCGCCGGTGGGGATTCTGGTGGTGTTGGCGGCGGGAGAGATGTTCCATTCTCCGCGCCGTTAGGAGGGATGTATGGAAGGAAGAAAGGTGTGTCGGGGTTTAGGAAGGCGTTTCAACGGAAGGTGTCGTCGGAGAAGAAGCGGCCGTGGGTGGTGCCGGTGTTGAATTTTGTTGGGAGGAAGGAGGTTCCGGCGAAAGAGAAGGCGGTGGAGGCGAAAAATGAGAGTAATGTGCAGTGGGCGTTAGGGAAGGCTGGGGAGGATCGGGTTCATGTGGTGGTTTCGGAGGAGCAGGGGTGGTTGTTTGTTGGGATTTACGATGGTTTTAATGGACCGGATGCGCCGGAGTTTTTGATGGGGCATATGTACCGTAATGTTCACAACGAGCTTCAGGGTTTGTTTTGGGAACTTGATGAACCAATGGAGAGTCATAATCCTGTTGAGGTGGAAAAGGAGGGTGAAAATTCAGGTTCTGGTTTGGTGAATATGGTTCAACAGACTGAAATTGGACCGGCTTTGGGAACAGAGAGTAAACGCCGTAGGTTGTGGGAGTTTTTGGCGGAAGATCCTGAAGATGGACTTGATCTTTCTGGGTCGGATAGGTTTGCTTTTTCAGTTGACGATGCACTTAGTGTTAGCAATGCCAATGCAGGTTCGGCTGGGAGTAGACGGTGGCTGTTGCTGTCCAGACTGAAGAACGGTTTGTCAAAGCATAAGGAGGGTGATGGTTTGTCGAAGCATAAGGAGGGAAATGGTAGGAAATTGTTACCGTGGAATTTGGGTAGTCAGGAAGAGAAGGAACAAAAGTCTGAGGCGGAGAACAAGCCTTCTGCTTCTGGTACTGGCAGCGGTGGTGGGAGGAGGCGGAAATTGGGTCCGGTTGATCATGATTTGGTTCTGAATGCAATGTCACGGGCACTTCAAGTGACCGAGCTTGCGTATTTGGATATGACGGATAAGCTTCTTGATACAAATCCTGAACTTGCTTTGATGGGTTCATGTCTGTTGGTTGTTTTGATGAGGGATGAGGATGTGTATGTTATGAATGTTGGGGATAGTCGTGCAATTGTAGCGCATTATGAGCCCAAGGAGGACCAGGGTACTTCCAATGTGGAATCTGCAAGCAAGGGAGATGTTCGTGTTGGTTCCAGCAGTGAGAGCATAGTTGAAGAGTCCTTTGCTTTAGATGGAACTCAAACTGAAGGTGCAATGAAGGGGGGTCCTGCTCAAGAAATGAGGTTGGCGGCATTGCAGCTGTCTACTGACCACAGCACCAGCATTAAAGAAGTAAGCTTATTTTTGAATGAGTAGGCCTTTTGATGAACTGAAATGCTTTCTTACTTCACTGTTGTTAAGTTAAGTTTTAAGCTACATGTCAAATTTTCCTTACTATACCTATTGCAGTGTGGTTTAACTTCTTGAGTTTGCTTGTGTGTCCATGTCATTCATTGTATGTTTGTCCATTATTGAGCTCGTGTATGCAAGACATTTGTGTACTTCTCCTTAAGTGCATTGTATTCCTCAAAGGGATGCCATTGTTTTTTTTTTTTTTTCATTTAATTTAATCTAGCATACTACTTTATACTAAGCTACAGATGAAGTTTGTGATTTAGTAACATGCAGCATTGAGTTGGAGTAATTTGTAGTAGTGATAAATTCACGAGGCTAAGGAATTAGCTTCACTGATTTTGTTCTGAAATAATGAATTTCAGAAGTTACACGTTTAAGTTTTATTTGTAGTTGTGGTTATTAGTCATATTTTCTTTTTCTCCTGTCATGTTGTGAATTGCTTATTTCAGATGTCTAAAAAATGCAGCTTATTTTTTTATTTTTGCAGGAAATCATTAGAATTAAAAATGAGCATCCTGATGATCCCCGTTGTATAGTCAACGATAGAGTTAAAGGTCGTCTTAAGGTCACCAGAGCATTTGGGGCAGGATCTTTGAAACGGGTATATTTGAAAATACGTTATTTATTGATGCTATGCTTTTTCTTTTACTGAATTTATAAATTTTAAACAACATGCTTCCGAACCATTCTCTCCTTCCTTCAGATAGAAATAACATACCGATTTCTATAGTAGTGTAGTTCATGACTTCATGCACTGCGGGATAATAGTTCCGAGTTTATGTTGATTATCTGTTTGGTGGGAATAAAGGTTTATTACTCATCTTGCTTAGTGCCACCGAAACATTTTGTTTTAATTTAAATAAAACGTGCACCTGGTCTAATAGCGGCACCACTGCTATCACGACAGAGCAACACAGAGCGGGTGGTGACCGCAGCAAAGCTCCCTGCATCACAATATAGTGCTGCAGCTGGAGCGGCAGGTGTCAACACGCTAAACAGATTGCGTGTGCTGCAGCGCTTCTGGGCCAAACCAGAGAAAAGGAATGAAAAAACAAAATATAAAGGACTCTGTCATGATGTATGACCAAATTTGAGTTTTCTAGCCAGAGACCACAAAATCTGCGTTTTCAGGCTTGAAGCGTCTGTCTCAATCTCGGAACAGAAGCCCGCACCCACTGCCTCTCCCTATTCCTGCAATTTTTGCAGCTGCTACTAGTTGTGTGCGGTCCAATGTCTTACATACCACTTCTGTTAGGTCTACTAGGTTAAGGAAGAAGAATTCATCTGGACTGCTTAGGCCCATCCTACAGAAAAATACAACTTTAAAAGGAATCATAAAAAAAGTTGAGCCTTTGAGTACCTTAGGCTTACAAAAATGAATAGTAGTTAATAATAAACAAATAATAAAATATTAAAGTAACCTAATCAAATAAATATAATATAGTATTATTTAGTATCCACACGGAAATGAATAGTAGTTAATAATAAAATAACAGAGTAGCCTAATCAAATAAATATAATATAGTCTTATTTAGTATCCCCACTTAGTGGAATAAGGCTTGGTGGTTGTTGTTGTTGTTGTACAGTATTATTTAGTATAAGTGAATAGCAAAATAAAAATTGTAATATAAATTAATACTAAATTAATAGTAAAATAATTACTTGTATATTTATTATATATATTAGAAGAGTGGTCGTCCCGCAATGTGCTATACCTCTGTCGGTTTTGGGGTTGGCCACTACATGCAGCTGTCTGGGATTGACAGCTGCATTGTACACACACTGTAAGTGTCTATATGCAAATTAACGGATATTTAAGAAAATGTGATAAGTGGTGAACAAATAGATACATCGTTGTTATTTATTTAACAATTTATGTTCATGTCTCTGTAGATCTTATTGTTCATGAACATTTTGTGTTTTCTAATATTGAGTTTCATATGGAAGATATTCATGTTAAAAATATTACTTGGTATTTATTATAACAAATAGAAATATCTGTCACAATGTCTACACCTCTTTTGCATTCTCAGTCAGAATTGAAAGAGGGAAATTGAAAAACCTGTCATATGACTTCATAATCATATGAAATTATTCTTTAGATGTTGTAACAAGTAATAATATAAGATGAACTGGACAGATATAAGCTACACAGTATCAATTTATTACATATATTTTAATTTTACACAAATCTAGTCTAACATGATGGAATATATTTATTTTTCTGTAGCCGAAGTTGAATGATGCAGTACTGGAAATGTTTCGTAATGAATATATTGGAACTGCCCCATACATATCCTGCTTCCCTTCAGTACGTCACCATAGATTATGCCCAAGGGATCAGTTCCTGATCCTCTCATCTGATGGTTTGTATCAATATCTAAACAATGAAGAAGTTGTTTCTCAAGTTGAGAGCTTCATGGAAAAGTTTCCAGATGGAGATCCTGCCCAACATTTAATTGAAGAGCTGCTCCTCCGTGCAGCCAAGAAAGCTGGTAAGTTGGATCTTCTCACGTTTTGTATCTTTTGTTTTACAGTCTTGTTAGACATACACAATTTGTTGAATGGTACAGGTGGATGGAATATTAATTAGATTTTCTTTATAAATGAATTAAAAGCATTTGTCCTGCTCTGTATCGTTGTGCCAAATTTTGGATTGTTAAATTTTGGATGTGTTTGTTTATACAAAGATTGCACAGTGAAAGAATAAACTAAAGAATAAACTGATGGGGAAGCTCTTGTCCCTGGGCCTTTTTTTCTATTAAATGCGTGCCTCAGAGCCTCAGAAATATGTTGTCTTTTTAGAATTAGATAGTATTTTATAAGTATGTTTTCCATTCCCTTGAGCTTCTGGTCCAGCGCTTTGATTATTTGTAGCATCTGAGTACTAGCTACTATATCAGTTCCTTTCTTTAAAAGACAGTTCTTACATATTTGTATATTTGACTCTTTCATAAAATTTCTACCACTTCATGGATTTCTAGATTATTTCTTAAATTCTGGGTTTGTATAAAGTCGATTTCTTGATAATTGCAAAACTCACCCTTGTTTTCTTTTTTGTGTGTGTTGTCTTTTGATTCTAGAGTTTTGCTGAGGTGACAGTGTTAATTTGGGATGGTTGTTGTGTTTGTCTGCATTTGTATCCATCGGTTTGTTTGGTTCTTTTTATTGGAGAAAAAAATATTTTATAATGTTTTTCACGTTTCATTTTGCCTGAGTTTGGCTGAAAAGGCAGTTTTTAACTTGGGATGGTTGTTGTGTTCGTCCGCATTTATATTCATGGGTTTGTTTGGTTTTTGTAAATTGGAGAACATGTTTTATAATGTTTTTAACTTTTCATTCTGTCTTAGGATTGGGATAGTGAAGAAAATCGATCAAGCAAACCGTTGTTTTCATTTCATTAATAGATAATGTTTTAGGCTGTCAATTACTGTGTCTATAGAACTCAATTAGAAAATCAAGAGTGGTGATATAACAGACTCAATGGTTGCAGGGATGGATTTTCATGAATTGCTGGATATCCCGCAAGGAGATCGGAGGAAGTATCACGATGATGTTACTGTTATGGTGATATCACTTGAAGGAAGAATCTGGAAATCGTCAGGGAAATATCTGTGAGGCGTTCAACTTTCTGTTGGCTCTATACATGTGACAGCAATTTTTCCACCTGAGATTGCCCTAAAGATGATGTCATAGCTTCACAGCTGATCCATTTTTCATGGATCTGGGTATTTTCCTGGTGTTGCGACAAAAAGGTTAACTCCGTGGAATCTCAGATTTTAATGGCAAGAGGCAACTGTTGCATCTCTTCCTTGGACATCGCAGACAGTATGGAAATTTTCTTTAGGCGTGAAAAAGAAAGCGCAGTCTTTTAAACTGTTTCTTTTTCCGTTCACCATTTCCGCACCCCTCCATCTTTTTTGCAGTTATTATAGAGATGAAAAATGATAGAAATTTTGCACAGCGAAGGTCCTTTCTATTTTTTAAATTTTTTTCTTTCTTTCTTCCTTTGGCTGAGCCAAGTAAAATGCTGGTGTATATTGGTGGGGATACAAGTGTACTGATTTAACTGGAGCTGTTCTTAGTCAGAAATATGTCAATCTGTAGCCGGGGTGGATTTCCAACATAGCTAATTAGAGTTAGAAGATTCAAAATGGAGGGGATCTTGACTCAGCAAATTAACATGATTCTAAACTAGAAAGATGAAAAATCAAATCAAACTAAAAATTGCAGAGTGAAATAGACCCTTTTTGCACTAAAACATAAAGGAACCACACAATGATTGTTAGTAGTAGTACTTGTCTTGCCATTGTCCTTTTTAAAGGGCAAGACAAACAAGTACTACGTACTAAATTAATACACATGAAAGCAAATACCCCATCTTGGTATTGGAAGTGGGATCTTTTTTGTCTTAACAAGTTGCTGCTTTAATAGGAGTTTGGAGATATAATCTCTAGATCTAGATGTAAGACCTTATTATTATCCCACATAATTATTCTGTGTATTATGCTAGGAGGTAAACAAATAGGGTAGCTCGTAATATAATTAGAGATTCCTTATCTCATCCCAACCTTACCGTTTTTATCTGCATCCTTATTATTAATGAAATGAATTAATCTTGCCTAAAAAAAACAATAATCGACTAGATCTTATAGTAAAATAAACATGTCAAGTTTGCCGCTATTTATTTAAATACAACATATAATTATAACCATCAGTCGATATTTCAACTATATATTCTTATCATTCCTTCAAAAAAAGAAACTATATTTATCAATTCAATTAAAAAAGAAGCTATATATTGTTATAATTTTAAACACACTTTAGAGTATAATTCTATTTTGATATACAGTAATCATCCAAGTTAGACCCTTCTATAGATAAATATGTTGAAATAGTAACAAAAAAACATGGTTACAAGAGGACAACTTTTTTAAAGTGATCAATTCACTTTAGATCACTTTTAGAGAGCAAGTAATATCAACTATTGATAAATAAATCATTGGTTGATGTTATATGAACATGAATGATAAATTATGGATAGTTACATAGAAAACATGAACATGGAAAACAAATCATCCAATTTAGATCCCTTCTAAACATAAAAATATTGAAATACCACAAAAAAAACATATGGTTCTAAGCAGACAAAACTTTTCTAAAAGTGATCAATCCACTTAAAGAGTAAGGCAGTTTGATAAATAATATAAATCACTGATTAATATTATATGAACATGCCTTTTCAAATATTATATGAACATGAATAACAAAGCACGAACAATCACAATATCAACCTTTGATTTCGTCACTTTACTATTCACTTTCAAAGAGCCAAATCTGTTATAAGCATTGCAAACATTAAATTGAGTGACACTAAAGTTATGGGCTATTAATTGAAATTTGTAAACATAATTTCAGTCTGCTGCACACCTCTATCTAGAAAATAAATCGCATTACATAATTGATGTCTTCAAGTCAATAGGCGAAACCTCTGCTTCACAATGTCAAAGTACATCACTTGTTTGACCTGAGAGAATCTCTTAAATGAATCAAAATTTAAAGCTATCGTCAGCTTTCTCTAAACAAGGAGACTTAACTCCAGTTCAAACATTCATGTTTATAACCAATCATTTGATACATACAGTTAGCTACAGAAAGTGCATCATATACACTTCATACAATATATTAATCTGAAAACTCCTTTTTATCTATCTAAATAAGAAGCTGCAATGCAACAGGAAAAAGGCAATGTGGAGGCAAATATGAAATACAGTTATATTGAAGATTTCACCTTTTGTAATGTCAACAACTTAAACTGTACTAATATACAACATTGAGACAGTAAGATTGACTAATGGCGCAAAATAAGCACAACAGTTTGTTACCGTTACATCATTAAACACCAAACTATTTTCATGTTGAAATCTTTCAAGCATCCAGACCTCTACCAAAACTTGAAAGACGCAATCTACCAAAAAAATCCTTGAAAGATGCAAGCCGAAATAAAGAGAGAGAAAAAGCAATACAAAATTTTAGGGTGTGTTACAGTCTAATAAATGACGAAATAGTATATCCCATCTTCTATGTTTTCAACTACCCACGTCTCGACATTTCGAGTGATAAAATACTTTCAAATATCATTGGTATGTATCAAGGTGATTGAACTTTTCCACAATCTTATGTTGCTATAGATGCCGACGGAGAGTGTGATTGCACCCAAGAGATTAAATCCTCTTTTGTTGCAATAAAACAACCAACTTTATCTTCGCTTTGTCTAAATGGGGCAGCCAACTTTCTCAAATGAGATGCAAAGGAAATATTGAGTCCTTGTGCAAACTTATGAGAACCGGTACCTGTTTGTGCTAGAAATAAGTCTGGTAATGCCTCCTCCCGCTTAACAATTTTGGTGAGTGTAGTCATCCACTCTTCAAGTGCAGTTAGAGCTGCCCCAACTGACAATGTTCGAACATCTAAACACCATTCATATTGTGTTTTGTTGTGCAAACTTGGGTAGAATCCATATAAAGTCCCTAGGTAGAGCAACTCGTGGGCTCTCTCTAGGAGATCTTTGTTTCTACATATGTCAATCAAACAGTTACAAAAGGGTCTTCTCACATCAACCACTGCATTACTCATGATAGCCTTAAACTCTTGTTTGACGGTCTCAAAACTAGTTTCCTCATCTACAATTAGTTGAATGAAGGCAACCAATTTTGGGTTAGCTCGTTGCAAACAAGCAAGGACTTTTTCTTGATCCTTGCTACCCTGAGAAAGAGATACAACAGATAGCAAACAACCACAAAGCCTATCATCAGGCTTAACTCCTCTCTCAATTGAAATGTCAAAAACTTTGACCAAATCATCAATTTCCATGGCCTTTCCCAAGCACTTAATCAAACAAGTGCACCCCATCACATTGAGTTCAATACCAAACTTAGACATCTCTTCAAACAATTTCATTGCCTTATCCACAGCTCCTTCACTCCCATATATTTTTAGCATAGCCGTGTAACTCCAACTATCTGGCTTGCAATGCTCAGATTGTTCCATATCTCTGAAAAGAGTTTCAGCTTCTTCAAGTAATCCAAGATCTGCACACATATTCAACAATGAATTATACAATATAAAATCCATAGGCCAACCGTTCTCCTTCATCCTTCTCCACAATTCCAAAGCATCTTTAGACCACCTTGCCTTTCCATATATCTTAATAACCGCCGTTAGAGTCTTCTCATTTGGGGCAATCCCCGAGTCAATCATTTCGTCAAACAAACTCCTCGCAAACCCCGGCTTCCCTGCCTTTCCCATTGCTTCCAACAAGGTATTATACACAACTAAATTAGGCTGGACCCCTAAAGATTTCATCTCCTGCAAAACATATCTAATCCCATCATAATCCCCAGCATCCCCAAACATCTTCCCCAACACAGAAAACGTGATTGGATCAGGCTTCCACCCAGTTGCTCTCCCTCTCTCAAACAAATTAAGAACCTCTTCAACCTTACCTAACCTAGCATAAACATCTAAAATAGCTGAGAAAGTTACCTCATCCGGCATCAAACCAGTCTTGTACATCCTCTCGAACCAATACACAGCTTTATCAAAAAGATTACACTTCTTAGCACAAGTTATAATAGTAGAATAAGTAATATTATCCAATTCAACCCCACCATCAATCATCTGGTTTGCAAGCTCTTCTATAATCCCAAACTGTCTCCCAAACCTCAAAGACTTCATTGCAACATTATAGAATATAGTTTCCATAGGAAGCAAATTCTGGGTCTTAATCCAATTGAAAAACATATGTGTCTTCTGCCATGGCTTCAAACTATTAAGCACCAATAAAGCATTTTCCCTCGTAAGCGAACTCGGAATTTCTTCCAAACAAGACATAAATTCTTCATCAGAAGAGACATCACAGTTATTCAACCTCTGAGCAAACCGTGTAAACTCTCTTAACTGTGGATTATACGAAACAGAAGAACGTTTGTGTCTCTGGTGAGACAAAACAGGACGCTTAGCCTTAGTGGGATTGACCCATGTGGGGTTTGGCTTTGACAACACTTTTGGTTGGTTTTCTGGGACAGTGGATAACGTTGTATTTGCGAGAGAAGTAAGTTGGTCGGATAAAGATGAGTTTTTTTTGTTAATGTTTGGTGGGGTGGTTTCAGAATCAGGAATGGATTTGGAAGAAGAAATGAGAAACCTTCTGTGAGATTTTAGGGTAGTAGTAGGAGGGAATTTGAACCTTGTTCGTGTTGTTTTGGTGTCAAGAAATGAGATGTGGATGGAAGAAGAAAGAGATGTAGCCATTGAAGGGAGAGTGGAGAGTGGAGAGTGAAGTGTAAGAAGAAGTTGATATTTGTTTTGTAACCTTATCCCATTATAGGAGAGTGATGTGGTGGAATGTGGAAGAGGGGATGATGTTAGGGATTTGGAGTAATTTGGTTTTGAATTCGGTTTATTAACAACTTTTTACAAAATAAGTTGGATCGATTAATTTAGTTTGGTTGGTAAATTTGATGACATTTTTTATTGAAAAAATACCAACAAAAAATATAAATAATTTTTTGTAGTGAACATTTATGTATGAATAATGGCTCAAAAAAAAGTATGATCAGATATTTTGAGTTGTTAACATGTAAAATGTTTGATTTTTTTCGATAAATATTTTAAAATATAAAATTTTATAATTTTTTTCTTTAGATAATAAAATATATTAATGATCAAAATTGTGTATTGACATATATGAGTGTATTGACATATATGAGTGATTGACTACTATGTGTATTTTGAAACCGATAGTACTAATTCTCACCTTTTCTCTCTTTCCAGGTTTTCTTCGCAACCAAACACCGTTGCTGCTCTTTGCCATGATTGTCACTTTGTTTTATAAAGATTGAATTCATTTTTATAGTGTTATACTAAGAATATCAACATTGTGCTTAAATTGTTTTTTTTAATGACATTTTAATTATTATATTAGTTTTTTCCTTGTCAGAAATGGCGAACTTTTTAACTTCTCACATCTCTTAGCTAGCTACTCAACCCCCTCCCCCTATTGTGCTTAAATTGTTATTACATTTTGTTCATGAGTTATCTTTATTTAATGTTTGTTTTCGTGCTCAAATACTTATTTGGTGTGAGACAAAATTCATTTAGGTCATGTGTGCAGTGTCGAGTGGGACAAATAGTAATGTCTAACTTCTCACTAGAAAATGAATTAAATTGAATAAATGTGTTATTGGGTAAATTCAGACTAAAATGATTTTTAGAACAATCAAACCACTGTGGCTGAGATCTTCTTAGTTGGCCACCTAAAGTATTATAAGTCACATGGGATGGTCCATCCATACCGGTGCATAGTTTATCAGAAGTCAAGCCTGTTAAAGTGAGGAGTGTCTTCTCTTTATATACTCTTCTCAAGAATCCTATCTATCCGATGTGGGACTAAATCCCACCCGAGTGTTGGCCGCTAATACACCCTCTCACGCTTCAGCCTGACCCAATGGGCTTGAAGCGTGGATGATGCAAGCCCAACGATAGACCCGATAGGCTCTGATACCATATAAGAATATAATCCTTCATTGTATTGATATCATTTGTGAAAATATATACAACTGTTTACAAACCTATTTAGGAAATTAAATAAATTGTCATGAATTGTGATTCATGGCTAATCAATATTTACAAGTCAAACAATGAATATAGACATATTCTAATAGTTAATATTGGTTAATACATTTGTTTTTATTAGTCTTGACCGAACAATGCTATCAAATTTAATTTGAGTTTAACAAATATTTTTGACATTGCAAACTTTTTTTTTGTGATTCATGGCTAATCAATATTTACAAGTCAAACAATAAATATAGACATATTCTCATAGTTAATATTAGCTAATACATTTGTTTTTATTAGTCTTGACCGAACAATGCTATCAAATTTAATTTGAGTTTAACAAATATTTTTGACATTGCAATTTTTTTTTTTGGAATAATCCATGATCAAATGGATGATGATCATACCAATGAGAATGATAGAGATTATATACTTTTTTTATCAAGTAGTTTAGTAGTTAAAACTCCCATATTTTAAATATAGAGAAGTGAGATGTTTGGGTTCGAACCTTTACCCTTACATATAATATGTAATATCCCTACCAACTGAGTTAAACTCATAAAAATAATAGAAATCATATTTATACTCATAAATTTTCATGTCTGAAAACATTTGAAATTAAAGTAAATAAATATGTCGTGCTCAAGGCCGACCGTGAGATTTCCTACGCCTTAAACCAACAAAAATGATGGTGTCTCACATAACTATAGTATTAGAATTGTTTAGTCTATATTTAGTTTCACAACTTGAAACAAAGAACTCAAAAATGTTACAGTGAGATAAAAAGTTTAAGTTGCAAATTCAAAAAATTCAAATAAAATGCAAATTCATTAATGTACATCAACACTAGTAGGGTTACATGAAAAAACAAAATACTATGTTGTATAGCAGACAAATAATATAAGAATCATCACAATTAACAACATAAGATAACATCGTCTACTAATTTCTTAAAACTTACAAAGCTATAGTCTCAATAAATAACTAAATTTATAAGTTTTGTTGATATGGAACAACCTAAAAAGTAAACAACTTAATATCCACTACAGATTTAATATTATTGTGAATAGATTCACAAATTATTTGAATTAATTGGCAAATATAATCATTTTTAAAAACTAATCAACTATCTTAAGAGCCCGTTTGATGAGCAGAATAAGGAGACAAAATATGATGAGAATATTCTATTATGCCTCAATCCATTGTTTGGTGCGCCAACAAGAAACAATAAGTTTAACCTATTTCTAATCTTATCCTATTCTTCCTTTATTATTTTTATAGTTAGTTTTTGGTGGGTTAGAATTATCCTATCATGATTAGCACTAGAATTCTTATTTTGCCCTCTCTCTCTCTCAATTCATTGTTCATATTCTGTCTCCTCTCCATCCATCGTCATCTACCTCTTGCTCCATAACTCTTCAATACCATCCATGATTTGTTACAGATCTAACCCAATTCCATCCTACAGTCACTTTTTCCTACACCTACTTAATTGTTTGTTTGTTGTGAATTGGTAACAAATTATTAGATCTGTAACATGGTAGAGAGAAATCGATAATCAAATTCTCTACCTCAACGTTTTCCTCCATAACTATCTCTATTATCATGTTCTCTTTACCAATTATTCCTTTTTCTTCCATCTTTTGATTATCTATTTTGTTGCTGGTATATGAATTTTTTTACACGTTGGAATGGAGTTACACAAAGGGGATAATTAATTCAACAAATCACAACATAATTTTGGGGTGAAAGGGCAGGTTGTAATTGAAGAATGAAGAAGACGGTGCCTCTGAAAAAAAGGAAGAAGACGATTACCAATTTTTTGTTTTGTTATAAATTTGTATAATTGATAATATCTTAATTATATTTAATTAAAAAAGGTTAAAATATATAATTAATTGCTAGGGTAATTCTGTCATTTAATGGGATAAATATGATATTATGTTTGTTATCATGTGTTCGACAAACATATGATAGCATAATGATTTATTATATTCATATCATTTTCTATCCTTATCCAATTTCATATCCGATCTCATCTCTATCATGTGCACCAAACATGCTCTACACATCATTAATTATTGGTGTGAGATTTGAGTCCAAATTCACAACAATTTTCTATAATTTTAAGGACAAGAAACTTATTTAACCATATCCATTAAAGATAATATAGAAACATAATTAATATCATTAGGGTTAATTAAGTAAATGGTCTCTATAAATATTCATAATTTCATTTTAGTCCATACAAAATAAAATCGCACTTTTTAGTCTCTATAAAAAATTTCGTCAGCATTTTTAGTCCCTGTAAAATTTTCCATCAATATCTTTAGTCATTGTAAAAATTTTACGTCAGCATTTTCGGTCCTTAGACTGCTAAAAGAAAATGTCACAAAGACTAAAAAATGTGATTTTATTTTATAGAAACTAAAAACAAAATTCTGAATATTTATAAGGACTATTTACTTAATTAACCCTTACTTTTAAATTAAAAAATCAATTTTAAATATTAAATAAATCACACACAATTGATTTTTCCTTATTCTCATGAATTTATAAAACTCTTATATGATGGTACATTTAAATGACAACTAACACCATCAACTACTTCATATATTAAACATGACTCTTGTAGAGAAACATATTGAATAAGAATGATAATATGAAACTATGTCACGGGGATAAAAATATATATGAAATATTTTTCAAATCAAACATCTAACTTGGATATTCGTACTCGATAATTTCATTTTAAACTTATATTTTATCCCCCCAACCTCTCATTTTGTTTTTTTTGTAAATATGAGATAACTTGGTTTTGAGCACTACCTATTTACTACGACTCTTTCTTTGTTTTCATGCAGTATAAAAGAGGAAACAAGTAGAAAAGAAAGAAATCAAGAACAATTGAGAAAAAGTTGAAATCTAGTGCAATCTGCTAAGTGCTTATTGAATTGAAATAGAAGAATTTGGTACAAATCATGTCCAATCCATTAAGTGAGTTTGTCTTCACACTTAGAGAATTGAGGTGGCATTGGAAGACTGTTTTTGAGCTTGCAAAGACTTACCCTAAAGAAACCCAATTTGTTGAGCCAATTGGAATCGGCTGAGTGAATTTTCATTGACCCAACCACTATAAATAGAACCATTGCTGCCATTTTGGGGATCCACTTCACATTTTATACACTTAGAAACAAAGAACAAGGTAAATGAAAATAGAGTGATCAAGGAGCAAAGGAACTAACTTCAATAATATTTCCGTCATTGTAAAGTTACCACGTGTAAGTGATCTTCTCTTTTATTGGGATTAGGTTTATTTAACTATGATTTTATTGTAAACTTTGATCTGGATGAGATATGGATAATCTTCGTTTCATTACATTGATGAATTTATTCTCGTACTTAATGTTTTTTCGATGTTAAACTTTGAAACTAATTATTTGATCTAGAAAGTGTTAAGATATAGTGACACCGTACGAAAGGAAGCGTATGCTAGCAAGCGTTAAACCTAAATTGAAAAGAACAAGTTTGCAAACTATAAACTTGTGAAAATAGGGTTTCGGAATCCACCAGAAATTGAGAAAAACTCTCTAAAATATAATTGATTGAATAAATGTTATCTCCTAGGCTACAACTGTTAAGCTTAAATAGAGAAATAATAAACGCCAAAAATAACAAATTGAAAACAAAATAAAAAGTTCTAGAAAATTAAGCTTAAATAATAAAATACTACTAAATTACTAAAAAAGAAAAAAAACCTCCTGCATCGCATAGACTTTTTATCCGAGGAGAATGGAATAAGTTCATTTGTAAATATTAATAGACTTTGGGCCAAATTTACAATCACATATCATTATCATTGGAACGTAATCTTATCATATTTATTAATTGAGTTGGTCGAGTAAGTTTCCATCAATATTTCTGTACCAGAGAAACATGTCATTCACACTATTATGGATGTAGGCCCCTGCCCTTGCATTTGGCTGTTTGTTGTGGGGGGCGTTTATGTACGGTTCATGTGTATTGTTGTAATCTCATATATTGCTTGTAACATTGAAATTGAATTCACTACATAAATAAAACGGAATTATAGTCGCAGATATATACCATTAACCAAACTACATGAACAAAGATCAATTATGTTCATTGTTTTTCACTTTCGTTTCTTTATTCTTCAATTACTAGTTGCTATTCAAACACTTATCATGTTCACGTTGAATTAGGCCATTTTATTGTGTACTGCTACAGTTTTGACTTTGAAGGTTTACTGTGATGTGATCTTTCAAAACCACCAGCGAGTTTGCATAAAGTTTTTGTCAAATTGGTAACGGAAAAGTTAACTAAAATGCACAAAAACACTTGCAAATGTTGGCTCACCTTAGAAAAATTCTTATGAGCTTAATAACTGAGGATGTCAGGAAACATATGCTATATTCTAAAACTAAACATATGATAATAATGACACAATGAATTGAAATAAGTATTTGTTGTAATCTAATGCAAAAAAACTACTGAGATGGAAACGGACGTGTAGACTTTGAAACGATGCATCTAGAAACAAGTAAGTTAATGTCCAACACCCTGTCTAGAGACGATGTAGGTTTCTCCAATGTAGGCTTGTCCAATGTGTTTAAGACCCTGAAGGTGAAAATAGTATGATTAAACAGTCAGTAAATCTGAAACAAAGTACAAGATGTTGAAGCATTTGTGTGAATAAATGATATGAATAAGAGTAAACCTGTAAATGATTATTACGATTCTTAGCAGGGCCATTTTTGAATTTTTTTCCACAATTCTCTGGGTATAAACTAGGAGGACAGACAAAAACATAAGAGTTAGTGAAATACTATGAAGCAAACGGACATCAACACTTATAAAATAATTTTGAGAAAATAAGATAATTTAATTTCAAGTGTTTGTTTAGATGCAATAGAGATAATGAAACAAACAATAATGATTGGAATATCATACAGTAAACATATCATAGAAGTCGAGGTATCTGATTACGCCGTAAATATTCCAACCTAAAGGAAATAGAGAAGATCATTAATATAATAAAATCAATGGATGAATGAATTGTGAGAGAGATAAGGGAAAGTACGTACATGCTCCAGGTATGTATAGAAGATCTTTATTGCGATTGCTTCTACGGCATCAATATCGATATAGGCATCCAGATCGAACGACTCCGACTCCGACTCCGACTCCAACTCCAACTCCGACATCTTTTTTCTACCTTCTTCTTATCGTTTCTCACTTTACTTCTTTTTGTTAAGGGAGGGTTGAATACTTCAATAATTTTTTTAATGTGTTTGTGTTTGTTGTTTCTCTCTCTCTCTATTTAAATATATATATATATATATTTGGTTTATCACTTCTAAACCTAAAACTAATTCCATGTCTACTACTTCTATAAGATCTTTCCAATTCACATTTTATACACTTAGAAACAATGAACAAGGCAGATGAAGAAAAAGAGCGATCAAGGTGGAGCAAAGGAACCAACTTCAATAATCTTTCCATCTCTTGTCATTATGTATTGCAAAGTTACCATGTATAACTGATCCTCTCTTTTATTGGAATTAGGTTTATTTAACTATGATTTTATTGTAAACTTTTGATTTGGATGGATATGTATAATCTTTATTTCGTTATATCGATGAATTTATTCTTGTAGTTAATGTTTTTCTAACGCGAAATTCTGGAAGTGATTATTTGCTTTAAAAAATGCTAGACATAGACTTTTTATCCCAAAGAAATGGAATAAGTTTATTTGTAAATGTTAGTTGCTAGACATATGGTTGAATTTACAATCATAAATTATTGTTTAACGTTGACCGAGTAAGTTTCTATCAATATTTCCGGACCAAATAAACATGTCCTTCACACCGTTATGAACGAAGGCCCCTGCCCTTGCATTTGTCCCAGCTGTTTGTTGTGGGGGGTGTTTGACCCGTCCACCTCATGTGTACGATTCATGTGTATTGTTGCAATTTGAACCGTCGTAATATATATATATATATATTTTGCTTGTAATACTAAAACTTAATTCACCACACAAATAAAACAAAACTATAACTGCTCTATAATCACCGAAAGTACCATTAACCAAACTATATTTACTTTCGTTTCTTGATTCTTCAATTACTAGATGATGTTCTAACACTTGTTATGTTTACGTTGAATTAGGCCGTTTTGACTTTGAAGGGTTTATTGGGATGCGATCTTTCAAAACCAGCAGTAAAGGTAAACCAAAATGCACAAAAATACCTCACCTTAGCAAAATTCTTCTACGCTGGTAAATGAGGATGTCAGGAAACATATGGTATATTCTAAAACTAAAAATGATAAGAGGCTCAATTGCACATTGAATTACCGAGCCTATAACCATTCCAAGGGAGAAAAGAACAATACATCACAGTTTAATTCAATCAATACCGAAAAACACACTCCCATAGGGATAGGACATGGAAAAGGAGGTTGTTTTCTTGAAAGAGTCAATAAATTCAACGATAGTAAAATTAGGCCCAAGACCCATAGTGCTATTAAACATTTGAAAACATAGTACAAGTTGAATATTTATTTTCAGAATCTCACATGAACTAACACAGTACTGTGACAACATAGTTATCACAGTCATTCCAACATATGACCCAAACATGTGGGCTATGAAAGTATTTACATTTAGTTGCAGTATAACAGATAAAGTACACAACTAATTTAGTCACAAAACTGACATAGACAAAGTTAATAGCACATATGATTTAATTGACAAATTATAGCTGCAGCCTAGACTCCCATTGCAATCGATCCGATCTTGACATCAGGTGATTCAGCATACGAAATTGAAATCAGTTCAGACCTAAACTGTTCATCCTGATCACAGTTTGGCAACACAGCTCCATCTGATTTCTTGCTCTCAGACACAGAATTTGAATTCAGAATCTTATCTGGTGAAGTGTTAGAAATAGCAATAAGCGACTCGCGTGCTGCCACTTCACTAGACTCCTTCTTGCTCGGTGACTTGCTATCCATATAACTTTATGATTATTCTTTTTCCTACAAGTCATGACCCAAAATTCCCTTAGATAGTTCAAGAGATCAAATATTTTAATCAATGTTTTCAAAATTAGTTAGACGGATCCTTGACCAGGTTGACTAGACATGTTGACCAATTTTGATCTAACTGTCATAAGGAAGACTAGTTTTTTCCCCTTACCCCAAACGGCTACCAGACCAGGTCCATGCTTGTCTGGTTTATATTACTATATTTTAAACACAAACACTTGTGTGCACAATGGGAGAACAACAGTTTTAATAAAAAAGTAAGCATCGATTATGTTTTATATAGGTATATGAATAACTTCTGAAAGTAACAGAAATTCATTCATTTAGTCAAAACATCAATGTTATAAGGATAAGCAGAACATATAATTCAAACAAGATCAGTATGACATGCCAAAGAGTGTGAGGACACTTGGTGGCCGTCTCTACAAACAAAGTGATAAAATTGTTTAAAATATTAGCAAATTGAATGGCATAAGGTCACTACCATTTACACTTCAAAACATTTTCAGAAGAGTCAAAAGGAACTAGCTGTGCGGCCAAGATAAGAGAGTAACTTACTTTCTAAGGGTCTGTTTGGATTGGCTTATTATTGGGCTTATGCAAAACAATTTATGCAAATAAATAAGCTTTTGTGTAGTACTCATAAGCATGTCAAGCTAGTTTATGAAAAAACAGCTTATGAAGATACTGTTTTCGTTAATGAGAACTTATGAATTAACATAAAATCTTATTTGTTTGCATAAGCACAAAAACTAAGTTAACCCAAACGAGTCCTAAATCCAGCATTGTAAAACATGTTAGGTGTCATTCGTATGAACAACCCCTCTATCTTCCATATAAGATAGCAGTTACTTTCCTAACCTAATTGGCCTAGTAAATGTTCCAGTAGAAAGAAATCATGGAATTTGATTCAACCAGCCACAACTATTTCCTGCTCCCTGCCTAAAAGTCAACAACCAACATATTTCTCTCAAACACGGTTAAGTACAAAACATCCCCTGTTTTTACTCATTCATAGAGAAATCCATAACACGTGCCTTTTCCAAACCAATTAAATTGTCTCTTATCAAACAACACAAACAATATGTCTCCACCATTTCTCCAAATTGGTCATTTTTAATCTCAAACCTTTATATCAATTCCTATGAAGCACGGACACTCCTCGAATTAGGTGTGTTCCTCGGCTTGTGACATACACACATAGGATTACACCAAATTATGTCATTTTCTCAAATTACTATTGGTGTCGGCGTTCATAGAATTCAATTCTCATTTTTGGCTAAAGCCCATTAAGTCTTTCTTTAAATGTACCCCTTATTGTTGAATTTGTTTCAGTTTAGTTCAGAAAAACCAGCTAAATATTCTACCTAAAACATATGAACACAAAAGAGCATGAATAATAAATGATTTCCCCTTCGCATCGCAGAAACTAACCAATGGAAGTTAATTAAATAATTCAATTAATCTCATCTTGGAAAAAATTAAAAAAATCTACAAAAAAACGATGGAAACCAAATTCAAAGAAAAAGAATAATTATATCTTCCCTGTTGTGATTAATTTTGCAGACATGCAAATTGATTATTGGAATTAGTATATTATGAAATCCAATAAATGAAAAATTGATTTGCAACGATTAAACAAAGAATAAAAGGCGTAAAAGAAATTGAGATTCAGAAAGAGAAACGGATTAATCGGGTTGTAACGCAAAAAGGGTGATGGTAGCGTACCTTAGTTTGTTGAAAAGGTGTTTGAAGATTCCAATGAAAGTAGCTAAGGTTGTTGAAAAGAAAGCTGAATGAATAAAAGAATCACGCGATATGGATTACTATTTATTATGACTAATTCAAGAATCCAGTCACACGCAGCCTATATATAAACGTGCGAGTCTGGATTTTTCCAATTTAGATAGATAACTATGCTTTTTATAGACTTTACTTGCCCACCTGTATAACACCCAGCTATTTTATTTTCATGTGCTAATATATTCCTTGACAAAATAGTACAAAATACTCAAGTATTTCTAAAAAAAATCATCCATCTCTCAAAATAACCGAGTCATTTTATTATTCACATATATCAAGAATAGAATAATTTTATCATCATACCGTACCAAAAGGCATATTGGCCAATCAAAATCTTGTCGCGCCGAAAATTATGGAATGTTTTTTTTATTAAGAAGTTAAAATTGTATATATTCACACTAACTAAAACACCTCTTTAGCACAAGACGTACTAAAGAGGTCGCTCAAAATACAATGAGTATGTCGTTAAAAACAAAAACAAAAAGCAGGCGTTAGCCGATACCCAAACAAAACGACTGCCACTGCTAATAACCATAAACAAAAGTGGCGTTATTAGCTCGCAACCACCAATAAAAATGAAACTTAACATTTTCCAAAAGCCCCGTAATAGAAGTGTAGGTTTATTAAATATTTTATTATGACGTTGGAGAAATGATTGTCGAGTCTTCATACCACCTAAGTAGTTAGTGAATTGGAGAAAATGAGCACCGACACTTTGGTGATCAACACTTGAAAAACTTAGCCATATCCGAATCTGATGTCAGAGAGATCTGAATGTGTCACAGTGAAGAAACAAATGATGGGCAATTTCAACCTGTCTGCATCCCGCCACGCAAGAAATGTCCTCAACAGTTATTATGCCACAATTTTGTAAATTGATTTTTGTTGGCAACATGTCCCGAAGCAAACGACAAGCTAAAATATACACCTTCAACGGCACCCGAGTATGCCAAATAAAGGACAAAAATCATGGAATGTTGGTCTTATATATTTTTTTTTTAATGAAGCTATAGTGAAAAAAATTGAAATCTAAAGGACACTAACATGCCACGTCATTCGTGAACCTGGTCGTGAAAACTCATTCGCTACATTGGATTGAGATTGATGAAATTAATATTAATTAAAATGTATAATTGAAAAAAGGCGATTAATGGTGCATTGAAAAGTGAAATGCGTCATTATTATAGGATGGAGAGAGCATTATTGTATTATTTACATTTTGGGAGATGGCCATCTTTGCCCCCACAAACAATGTGTAACTAACGAATAATCATAATAATTTTTCAATGTATCGAACTTTCAAAATATTTATCGATTGTGCAATTCATCAGTCAAAATAGTCTCAGATATTAAAATAGTTCATCAATGCTAACAATAATTCTTTTTTATATGGACTCAGTAAATAAATACTTATGATTGAGATGATACTAAGTAAGCATATTGAAAGAATTGAAATGACATTATTCGGAGAGTATTTTGACAGTGTAGACTATTTTGACTATGTTGTGCATAACCGGAAACTATTTTGAAATTTTGATATATTGTCGGATTATAACAGCTACTCGTTACATATTAATAGACGAAAATGACTATTTGCCATTTACATTTTAATCACTGTCACATATTTATTTTTTGTTTATAATTCATTCCTATAGTCTTTTTATTTTAATTACTGTAGTTTTGTTTTGATATCTATGTTTTATTTTGTTTTCGTTTTACTAATAATGTTCAGATGGAAACTTATTTCTTATTTCCCATATACAGGTACCATTACAACAAACACAGCTAGAAACTTCTAACTAACTACTTTACTTGCTTTGCAAGTAACTCTAACTTATTGAACTAATCTAACTAATTCATAAGCTAGCTTACTAATTCATGTTTGGTAAACATATCCTCGCCTAAATTGAACTAATAAAAATTAGTTTTAGCTCTCCAAATTGCACATTCCATGCTTATCTCTTAACTTGTACACTTCATTCTTTTCTGGATTCCACTACTTAGATTCTTCAAATAGGATATCTCTACTTACAATTATCTTTCTCTTGACATGATCATACAATTTATAGTCTTTGATTTTTCAACCATGCCTAAACTTCTTTCTTAACATGTTATGCTTTTGTCCTCAAACTTCTTTCTTAGATTGTTAGGCACATAAACATACGTCACACACCCAAAATTATGATGTGGTGCACTGAGAGACTCCCTCCATTCCAAACTTAATCTAGCTTCTATCCATGTGTAATTGATCTTTAATGTATAGTGATTGAGATTTTTTTTAATTACTGACCAGTTAACTGCTTCTGGCCAAAACTTCTTAAGGACATTATCCTCATTTAGCAATTTGCATGCACCTAACCATGTTTAATACATGGTTACATTTTTCCTTTCAGATACTCCATTTTAATTTGCTGAGGAGTATAGACAACAATGAGTTGTCTCTTAATACCATTCAAATAACAAATTATTAAAGAAAGTAGAAGCATACTCTCCACCTCTATCAGTTCTTAAGCATTGTATTTTACATCTAGATTCCTTTTCAACTAGGGTTTTAGACCTTTGAAAGACTTCAAATGCATATGATTTTTCACTTGGAAAGTAAACTAGGTCTTCCCTAATAAAGTCATCAATAAAAGTGATAAAATGCCTTTTCTTGCAATTAGACTCAGGACTAATAGGGTCATAAATGTTTTGAGTGTACTAATTCAATCATCTTTGGAATTGATTCTGTATCTTTCTTTACCTTCATGCAACCAATGCATTTAAATTATGGTTCCTTCAATCTAGGAAGTCCTTTAACCATTTCTTTATGAGTTAAGGCATTCAACCCTCTAAAACACAAACGGTCATATCTACAGTGCCAAAGATTAATACTGTTCTCCTTTGAGATTTTTAAGCAGGAACGGGATTATGACTGGAGCAAATATCACAAATATGTGATTTGATGACATTTGAGTTGACATTATCAAACCTTTATCTTTATGAAATACCTTACAAGAATCATTTTTAAAGATAGTGAAATTTTCGGATTGAAGTTGACCTATGCTCAAAAAATTGTTATTTAGGCTGGGAAGATGATAAACATCAGTGAACACTTCAATTATTCCACTAGCTTGAAGCTTCATGTTTCTTTTTCCCATCACACGCATCTCTGAATCATCGCCTATCTTGACAGATTCTCCAAATGACTCATCAAAATCAAACAACTAATCCTTGTTGCCTATCATATGATTGTTGCAACCAGAATCAAGAAACCATACCTCCTCTTTAGATCATGTTTCAGTGATTTCTTGAGCAATAAGATAAGAAGCAATTCTTTTTCATCATCAAATTCTGCATTATTTGCATTTTCTTCTAAATTTGGGCATTCAGATTGATAATGTCTCAATTTGTGACACTTATAGCATTCCACATTCTCTTTACTAGTTCTTATCCTTCTACGATCTCCACCACGACTTCTACCATGACCAAAACCCCTTCCTGCATTGGACATCTTTTGGGCTTGCTCTTCTTCTTCATGACCTTTCATGTGTTGCTCATGGACCAACAAACTACTTTGCAATCCATCCACATCCAAAGTAGTTACATCATTTAATTACTTTTATTTTTATTTTTAAGATCATTTGATTCCTCTATTGAACACACAACATAATAAAACCTAGATGTTAAAGAACTCGGAATCTTCTCGACAATCATGACCTGATCAGTCAGTTTTTCTCCATGTGCAATCATCTTGTTGGCAGTGACTAACGTTCTTGCAAAGTATTCATCCACAAATTCTCCAATTTTCATGCTAAGAACATCAAGTTCTTTGCACAGGGCTCGCAATATGCTCTCTTGAGTCTTGACCTTGATATTTCTTGCACATAGTCATAGAATCCCAAGTGTCTTTGCCAATGTTACGAAGAATTGTTTTCAAGATTGAAGTTTGAAGTGCTGCTTGACCTCGTCGGACACTTCTATGCGCATTATATATTTTTCTAACTGTAAGATTAACACTCCTCACTTTACAGATCAGTTTTGAAAGTATGAAATATGTTCGATATAAAATCTAATATGATATTAAAGCATATTGATCCAGATCACCAATATTTATATCCACACATCAAACTCAATACTGCTAGACACGAGAGAGATTATATTGGAAAAACCAACTAAAATTTATAAAGAATGACATGTTTTGTTTAGTTCCAATATAGAACCTAATAATAACTATAATAAAATAGGTTAAAAGTAGCTGAAGTTATATTGTAATTCATTCTGGTGAGAGTAACATTTTTTGTTTCCTTTAAAACTAATTAGTTTGGCTTAAGTGTTAATGACCTTCAGCGATTTGATTGCGATCCATTTGAATTTGTTTTTTGTTTTTCTAGAGAGAATTTATTATATATTTTTGTTTTCACAAGAGGTGATTATTTTTACTCAGCATTTCATAGAAGCATTGTGACTAATGTTTGTTTGTTTTTAGTGTTCAACAATAGTGGCGTTCAACAATGGCAACGGGGTTGAAATTTTCCAAAATTTTCATTCCTAACTTTTATGTAAATTTGTCACATCCATTCAAAATGTAAATTTGTCACATATATCACATGAACACAGTACTAGGCACTAGCAGGTCGTCATCTATCTTAAATTAACAAATTACATATTGAAAGCAATAGTTTCAAAAATATACAGTTAAAAAAGAAAAAAAGTTTCCAATCCATAAGTTCTAACTTAACTTAAAAAAAATGCCGAAATTACTAGATCTAATGGCGTGATTGAGGTTTGAATCACAACTCCTTTACTTGTTTGTGAGTTTCAACTGATATTTATCATTACGTCTATCTAAAAAATATCCAAAACAAAATTGAAAAAAAAATAAAAATGACCCTTGACAAATATACAACATCACAACAGAACTAGCCTTATCGAAACTTCCAAAACTACTTGGATGTGTTAGACATTACAAATTTGACGGCGAGCTAATAGTACCTTAAAATTCAGTTGAGTATGTATCTATCATCAAATTATTCAATGTCGTGTCATATTTTGCATTAACTTATTTAAAAATCAAATTTTGAATGAATAGCGAACCAAACTTTCGATACCTAATAATTTATCAAATTTTACAAAACGTGGTTCAAAACTAGACATAAGATGAAATTGCATGTGCAGCAGCTGTACACATATAAGAGTCCTATAGATGGCATCTTTGACTTCTCAACACATTATAATCAATGTAATGTAACGTTATAAACCGAAAACATTTACTGAACACTTCAGAACCAATAAGTTTGTCTAAATTATTTTCATGTCTTATAGACTATGAAGGCATTGAAACATACATATAGGCTTTGCATGTGCACCTTGTTACAACCCGTGGTCTCTATTGAAAAGACCTGTGTTTTCAAGTACTTGCAAAAAGGTCCACATAGTCAAAAAAAATTGGAATGAACCACTTAGTCAATTTAATAAATGTACTTTGTTTTGGATGTTTTATCCAATTCGGGGTTTTGGTATTAAATTTTGATCACTCAAATGTGCTCACATGTGAAATTAAGGCAAATTTTTTGAGATGTGTATGTGATGTGATAGCTTACTTACAGCATTGTCTTGAGCATTTGAAATGAAAATAAATAAGCCAAAACAAACAAAAACCAAGTATTATGGATTGTTTGGAAATCATTCAAACTGCTAAAAAACATTACCTTATCTACTTCCTAATCACCATGTTACTAATTCACATGTGGACAATAGCCTAATATCACCTAATCACTAATTCACATGTGCACAATGGCCTAATATCACCAGATCTCATATTTCACATGTGGACAATGTTAAATGCATTTTTGGTATCTGGGTGATTTTATCGAAATTTTTACAAAATCACGGTGAGTCAATTTCGGCAAACCAACAGTATTTCCAAACAGTCACTTATATTTAAAAAATATGGGACCAAAATCACATTTAGAAATAGTAGAATAAAAATCTCAAGTTAAATAAAATAAGAGGACTAAAAATGCAATTCAATATTTTCTCTTCTAATCTAATTGAGATTGGAGTTGAGGGAGAGACAAATCTACTATTTATCAAATAGATGACCACCAAACCCGAAAGAAAAAAAAAGGCATGATGATGGCATAAATGAACTTATTTTCATACTGAGAAAATTCATTCTGCTGGATAGGACTCATTTGTGTGACAAAATTTAGACCAATGTTCCTTGAGAAAACTTTATACCATAATAATTCTTTTTCTTGCACCCTAAACTAGCACTCTCACATATATAGCAAAAATAGCATATATTTTCTGATGCCAATATGCTAGTTTAGAGAGCAAAGAACTGCAAATTACAATTTTAGCCGCGCCAGCTGTTAGACCTCTTTGCTTCGAAGGCTGCTCCATCATTAAGCATGTCTTGTGCATCAGTTTCCATCCCCAGCTTCGAGAGAGCAAGAGCTTGCAGGTAGAATGCAGTTGGCCAATCAGGTATGCATACTTGTGCCTGCATTGCGTCTCTTAATGCAAGTTCTGCCTGATCATTCATCAAGTAGGCGAAGGCTCTCCTTGCAAACACGGTTGCGGATGGAACAGACATCATAACCACCAACTGTTAACATCAAACAAATTAAATACATTTAGACTATGCTCAACTTTCGCAGCGAATCATAATATATCATAATAAAGACTCATTCGAAACCAAACAGGACAAGTATAAATCAGTTTTCTTTAAATAAGCATGTTCAACAGGTTTTGACTACAAAATGTTCCTCTGCCGTACAAATTTGGCATTTTGATTTAAAGGGTTAAAAGAAATGCAACATTTTTCATACAAGATCTTTAGTACAAAAACAAGCCATAATATTGTACTGGAAATAGATGCCATGCATTGGGAGGGTACAATAGAAGTGTCGCAAACACATTCCTTTATAAACCACAATGAAAAGTGAAACAGTGCATCTACCTTGGAATAATACTCAATTGCATTTTTGAAATCCTTATCTCTAAATGCAATATCGCCAAACTTTTTTGTGTTTAAGATGTCCTGCACTTGTTGTGTCCACTCTTGAAATGAAAGCTGCAATTACATTTTCACTCATTAGCCAGGAGCAACCAAAAAAACAGTGGCTATAATAACAACTCAGATTTAATGAGCAATACTTCGTTTAAATGAACCAACCTTATTGACACACATCCCATTGAGAACATTGGTATCTCAAAGATAATTAATTAAACCAAAATGTTTAGGCAAAATAAGGTGATTCGACATACCTCATTTTCTGCACCTTCTTCGTCTTTATAACCAGTTTTTAACAATATATCATGAATAGCAGTAAGATCCATCCTTGCACAAGCCTTTCCAAGAGGAGAAAGCATGGTTGGTAATGGTAGCACTGCCGGTGTTTTAGTAAGGCCCATTAACACATGAGATGCTACCTGTAAAAAGGCACAAAAAAAAAACATGAATGAAAATTTTGAAGAAAAAAAAAGGAAATTTTAAAGAAAAGAGAGGTGAAATAACTGGAAAACAAAAGTTTCACACAACAGAAAATCGTAAATGAAAGCTAAAACTAAAGCTAAATACCTCTTTCTGCTTTTGAAGAGGTGTAACAGCAGTGAGAAGAAACTTGATATCAGGTCGTTCTCTGGCCTCAAACTGAAGACATTTGGATGCAAGCTCAACCAACTTTGTAGCATCATCATTTGCATATTGCCCTTCTAGGGATGAGTCCATCAACAACAACGCATTTTTCCCTCTAATTAGGTCCAAAGCCTGAACGACAAATCAAACTTACTAACAACATCCATACTCTTGCGACATGGCATATTCAACACTAGGCCAATATGACTATGCACCATAAAATCAAAACCACGGAATACATAAATATTTGATACGTTATACGATATGAAAGCATCCAGAAAGTGAAGAGAAATATATGATTCTCAGCATGCTTAAAAAACATAACTAAGAATGAAACATAGAGGATATATAGCACATGCTTATGCGGATGTAAAACAGTGGATTAAGTTTCTACATGGATTTGATAGAAAACAGAAAAATCTCTTGTTAACAAACGAACAACTTCAAATGATTTTGGAAGAATGGAAACATACATGGCTTGGGGGAATATGCTTGCCACTCAAAAGATCCAAAAGGACAGTGCCGTAACTGTAGATCACACTCTCTGCAATTATCCGGCCTGCAGTTGTCGTTAGGTACCACATCGCCGTTAATAATATTAAGATTTCAGGTGAGAGTGTGTTGGCGCAAGCGCAACACATGCAATCTCAGGTAAAACAAAGTCAATTATCCCGAAAATACATGCTAGCATGATGTATACCTGTTCGCAAAAATTCTGGTGGAGTATAGGCCAAATTAGTACTATAGCTTTTCCCATCTCGACTATTTTTCATAAGCCCAAAACTTGATAACCGAGGATCACCATCCTGACAGTTGTGAATAAATTAGTCAAAGTCAGTTAGATTGTGCAATTAGGGATACGGAGAAGAAGACCATTCAAGAATCAAGTTCAAATAACAACGTGCAGCTAGATTTTACATATACCTAATCAGAAAAATGCATCTATATATATTTTAACCGGGACAAATCCTTAAAGAGTGGTGACAATATACAAATGAAGGAGTTCATAATGATCGATTCCCAATCATACCTCATCAAAAAGAATCCTGTAAGCATTAAGATCGTGATATATTTTTCGGTTTTCCATGCTACAATGATCTAGTGCCTGGGCAACGTGATATGCAACTCTAACGCGCATTTCCCATGGTAATGGTTGTTTGTCCCCTACAAATGACAGATCAGAATTCATCAATTATAAGCTTACACAAATGTATCATCAAAACTACTATTGACAGGAAAATAAATGCTACTTGGCTATTTGTTACTTATTAAGTCAATCTAGTAGTAGTACAAGGAGTTGTTGACTTCAGCTATGTTTGGTTCAGGAGAATATGTGCAGGAGGAAGCTGACAATAAATCAAAATTTAATTGTGTTCAAATTTCAAACACATTACCAATTTGCACTTTCTCATTTTCAAATTGTCCATTTTCACTTCAACAAAATGTAGCCTTAAAACCTTGACTTGTATAGCTTAAACTTGCCAACAGCTAAAGGTATATCATTTTTCTCAGAAAGTGTGTATTACTACCTCATATTTATTATATAATATTCTCCATGCCTCCAGCAACAGAAACATAAATATGGCAAAATTTAAAGGCGTGTTTTGATTTGACTTATTTGAGCTTATATACCGGTATAAGCACTTGTGAGACTATTTGAGAGAGCTTATGGAAACAGCTTATGCCATGTCCATAAGCTGTTTTCAACTTATTTCCATAAGCTTTCCAAGACAGCTTATAGCTTACCTAAAAAAAGTTTGACTTTATTTTATCTTTTGTTATAGAAACAGCTTATACATAAGCACTTATATAATTAGTGTTTATGCTATAAGGGTTTAATTAAGTTGTTTATCCATACAGAGCCAAAGACATACAACATTGCCTTTAAAGAAAAGAATACAGCTACCACCAAAACGAATGTCATTAATGAGAGAGACAAATGTTGGTCCAAATACTATAGAAATAAATTTAGCTTTAATGTATGTAAAAGTAGTTGAATAAGAGGATATAGAGCAGTACAGTGAAAGAGATGTTTGGATAAAGTATCATTTGGCATGTACTCAGCTACCAAGAGCCTTTCATCCCCTTCAGCACAACAACCAATTAGATTCACCATTCTTTTGTGCCTCACTTTCCCAACTCCAGCTGCTTCTGCCTGACCAATCATAACCATTAACACAAACATATATTCCCAAATTAAAATGCATGAAAGAAACATATTTGTTTCCTTCTTTTGAAAAATACACATTCCTACAAGTAACCCCTATCTATCAATTTATTCAACTTCTCAGAAACAAAATTTAAGGAAAAAACAAAGTGGTTCATTGCTCTTACCAGAAATTGTTGAGCATCAGGCCAGGACTGTTTGGAGAAGCGTTTAACAGCAACTAATCGATTATTCTCAAGCTTCCCTTTGTAAACCACATTAGGAGCTTTCTCACCACTCTCAGAAACAATGTAATCAGTGCTGAACTCATGTGTAGCCCTTCTAAGTTCATTCAAACCATACTCTTTGAATACTGGAACTTGACTTTCTTGATCACCGTCACCTCCATCGTCACCTTCAAAAATCACAAAAACCAAATTAAAAAACCAAACTTTATCAAACCAAACATCCCCATTTGACTTCATAACACATCAAAGCTAGTTTTTTTTTTTTACTTCAAACAACTTATCCAAACAATAATAAGCAAAAAATAACAAACAAAATGCATCATGATAGTTTGCATATAAACACATAAAAATCATAACTTTAAAGTTAAAACAGAAAAAGTGTGAAAAACCCAAAAAGGAAAAAAGAAAAAAGCAACTAGAAAAAGGGTAGTTAGTAGTTACCTGGATCGGTTTTCTTTGAGTCAGGTAAAGCAGTAGGAGGGTCTTCAGGGGAGTGAAGATGAGCAGTTTTGGAGTGAAAGCAACCCATAAAGAAAAGAGAAAAAAGTGATTATGATTGTGAAATGATTAAAGGGTTTGGTGTATACATGGAAATAGAAAAAGAAAAAGGGTTGAAGAGTAAATGAATAGTTGAGTCATGGTTAATGGTTTTTCATGTTGCAAATGACTATACTATACTGAGTCACTGCTGTTATTGTTGCTTGTTTCAGCGGCGGAAACACGGAAGAGAGAGAGAGAGAGAGTTGAAAACAAAGACACAAAAGCTGAGAAGCAATGGTAGAGAGAAACAAGGAGCACAGAGAAGGTCACATGACAAAGTCTATCATGGAGCACGTGCTGACCAAGGTGGGGCTGTGATGTTTGAACCATTTTCCAATGGCAAAGTTTTTATTTTTTATTTTTTTTATTAATTAATTATTTTTGGTATTTTTATATGTAGGAAGATGAAATGGAAAATAATTAGTACAACAAACACACCAACGTGAGCATGTAACAGACCACAAAAGCATTACCTAAACACAAACTCAAACAAACAACATTATTGAACTTAGTTACGTAGATTATATTCATTTCTCATTTTAGGTTCCTGCTCCATGTTTTATGGGTCTTGCTGTGTTTGCTTTTACTTTTCTTTCAGCGTTTTAAGTGCAAAACAACAAGGTCCTGTGTTGATGCAATGCAATATTAGTATACATTTTCATATTAATTACTAGTATAATATTTCTCTCTTCAAATGGTATGCTATATATTTTTTATAGTAAAAAGTATTTTCACTTCGAGTATATGATATTGTAGTTATTTTTATTAACTAAGAGTACGTAAGTGTTATATTGATATTTGAATGTAGCGAAATTGCAAATACTCACATGTGTCTCTTTTATTAGTTTTTACCTTTGAATTTATTTTTAGATCGTCAATTTAATACTCAATATGTTTTTTTGTTGCTCAATATAGTCCATAAAATTACTAACAAAAAAGCCACACTTGATAAAATGT
Source organism: Medicago arabica (assembly GCA_946800305.1). Classification (NCBI taxonomy): domain Eukaryota; kingdom Viridiplantae; phylum Streptophyta; class Magnoliopsida; order Fabales; family Fabaceae; genus Medicago; species Medicago arabica. The sequence goes on from OX326968.1 coordinate 45,711,841, forward strand.
GTCTGCGATTTTGGTGCATTTAATGACGGTGTCTCACACATTCAGGAACCAAAATATAGTTGTTTTCCTATTTAAAAACAAAATAAAAGTTAAGATATTTAAGGTCAAACGCAGTATATTTATAAATGCTAATATATATTTATATTTATTCAATAAAAAAATTCATGTTCATTTTTGTTTTCCTATTATAGAATATTTTATCAATTAAAATTTGAAAATACAATGTTAAATATCTTATACTCCCTCTGTCCCTCAATACATGACCTAGTTGATAATATACATTATTAACTTAACATATTTTGACCATATTTTTCTACTAATTCACAAAGATAAATAATATCATGTAAGATGTTGGATTCGTCTCGATGAATATTTTTAAAATATTAAATTTTCATAATTTTTTTTAGTAATTGAAGATATCAAAGATAAAACATATGCATTGGTAAGTGTGTCGAAGTCAACTAGATCATGTATTGAAGGACAGAGGGATTACAACCAGGGCCGATTTTGAAGGGGTGCAAACAGCTCTACCAAGTTGGGCCTCCAAAATTTGAGGGCCCAATTTTATTTTATTTTTTGGTATCTACTGCATGTAAAATATTAATATATACTATTAAAGTGGTCAAATTTCATTTTCGTGCATTTTTCTCAGCAGTTCACCTAGTATTTTCATTTTCATTCACTTGGGTCTTGGTCCAACACTCATAAGGAGCATTATTTTTCTTCTTTAATTATTTCTTTTTCCTTTTTTTCTTCTTTAATTATTATTTTTTAGTATGGTTTCCTATTTTCTTCTTTAATTTAATTATTATTTCTTAGTAAGGATGAGGCTCATATGTCCCCATGGACTCTCTCTTTTTCTTCAATTCATCCAAACTCTCCTCAACATATTGAAATCCCAACTCTCCTGAACATATTGAATTATATATTTATAGATAAAAGCACAATATAACTTTTTTCTTCTTATTTTTGTCAAGGAACTTCTTGTAACTTTTGGCTCATGCTTGTTGTATAAAATAACAAAGCTCTAGTAACAAATATTATAATTATTCTCTAAAAATACATTATAAACTTTTATTTGCCTCTATACAAATTAAGGAAAATAACAACCTAGAAAGTTGATAAAATATTCGTTTGAAGTTGTGTTTTTATATATTTATTAGAATATTGATCTTTTACGTGTTACCATTTCACCATGTTCATTGAGCTTATTTTTGAAAATTCATTTGGTTCCAATGATGTTCTTCTGTGATGGTTTAGCAACTAAATCACATACATCATTTCTCTAAAATTGATTCAGCCCCTATTGCATTGCCATAACCCACCCATCTTCTGATAGAGCTTCGTCAACACAAGTTGGTTCAATCATTGAGAGCATTCCCATCGTAGAGTGTTCATATCTGAATGCAGATCTTGTCTTCATAGGATTGTTCTTGTTTCCAATGATTAAGTCTTATAAATGTGATCACTTACACTTGAATGGTCTTTTATATTGTGTTGCATGTTCTTAACCATCATGACCTTATTCACAATCTTCTTCATCTGACTTAGTTTTAGAAGGAATGACAACTTATGGACCATCAGAGGTGCCAACAGGTTCTGATGCACCATAGGCTTCTTAAGATACTAAAGATGTTCTTGGTTCTTAAGCAATCTGAAACTCTGCGAAAATTTCAAATAGCTCCGACATTTTATTGTTAGGTTTTTTGTCATCAAATTTGATGTGTATTGAATCTTAAATTGTATTAGTTTTAGAACTATACACTTTGTGTTTTTATTTTATGGAGAATGTTAACCAGTGCCCCCGGGACATTGGTTAAGCACCAAATGAAGTAAATTTTTATTAAAAAGTAATGAAATTATTACTTAATAAAAAGTGACAGCTTATATTTCTAAGACAGAAATTCTATTTATAGATTCCTTAACAAGTACCCCGGAGGCACCGGTTAACAAGACCCTTATTTTATTAGAAGTTTACATTTATTTCAGAGTCAGACCTCCATTTTTATAGGAACGGCCCTGATTACAACCCTCAAAAAAATAATTCTGATACACTATGTTGCAAATATATAGGCATGTGAAAATTTCAAAATATAGATTTTACAATCCAAGACATTTTATGTTTTGATTCAAACCTATTATCAAATTATAATATAATAAAATGAAATCTTTTACTTTAACTTATACTTTTGGACTACTAGCCTTGCATTGTAGCACTGTCAACAACTGTTTTTTCTTAGTGAGAGAACTTAGATCCTCTCGTTCAGTAAGAAAGAGAGTTCTTGCAAGTGAAAGGAGAGATTTCTTGTAATATATGGTGTAAGACTTAATTTTGAGGGGGTTCAAGACCAAAATATATTAAAAAATTAGGTGTAATTTGAAAAGTGGAGGAGGTTCATATGAACCCCCTGGCCACAGTGTGTATGATATGATGATGAAAGGTGAATTATTCTTAAAGAAATGGTGTTGGAGGTTAAAAAAGGAGAAATATAGAATTTGGTGTAAAGTTTTGGCTCATAAATATGAGCTTTTAAATGGGGAATTGGTTTGGGGAAGTAACATAGATTTGATGTGGTAAATAATATGTGTAGTATTGAGAAAGATGATGACGTGAGTGGAGGAGTGGAGGGAGGGGGGTTTGAGGATAATATTTCCACGAAAATAAGAACATTTTGTCACTGAGTAATGGCTCAATGAGGAGCCGATAAAGGAGCATTTTAGTAGAAATGAGAAAATCTATTCCCACAAATTTTACTCCTATTCTCATACATTCGATATTTTCAAGAAACAAAACTCACACACCTCTACCCACAACAAGATTCAAACCAACTCAAAATTTATTGTTGTAACACATTTAGAATTCGTTTACTTTGTAAACATATTTTTTTAACTTCCATTTTTAAAAATATGTATTTATTTTAGCTTGTTAATAAGAAGTGAAACTTTTTTAGTCAAAAAAAAAGTGAAACTCTTAAAAGTAAAATATTCTGATAAAGAGAAGATGAAATGTTAGCTAAAAAAGATGAAAATTTCGAAATAATAAAAATAACTCTTTTGGCATTTACCTTGTTTCTAAAAAATCTATAGCCAATTGTTCACTTGAAGAGTCTCTTGTCTTCTTGTTAATTAGTAAAATTAACAAATGTTTATGAAAAATATTTTCATAAAATAAACATGCCACATTGTTGGATAAAACTCAGGAATGTGTGATATTGAACTTTCTGAAATTCAACAATTATTTATTTATTTATTAAGATGAAGGGTAATTTATGCACTTAGAATAATTTGTGGGGTAGAGATGTTATTTGAGGGGTGTAGGAGGTAGATTTCTCTTATTATTTTGTAGACTGTGCTTATGTGCTCCATTTTTCTTTGATGTCTACTCTTCTCCCGCACAAAACACTTCCACCTTGCAGCCAAACCAATTTTACCCCTGCGCATGTTAACTAATGCACGTGTAAAATTGTGTGTTAGTTAATTTGTGCTGCGTGAGTTAACTAGCGCACCGTTGGTTAACTCACGCAGCGATCTATCTTATATAAGGCAGAACACCTCATTTATCATCTCAAATCTCAAAAATTCTCCAAAATCTCTCTAAAATCACCAAATTCAAAATTCCTTCAAGTTCAAATCAAACAACACTCCAATAACAAGTAAGTTTTCATAATCAAACATCATCAACCTTCTATGTTTATATGTTAGATTTTTTTCTCTTATATTAGAATTTTTTTAGATTTATGGTTTGTTTAAATTTTGGTTTTTTTGGCAAGAAATCTTTACATGAAAATGACTTGTGTTTAAAAGTTTAGTTGTTTGCATGTTTATGTTGTAGGTTTTGAGTTTTAGAGAATTATTTTAGATTTAGGGTTTGTTTTAGAGAATTTTCATTGATTATTTTTAATTTCTTATTGTGTAGATTTGAAACAATAGTAGGGTGGATCGATATTCGTGCACAATATAACGCTAAGAGGTCTCAAGGATCAGCTGGATGAATTCAACAAAGGAGTCAACCCCCGAGACACAAGGAAGGTGGAATACGTTCGGTATAAACGTCCAACGCTCGACGATGGAAGAATATCATTCACTTGGGTAGAATTGACGAACGACGAAAATGTGACGACCATGTTTTGGGAGCACAACATGTTCTAGTGGACCGATATGCGAGCAACGTTGGTGAGATCAACTGAAGATATCATCAAAAGTCTGATTCCGCCAAAAGATCCTGATTAGGTATGGAATGCACCTTCAATCTACAATAATCATCTTACCCTGAAATGGAAATTCAAACTTGTTAAACGCCAGGACTCCGGCATTCGCCCGACATTCCCATTGTTCCTTTTAAAAGATTAAATTTTTCTTAGTTTGAAGGTGCAACTCGAATGTATTATATAAGTCTGATTCCGCAAGAATATCGTTATTAGGTAGGGAATTACACCTTCCAACTACAACAACTGTGTTACTCTGGATGGGGAAATTCAAACTTGTTAAACAGCAGGACTCCAGCATTCGTCCGGAAGTGCTTTTATTCCAATCGAAATGTTAAATTCTTGTTGGCTTCGTTTAAATGATGGTATTGAAGTGTCAATGTATGGACCTCATTCCATTGGCACTTGGATACTATCATTTAAAACCAAGACCAACGAGAATTTAACATTTTGAATGGAACAGAAGCACTTCTGGACGGATAGTGGAGTCCTGCTGCTTAGCAACTTTGAATTTGCACCATTCAGAGGTAACACAATTGATGTAGTTGAAAGGTGCAATTCCGAATGTAATGTCATGTAACGATAGACTATATTTAGGAACTTTATGTAATGTAATTTAAATGTAACTTTTATTCGAATTTATTCAACACGCAACTTTATTCGATTCCACGTTGAGTTTAATTAGACTTTTTATTCGAATTTATTCAACACACAACTTTATTCGATTCTACGTTGAGTTTAATTAGACTTTTTATTCGAATTTATTTAATACGCAATTTATTCTATTTCACGCTGAGTTTAATTAGACTTTTTATTCGAATTTATTCAATACGCAACTTTATTCGAATTTATTCATACCATTATTTGTTCACTTTATTCTAATTTATTTGTTCACTTTATTCATTAAATAAATACAAACATAAATAAAAAGAAATGAACTAAATTAATATTTATTCGGATTTATTCATTAAATACAAAATTAGAAAATAAAAGCAAATATAAATAAAAAGAAATGAACAAAATAAATACATATAACAACTTCTCATTTTATTAATAGAATTGGTACAATAATTGATACATTTATTTGAATTCACTAAATAATCTACTTATTTTCTTTCTACTTTCTTGGGGTAAAAAAAGTTTTTTTACCCACTTGGGGTAAATAATGATCAATCTTGGGGGAAGATAGTGAGCAGCCTACTTGGAGAAAATACATCATCAACCCTTGAAATAAATCTAAATCTGGTTCTTTTTATACCCCCAAGAAGATTCTTTTTACCCACGGTAAAAAGATTTTGGGGTAAAAATAAGCAAATTTAATTTTATCTCAAGGGTCGATCACTTCCCCAAGTCGGCGGCTCACCATTTTCCTCAAAATTGATCATCATTTCCCCCAAGTGACTAAAGACTATTGAAAAAAAAAAAAAATAGAGGGAGAGAGTGAGGAGGGAGAGAAAGTGAGATGGTGTGAAGAAATATGGAAGTATGGAGGAGTATTTATAGGTGGGAATGGTAGTATAGGTTGTAAATACCATTAATGTGGTCAAAAAACGTGTAAAACTTGGTAAAAAAATGTGTGGATTGAATGTTGAAAAACTGACCAAAGACCAAAAAAGGTTTGTTCTTCAGTTCAGACCACCGGCCAACGTGCGTGAGTTAACTCGCGCACGTGCCAGTTATGCGTGACTTAAGTCACGCAGGGCTTATAACGTGCGCAAGTTAACATACGCTGCGTGACTTAACTTGCGCAGGGGTATTTTCGTCAGTTCAGCTGGGCGGGAGTGTTTTGTGATGGATGAAAAGCAGGATTCTTTTTCTTTATTGACCCATACATGCCTATTACAACAAGCCCGTTTGAAATTTCAAGTCAAGAAAATTGCTTTTTACACTTCAGGAATGCTCCATAACACCCTAAAAATATGTAAATACCCCTAGTGACAGTTAACTCTCGTTTGTTTCCAACAGCAGTTAACGATTGCTCGCTAAGTGTTTTTAACGATAGTTAACTACCGCTCTAGGCAACTTTTCAGTATAAGGCAAACACTCCACCTCACTCTTCATTCACGATTTTTTTCCCTCTTCCATCCAAAACCATCAAATTTTAATTTTTTGGTGTAAAAGCATGGTCTCAAATCATTGAAGAAGGATTGATAGAAGGTTTTATACACTCATTTGATGTTAACAAACATGTAATACATCTTTTAACTCGCATACATTGTTTGATTTTTCTGCCATTTTTTCGTTTTCCGACAATTAGTCGTTAACTGTCATTGGTGCCTAGTTTTTGGAGGATTTGTATTGTCTTCGAATACAGATACAAAGACAACTTTTTATACTATGGGTTGGAGGGTAATGTTTCTAGAGTTGGATTGAGTTTTACTTTTGAGAAGCAAAACACTCCAAGATAACTGACGGGTTGGAGGATAATGTTTCTAGAGCTAGATTGAGTTTTATATTTGAGGAAGCAAAACGCTCCAAGATAACTAGCACGTATAGGAAATATTGTGGTTGTGTGATCAGGGTATCGTTTAGGTTTCCTTGTGCATGTATTCTTGCTATGAATATTCGTAACAAGAGGCCTATTTGATTGGGTGAGATAAACCCTCGCTGACAAAGGTTACGTAAAGGTGAATAAGAAGGTGAAAATGATATTTATGTCATGGATGAGTGGAATGGTGTTCAAGAACGACTCAAAAAAATCTCTTACAAATTGAAACTACACATTGGGGAGGTTATGCACCAGTTAGCATTTCTAGAAAATGACATTGGAACGAGTAGAAATATTCATACCAACTTTTTTATTATTGAAATGATCTGGTAATCTGGGTTATATGATTTTTAAAAGAAAATTGTTTTTGATTTGTATGAACGGAGGAGGGTGCTTTGAGAATTTATATTTTGGGGGAGGTAGGAGTATAATTAGGGGGCATGGAGTACACAAAATTTCAAAACAAAAGGACACATGAAAAAGGAAAAAGGGTTCGTGTGATGCAATATATGTGAAAAATGGAAGAAACTTGCGCTTTAGGTTTCATTATTTGTTATCAGGCACTCTGAAATGATGCCTTTATCTCCAATGATAGTATTTTTTGTAAGGAGGAAGGAATTATCTCCAATGACAATTAATTGTCGTTTGTTTTATAACTATTGTTCAAAATCTAGACATGCAGATACAAGAGCCAAAAAAATTGAAGGAAAAAGAATCCATACGATAGATAAGTGTAGTAAGATTCCCTTGGATCAAATTATAAAATTATCATTAAAAAAAATCTGCATAAATTACTTTCATTACTTGGATCATAATATTATTATACAATTACCAAATAATAAAAATGAATAAAAATAGACATCCATATTTATTAATTTTGTTAGGTCTGCAGCAACTTAACCTAATTTTTTCTGCTCATTTGCTTTTTTAGGTTTGCATTTATTTACCGTAACAAATTTCATCTAAAAAAATGCATGATTCCTATTGCTTTTTTTTAAGCAAATATTTTCTCAATTATTTAGCCTAACAAATTTCATCTAAAAAAATGCATCGCACCAATTTTATTCCTATCTTCTTGCTTTTTTTTCTTTGAAGGAAATATTTTCTACACTTATTTGATGTTTTTTTTAAATATATTTAGAGGTGCAAACCCGACTACCCTAATTTCCATATAAACTTCGTTATATATACCAAGCCCTAAACGCGTTTCTCTCAAACAAAACAAAAACCATAAACTGTGGTAAATTTCACACACAACACAAGAATCATATATTTTGATATTTAGAGGTTTGCAAATGGAAGGACGTGGCCTTACAACTTTCCTCTCATACCACTGCTTAACTGGTAACTTTGATTCAATTCTGAATTTTTTCCTTCCATTTTTTGGATTGTTATTATTAGTGTTTCTTGAATTATACAATTGTCATACTTTTGTAACATGTTGTTTTCCATTGATTTGGTAGGTCCTTTGATGACTCATCATGTTACTGGGATGAACGAGATTGTCACCAAACTTCAATTGAAGTATAAAACATACATAGTTGAGTACGAAACAGAAGATGTAATTTGTCGTTTTCCTTCCTAACTTCTTGCTCTTTTTTTTGTTTTTTTACGAAAACTATCATTTTGCAATATATTATTTGGCATCAAAGAACTTAAAGTTTTAGTGTGAAATACAATATTGCAGTCGCCAGCACTAAGCAGTTTACGTAATACATAATATAAAGCAGTGTGAAATACAATATTTGTCGTTTTAAAGCCATTATTATTCTTATTACTTTTGCTTGCAGCTATTACGTTACCCTATTTTTAATTTTTAAATTTTTTTGGTTTGCTGCTATTACATTACTATTCATCCAATTTTCAATTAAATTTCATTGCTACTGTGTTTGAATTATTACGAGATATTTAGTTTCATGTTGATGCGCCTGTTTACCATGTTTTAAATTGAGGATTGTTATTGCTACTATTTGGAGTCGTATTCCATATATAAATATATATTGATTGTTACTTGATTTCTGTTTTATTTTAGGGTGCTGTCAAGTTACCAAACATGTTTGCAGCTGATTTTGGAGACAAAATCAATCGTCTGGTCAAACTGGTCGACGGAAATAAAAATAAGTTTGAAGTTTTGGTTGATAGGATTGCTGATTCTTTTTTCTCACCAAAGGATGAAAGGCAATCAGTGATTTTTATGGGCTAGGATTAGGTGCATGGGTAACTTTGGTGTTTTTTGCTTCAGGTCGGTTCGAAATGGTTGTAAAGGACCGGTTTGGGAAGGCTATTAGGTGTCCCTATTTTGATCCTCCCATGCGTTTTGTGATTGATATGTCTGATGTTAGTCCAGTTTTTGACAATGATCTCTCCCCGTTACCTATGCTCTATCTTATCGCCACAGTTTCACCAATCTTTAAATTGATTTTGTGAAAAAGTTGACTGAAAATGATGTGAACAAGGGGTTTTTGGTATGGATATACATATGTTTTTTTGTTAATTTTGATTCAATTCTGAATTTTTTTTCCATATTCTAATGAGTGTTCTATTAAATGTTTTTTACTCATGTAGAAGCTGGGGTATAAGGGACAATGTGAGCAGATATTTCACAAAGCTTCCACAACAATTAACATGGTTGATGATTGTGGGAACATTCGGGAATGTGTGATGACTTATGGCTCTATTCCTTATGAACACATCAAGATAAGTGGTGGATGGAAGCCTTTTGTTCAAGCTCGCAACATTCATGAAGGTGTGATGTTGAGGATTGGTGGCTCAGTGGCTGGAGGCAACCACACTATTTACGTTACTGTGATTGCGAATTAGTTGATGCATAAACAAGTTGTTCAAGCATGATGGAGTTTTATTTAATGTAGTGGTCATTTATTTAATTCGTTTTCATTTAGTTTTTTTGGTTTAGTGTTTTCGGCACCAATTGAGGATTGATACTTCATTGATTTGGTTTAGTGTTTTTGACACATATTAAACATTGTAAAGTTTACTTTTCTGATTGTAAAGTTGCAAAATTTAGTGTTCTTATGCTAAATAATGCATAACAATTAAGGATTCGATGCTGGTGTTGTGAGCAAATGAAGTTACCATTTTATTTTGTGTGTTTTTTTATTCCTTTTTTGGTATTCCTTGAAATTTGATATCAGAAAGTAGGTGTTTGAATCACCACTAACAAGAGTCCTTCTTTTTTATCTTGAAATTTGTTTAGATTCTAATATTTGTTGCAAATTCTAACAATTGGACTCTTAAAAGTTAAAATTGATTTTTTTACTTCTTAAAAAGGCTATAACACTTGACCAAAAAAAAAATGCTAAACAAATCTGTTCATAAACTGATAGGTATTTTTTTTTTCTTTTCTTTTTTTCTTAATAATCTAAGTTTGTTTTCCACTAATTTTCCTATTTTGTTGGACTATACACACCTTCCCTCATCTATTTTTTGTTTTTATTAAGCTATAACACTTGACAAAAAAAGATATAACAAATCGATTCACAAACTACTAGGTATTTTTCTTTTCTTTTCTTCTTAATAATCTTAGTTTGTTTTTAACTCATTTTCCTATTTTGTTGACACTATAAACACCTTCCATCATCAATTTTTTGTTTTTATTAAGCTATAACACTTGACCAGAAAGAGAAAAAAAAGGATATAGCTAATCAGTTCACAAACTAAATGAAAAAAAAGAAAAGAAAACTCAACTAATTAAAATGAATAACTAACGATCCAAAATTGATGGTCACTTACCCTATAATGTTTGTTACGCACAACCCTCCGGATTATGCTTTCTTCATCTAACAACAAGTAACAAAAAATAAGAAAACTTAGCTAATTAAAATGAATAACTAACGATCCAAAATTGATGGTCACTTATTCTATAATGTTTGTTACGTACAGCCCTCCGGATAATGCTTTCTTCATCTAACAACAAGTAACAAAAAAATAAGGAAACTTAGCTAATTAAAATGAAAAACTAACGATCATAAATTGATGGTCACTTATCCTATAATGCTTGTTACGCACAACCCTCCCGATAATGCTTTGTTCATCTAACAAACAACAAGTAAAAAAAAAAAAGGAAACTTAGCTAATTAAAATGAAAAACTAACGATTCAAACTTGATGGTCATTTATCGTATAATGTTTGTTACAACATATGCCTATTTAAGTTACCAACACCTGTATTTTCTCACGGACAGTTGTATGTTGCTGTTTCAAGAGTTACATCCAGAGAAGGACTAAAGATATTAATCACTGATGAAGATGGTGAAGATACAAATGTGACGTCTAACATCGTATATGACGTCTAAAGATATTTCGCAATGTGTGATGAAATGCCAATGTACTAAAATTTTCATATTTCTTTTACCGAATTATTAATTAGGATTACCGAATTTTCTTTTATAATATTTTCAGATTTCATACATTTTATGAAGTGTTTTATTTTATCTACTATGGATTATCACGTGTTATTTATTTCACCATTACCAATTACATATCATATTTTATTATTCGCATTGTTAATATTTTATTATTCGCATTGTTAATCTTTTAACAATAATAAAACCTGTGCGGAGCACATATGAGAAATTTAGTTTGAAAATAAAAAGTGATTGATGTCTTCACGAAACTAACCCATGAAGACGCTTGCCAATGATACATCAGATGTTGTGTCTGAGTTAACACTCTTCCAACCGTGACCCTTGTGTCCATTCAATGCATCAATCAAATTTCACCTTTTCCAAATGTTTCAATCGATAGTTGAGAAATAATGCAGTTGATTCAGTGTTAAAATACCCCCAAATATAACCAAAGGAATCATCAAAACCATTAGCTTCCAGCAAATTGACCTCTAACATGAGCCCTTGGTTGTTTGCTTTGGGTTTTGACCCAATCCTCCATATAGTATTTATGATTTCTCTTCTTTTATCTTGATTAAATAAAAAAGGCATCATTGTCTTCTAAAAATATACGCTTAAAAATAAAGCTCCAAAATGGCCCATAATTTGACATTTCTCCAACAAGCAACCGTTTCAGCACAACCAAGAAAAATATGTGAATTTAAGGATGAATCATTTTGACACATGACACAAGTAGATAAACAATCTATGTCCCGCATTATTAGTTTTTGCCAATTTGGAAGACAATTTCTCTAGATCATTGCATATAGAATTGATTCAAGATAACATCAAACATTTTAATAATTGAATATCACCTAAAACATATTTTTAGTTATGATACATAAACATAATTATAATATGCTTTGATATAAGTGTTTTGCTAACTCGTGCCCTCAATGTATTGGTTAAGGAATTTACAAATATAAATTTTATCTTGAAAATATAAGATATTACTTTTGATCAAATAATTATTACACATCTTTTACATGAAAACTTATTTGTTTTGGATGCTTAACCAGTGCCATAAGGACATTTGTTAGCATTTTCCTTGTTATAATACCAACTTTGAACATTTATGCATCAAAAGTATATATAAAGATATAAAGTATCAAGATTTAAATTGAAAGTGTATTTGATGTCCGATTCCAACACATGTGGTTAAAAATAAATTACTTTCATTTTCTTAAATTATTATTAGTATTTATCTGTTAATGGAAAATTAGGCGGCTAGTGGAAAATCCTAACCAAGGGTATTGAACCTATAAAAACTAATGAAATTATGGAAATGCAAGAAGTGCTTTGCTTATTCATAATTTTGAACCTATAAAACTAATGAAATTATGGGAAAGCAAGAAGTGCTCTGCTTATTCATAATTTTGTCCACGAGTATGGATACTTCCATTTCTGGGATCCCCCTCCCCACACCATTGTCGTTTCTTAATCATCCATAAATCATACCAATGAGATGAATCTTTCCTAGAGTAATTTTTCCTAACTTTTATTTATTGTCTTTTTGTTTTACTATAATTAAAGCAATAAATAAAATGCATCGGTTCTTGAAAGCTAGCATGCATACCTCATCCAAATTCGTTTGATAAAGCAAAAAGCACGAAGATTTGGAACAAAAAGAAAAGAAATAAGGATACGGCCATATAACGATTAAACATTTGTTATATAACTAAGTGTATATATTAATTATTAATCATACTTAATTACAACACTACAAAACAAATGGCTAGGGAAAAGTTGCAGGACCACAAAGTGTTACATCATAAATTTAAATTTAATGTGATAGCAAGTTTTCCCTCATTTAGAAGCCTTTAGAGCCTTGAAGAAATCATAGCTATCTTATATATATCTTTGCTTGTGGTACAACTACAAGAGTTTCAAGCTTTTAAGAAACTCTATTTACCCCACACCTTCATGCTTTGCCACAAATTTGATGCCTATAATGGAAGAATAAATCAAAGTCTCCAAAGTCGTATGAATGACATATATAATCACATTCATGTTCCCTCAACTATATGGCAAAGTGACAAAACATATATAGCACAAAAACAAACAGTCATAATCAGTCACAGCATTTTCCATTTCTGTTTGAAGTAATTGTAGTAGCTAGCCTACTAGTGGCAAAATTTAATTAGAATGATCATTTGTGTATATACTATAGTTGACCTCCATATCAGCCCCCAATTCATTTCAAAATTTAATCCAAAATTAGATCAGGCTACCACTTGGTTTGTCTCAATTTAATATTCAAAATCAGATTTGATTCATGATTCACAAAATTTCACCAAATAAATGTATTAGATCATTGATGCTAATTGTGTGATGAAGCTGTATATTCATCTCATTGATGCCCCGTTTTTTATTGTGAGACTTATTTTACATCGAGAGTTGATATACATTCATTTGGTGTATATGTACGTGTCCGAACAAATGAATATGCTAGTGCATGAATTGAAAAATCTTAAAAGTTCCACATAAGAGAGATTACATACAATACTAATGATATGATACTTGGGGTGTGCCCTAAGAGGTAACTTGTTTTGCAAGTGGGAGATGGCGCAATCAACATGTATGATCAACACGCGCCATCTCTAATTGTGTATGGAACCACATACGGAATTTCAACTCTTGAATTTGTAGCTTCACAAATTTGCGGTGGAGATGTCTAGGGAAGTGTGACAAACTTGAGTTTGGGATTACAAACGATGAACCAAACACATACTTAATCTTTTATGAAGCCAAAACCTTGAATTATTTTTTATTTTTTTTAAATTATTGTTTTGTTCCACGTCACGCTTCTACATGCGTTAGCGTGCATTCAAGACGCACCAACATGTGTCGTAAACACACTAGTGTTTGTCCTCCACGTTCCAGCTCACTCCCACACCCGTTTTTAATGAAGCTTGATTAGATTGTTCGTTTTTCAAAAGTTGTGTAATCAAACGAAATATTTAATTTGTGAAGTGTTACTTCATTCCATTGGATTATACACTCTTTCATTTTTTTTTTGTGAGACTCATTTGCAATGATTAGCAATATTCTGAATAAAATTATGAAGAGAAGTTTTGCTGTTTAGGATTCAATCACAATCTTGAGAAGAAGAAAAAAAGATAGCTACTCTCCATATCACACGGTTCCCCATATAAGGTCACGAGTTTTGAAGCTATATCGCACAGCTCTAAAATTCAACTCTGCTTAAGATTATATATTAGATTAGAAACTCCAACATTTAAGTTTGTTTACGTATTTTGCCAAAAAAAAAAGTTTGCTTACGTATCAAGCAAGTTTAAATAGACAATAGGTTTTTTTTAGCGTTAAATAAACAATAGGTGTAGATATATTTTTGACCTCTGCAAATATACAATTTTTTTTTGTTTGAGAAAAAGAAATTAGTTTTTAATCTTTGCTAACATACAAATTTGTGGTCTGTGTTATTTTGTTTTAATATATCTATAACATTTGTTATGATAGAATTAGTCCCTTCTACATTAGAAATTAGAAATTGATCCTTGTAAAATGGATATTAAGAACGTATTACAAGGATCAGTTTCAACATAAACAAATTAAAAAAACTAAAATAAAATAATAATGATCAAAATTAAAACGTAATATATTTGCAAAGATGACAACAATTAATATAGTTTTACAAGAATTTAATAAAATAAAAAGGGTATATTTGTAGGACACAAATATATTTAAACCAAGAAAATATAAAGCATATCTTGCATTATGTTGTTTTGGTTCCTTTTATACTCTTACAAGCAAGCGTGCTTAAGAGTATCTACAATGGAAGTTCCATTGCTTTTTAAAAAGTGGTGCTTAATAGCTACTACCATTGAAAAGTACGTGAAAAGATTTCTTAATAGGAGAAAGAAGACCTACACGAGCACTCTTCTTCTGATGTGTGAATCTCACGATTGACGTTTCTTAGAAAATATATATAATAGTGTTATAGTTGGAGTTGTTAGTAGAAAATATACAAAGTATTGTTGAAATGTAATGATATAGAGTTGTTAATGAAATTTATTTAATAGCTCTTGAAAAGATTATGCATTGGATGATTGGAAGACTTGAATGTTTAGCAACTACTCCTTCTGTTTTATAATATTTCTCGATTTTTAGGAATGCAAAGTAGATGCGGCGATGTTTGAGGAGTAGAGGTGTGTGCATTCAAAATTATAGAGGTCATTTCTTAAAGGCTGCAACACTTTGGCATGATGGCAGCCCCCCTCCGCAAGAAGTGGAAGCAATATGATTATGTGATGCTATTTCGTAGCTTGTGATAAGTGCTCAAAAGTAGTATTTTCCATGTGGTAACTTGAGCATTTTATTACTTGTTTTACAAGATTGCTAAGGAAAAGCTTTGATTTGTTGCAAATTTTGTCTTTTACGCTTCACATGCCTTACTCTCCTAATTTTGTGCAGGAACGAGACAAGCAAGGACCAAGAATTTGCCTGAATCAAGTTCACCTCGCTTGAAGCGACTTCAGCTCGCTTGAAGCGAGATTTGGACAAAATGCAACAATTCTCTTCGCTTCTAACTCGCTCTACTGTCGCTCCAAGCGAAGTGCACCCTGAAGTAGGATAAGGGCCACATGGCAAGTCCCCATTGGCCAGTTCTAGATTTTTGACATCTCGCTTGAAGCGACATAATCTAGCTTCAAGCGAGATGTCACGTTTTCAGCCCCTTTTAGTAGCTTTTTCCTTTTTCTCAAGCCATTCATTACCACTGTTTTATAAAATTTTCTGGTTTTTAGAGAGAGGTTAGAGCTTTTCTAGAGAGAGAAACAACCAACAAGGGAGTTAGAAGTAGATTCAAGCCAAGATTTGTTGAGACATCATGGATCTTGTCATAGAATCTTCATCTTCTTCTCATTCCTTGCATGGCTATCATAGATATATGTAGTCTATATCTTCTCTTGTGGTTTTGAGGTACACAAACAAGCTATTATGTAACCTTTTGATCCTTTAATATATGATTCTAGCTATTTATTCATTGTTGTGGTTATTCTTGCTTTTAATGCTTTATTGAGGTTTAAAATGTATTGGACACATGCTTTTAAATCTAGGAATGGAATAACTATCTATCTTAAATTATCAATCTAGACATAGATGTTAATCTTTGATAATCGCTTTTAATCTAGAACTTCATGCTTTTGGATGGTTTGATCGATTGGGAAATCGTCGGTTAAATCACTCAATCGACTTTGTGATCGTTTAAATGTTTGGGAAATCGATATTTAAACGAACTCTTAGAATTAACGATACCATTTAGATATAAATGGTATTGTCGAATGATTGTGATAACTTTGTTTGAAAAGCTAGAATCTATTAATCGATCGAGAGATTGCAGTTGTTACGCTTGGTTGATGTTTCTAACCACAAGCGGAAAAGCTCTATCTCTGCTCGCTTTACTTTTATGTCGAATAGTAAACATAGTCTTACACAAATAAACAAATTATACCCAAAACTTGAAATGATATTTGACGTTAAACTACTTATGAGACACACCAATCCCCGCGGAAACGAATCTATTATACGCACATGTAAATAGAAATATGACACGTAAAAATACTACATCAGCTTGGTAGACTAGGTCTGTCAAATGTGTTTATAGAACTGGATTGTAAGCTAGTGGTTGGTATGATTGATAGGAATACTAACCAAGCTGAGTTTGGTAGTATTATATCCGATTGTCAAACTCTTTTACAACAACATTCAAACTTTAAGATAAGTTTTGCTAGGAGACAAGTTAATTATGTCGCTCATACCTTAGCATGGGCGTCAAGATTACATGCTCGTCACCAACAGTTTGATTTAATTCCATCTTGTATTGAAACTCTATTGAGAAGTGAAATAATATAAGTTTTTTATTGTAAAAAAAACTGTTACGGCTGGTTGGTAGACATTTTTTCATACTAGCCGGTTAATTTATGTTTCGGTTAGCCGCGATTGCAAATATAAACCGTCTTAGCTGTAAGGACGAAGAGGATTTTGGTTTAATTTCTGCTCTAAAAAATGTCATTAATTATTATTAAACTAGATTTTTGACCCGTGCTCCGCTCGGGTTTATTGTAAATGGATTGACATACGAATAATGAAATGCAATATATAATTGGTAATGGTGAAAAAAATAAGTTATAAGGTCACGTCTTTCCATTTGCAAAGCTCTAAATATCAAAATATATGATTTTTGTGTTGTGTGTGAAATTTTTACACGGTTTAAGGGTTTTTTTTTAGAGAAACACGTTTAGGGCTTGGTATATATAACCAAGTTTACATGGAAATTAGGGTAGCCGAGTTTGCATGGAAATTAGAGTATTCTGTTTGTAAACGTATTAAATAAATGTAGAAAATATGTCAAAAAAAGGCAACAAGATAGGAATGAAATAAATCCATGAAATTGGTTCAAAAAAAAAGTGTACAAAATATTGTAAAAAAAAGGCATGAAATTAGTGCGATGAATTATTCTAGTATTGTGTACAAAATATTGTAAAAAAAAAAAGGCAAAAGGATAGAAAAAAAAAAAGAGGCAAGAGGATATGAATGAAATTGGTGCAATCCATTTTTTTATAATTAAATAAGTGTACAAAATATTTTCTTAAATAAAAAAGTGTATAAAAAATGGTCAAAACAAAAATCCAAGGCGATCACTGATATGCTCATAGTTTCTAGAACAAACGTGCAACATCAAATAAGTGTAGAAAATATTTTCTTAAAAAAAAAACAAGAGGATAGGAATGAAATTAGGTTAAATTGCTGCAGACCTAACAAAATTAATAAATAAGGATTATTTCAAGTATTTATTTATTTTTTACAAGAAAATATACTATTTTTTGTCAAGTAGTTTAGGGACTAGAAAGTTGGATGTTTCGGGGTTCGAATCTTAACAATTGTATTTATTACACATTATATTTATCAACCGAGCTAAGTTCACGAGATATTATCATAAGGGAGCTTCTACGGTGCAGTTAGGAAACTGACTTTTTTGAAAAAGTTAATTTTGATTTTAATGTTTGATTCATTTTTAACCCGTGAGTCCAATCATATCTGTAAAGATATCAATTATATACGGAGTGATTTTTTTAATGTAAGTGTACAAAAAAATTAGTGTATAAAAATCAAAATTATAATAGAATATATTTTTGTTTTACAGAAATAAATATATATTTGTTATTTCCTTCAAAAAAATGTATTTTTGTTATTGGCCCAGAATAAGGAATATGACGTTTTTGATAATGATGATTATAGATGAAAGTGAAAGAAAATGTATGATTAATAGTATACAAGTGACCTAATCGATCGAAAAGATAGATGGTGGGCACTCCCTCATCCATTTCTGTCCTCCACTAAGAGTGTAGTTTCATTGTCTAAATTGGTTCAATGTTTTCTTTAATGGTTCATATATTACATATTACGTACGTGCTCCATGCTAAACTCATTAAAGAACAACCAGACTCCTTCAAAAAAAAAAAAAAACACAAAGACAACCACATACGTTTTTTTGTTTTTTGTTATAGAAAATTTAGGTTGAAGTAATGACGTTGTAATTTAAAGTGCAAAAAAGCTCTGGATCAATAAAGCATTTACAAAGAAAATTGTAAAATAAGTCTCGCAACATATTTACAATCTTCTAATTTTAACCCTCCTATTATTCCGAGGAAAATATGACTTTAATAATCTGAACTTCGACAGAGGTAACACTTGATGTCAATCTATTGATTAACTTTTTTTTAGAGACTCTTGGTTAACATAGTGATTATTAATACACTGCACGTACACAAGCTACAATTTGTTAGCGTCATGTGTCGTGCATCAATAGCTGTCTGTGATGTCTATAATTTGTTGGTTGTGAAGTGGCTAGAGAGAGTTGGTTTTCTGCCGGTCTTTATGTTATGCTGCTACCGAAGGTTAGTCTATTTCAGTCCCTGCCGGAGCTTATTTTCGATATTTGTTGCAAGGAGAGTGTTGATACGGGTGGTTGTGTTGTTATGGTAGTTATGTGCAGCAAGGAATGATGTTGTTTGGAACTCTAGTCGTGACACACTGTTGGGAATTGGGAGGTTGGCTTTGAGCAATTGGCAACAATGGAAATTTGCCCAAGAGGAGAGCAGTTCGGGTCGAAATGTAGATTCCCTCTTTCCCCCACAGATTCGATGGGAACAGCCTGCTAATGGCTGGCTGAAATGCAATGTCGACGTTATGTTCCATAGTTACCTAGGAATTTCGACGATAGACTGTTGCTTTAGGAATGTATAAGGTGTATTTTTTTTTCTAGTCATTGACAAAGATATACACTCTTGTCTTAGTCCTTGAAGGGGATGCTATGGCGCTGTAGGAAGCAATTCAAGTTGCTATTGTAAAAGGTTGGGATAAGGTCGTATTTGAGACATATTCTCGATCTCTTGTGGATCAGATTGCAGCCCAGAGTAGTGGTGCTTTAGAGTTTAATGTTATAGTATCTACCATTAAGTCTGTGTTAGCTTTATTTTTCAACTTTGATGTGAAGTTTGGTAGTCATCAAGCGAACATGGTTGCTCCTACGATTGCTAGGACGACATGTTCTTGACCTAGTCGTCATGTTTTTGAGATTTGCCCTCCTTATATTGACGCTATTTTAATTAATGATACAGTTAAATTTGCTTTGGTCAATTTTTTTTTTGAAATGTTTGACTTTTTAGTGAATAATTTCCTAATAAAAAATCGTTAAATAACGTCTTTAAGACACTCGTTAGCAAGACCATTTTTCAGCCCTTCCTAATTATCATACTCCAACATTAGACCAATTAAATTCGTTGAAGTCACAACCGTGGACCGCTCTACTATGTCTTAACAGTGCAAACAATGTATATACTGTAAGGTAGACCTATATAATTCAAATGCATATAAAACGTGTAAACGTTAAGTTACTGCTTTTAGTGTGCCTTGACATAATTAATTGAACCCAACTTGGTAAGAGCATTTCCGGTGGTTTGTATTTGGAGTTCTGAAGTTTGCATAGGTTGCATTGGGTACTAGGGCAAATTTAAAGATGAGACAAGTTCGGTTCTCCTAATAAATCAATTAGTCCAGTCATTGGTGTTATGATGTTACATAATACAGACCATATTATTAATCTAGTAGTCTAATACATAGAGCAACAGTGAGTCTAATCTAATCCCATTTTTATGCCATTATACTCAAAAGACTAATAGCTAATACTACAAATATGAGTGAGTGATAAGTGAAACCAAAGATTGAAATAACAACAGTAAAATGTTTGACTTGTTGTCCTAAGATAAAGGACAAACAGAAGACCCATGGAAAGACAACCAATGAATGTGTACAAGTGTGCCTTTCAACATGGTATAAAAAAAATAGGTCATTGTCTACCTCAACCTTCTTCACCTCACAATTCACAAATCACAATGCCTAAGTAAAATTTTTGCCCCATAAAATGGATTTTCCTGATAAAAATTTGGTCACGATGTTGATGTTTATTAAAAATTGGGTGGTAGTGGGATCTGACAATTTAATTAGACTTTAAAATAAATTTTGTGTAGAGAAAATAACACATCATCAGGGGATGATTATTTTAGTGCTCTAGTGCGTAAGAAGATTCATAATCTGCTTTATGATGCTTGTTACTATTGATAAGTCAGTTACATGGGAGTAATACGAGCACTTCCATTTCATAGCCAAAGTTGCTAACTTGTTAATCATAGTGGAAGATTGGAAAATTTTCTTATTTGAAGTCTTGTCTACTAAACTTTTATTTGGTCTACCATAGATATCTTAAGAAGAGATAATTTTATTCTAAGATAATGTTAGATACTAACTGTGAGCCTTAATTAGTCCACTATATTGTGAGAGACTATTATCTTCCGCTACACACGGATTTTTGTTGGTTCATATTTAAGAGTGACTTGGATCTCACTCTTAAATATTAACTCAAAGAATAAGAATGTGAGTACATATACACATCAAACATTCAGATAATCATGTTAACGTGGAACTTCAATACAACTTCTATACACCCTCATGCCTAGCGTGGTTCTTGTGTCTAAATTATCACACTGTCAATTCTTAATTCGATTTTGGTATCATGTTAAACAAGCTTGAATTTTACTCTCAAAAGTTAGTTTAAAGAATGAGGATGTCAAATCACATATATACATCTAAGAGCTTGGGAACCTTTACTTTAATAAAAAGAAACAATAAATGCAAAAGAGCGCACAATGATTGGTAACGAAGTTCAGCCAATTTTGCCTATGCCTCTGGCTCAAAGGATCAAAATTCTTTTATATTGTGATTTCAAACTTACGGTGACATGTACAACTTGTATATGATACTATACTACAGTCAAGTTTACAAGATTACCCAACTCCTTATTAGTGACTATGAGACATACTCAATTTTTCTTGTCTATTAGTTTGATGTTGCTATTAATACATGTTGGAAAGTCTATAAAGCACCAAGAGCACCAGCTAGCTCTCCCTCTCAAACCGAATTAATCACGTATTTCATACCATTTTTTGCGAAGTCTTGAAAATACTAAAATCATTACAAACAATCAATAATGCGTAAAGAAACTCTGATACCACATCTTCATATAAAATTCTATGACATAGATTATATGTGTTTGTTTTTCATATATCATTCATTTAGCTCGATCCTTCTTACCAATGCAAGACTAATCGGTCACACTTGAATTCCATCACCACCATTCCTCACCTTTGATATTGGCATCATCTTTAAAAAGCAGATGTTGTAAAATGTAATGGCGATAGTCTTTTGCAAAAATTGACTTGGCATCACTTTAATTTTTTTCTTTTCTTTTTGGCCATAGTTATTCCAACAATGCAATCATACTTTTGTCATGACCTTCCATGCATTACACCCCACATAATTTGTGATAATGGTAATCTTGCTTTATCATCTCGTTTTTCTCTTATCATTTTCATCTGCACAAAACAAGGATATTGGAATTTGTTTGATCATGTGTGCGTAACAGTTGTACTCCTTGAAATTAACATGCCCTTTTTTTACATTCTAATTTTAACTTCTTTTGCACAAAATGCTCTCTGAATTGGACATTGGAGAGTTCCTTTAAAAGAAGTGAATCTAATATGTCTTCTCTAGTAGAAAATCTATCACCAATATAACACAAACAAGATAAAAGGTGCGTGTACTTTAAGCTGGAATTGTACTTTACTGAGTTGAGCTTATGTGTTTCCCTCCCTCTATTACTAAAAAAGGAGTAAAAGTAAATAAGTAGCCAAATCTGATTTGTACAAGTTTTTCCATTACTTTTTTGGATTGTAAAGTTGATAAGAATTAAAAATTAATCATATCTTAAGAAAATGATCATGTCACACTGTAGTACATGTTGCTGATGTATAATGCATATTTCACCTATTATGCTAGTTGTTAACTGCATTGTCTCCTCATAAAACAGTTAGTGGAAGAAAAAAAAAACTCTTTTAGAAGTTTTGTAACATCAAAATAATGATTTATATATTTTTTTAATTTCTAAATAGTTGTTCCCGGGGGACAGATAGTACTTTATCATCAATCTTATATTATTTGATTTCCTGTTATATATATATTAAAGAAAAACATTCACTACGGGACACAGTTTTGTTAGGAAAAATGCTAAATATGGTCACGAAGGATATAAAGTGAAAATTGAATACACAATTTTGTTGATTATGTTAGGTATGTCTAATGTAAGTTGTAAGTTTTACATTATACAACATAATAACATAATACATGTAATATATAAGTGAGATGACTCATACTTAATTTAAGGTGATCGATGTGATGTTGATCAACCCATTTATACGATTGCTAAGTTAATATGATGATCCACCTAGCTGATCATGGTGTTAAATTATGGGAGCAGCCTTACCACAAGAAATACAAGTATGCCAACTTGTGTGATTTTACTTGGCTTAAATTTTATTTTCAACTCATCCTATATTCCTAGCATCAGATGTTACTATGCATGGTTATGCACTTCACTGACTGATTATTATGTGTCGTTCTATTGCGTGGGAAACGATTCCTCGTCGAATAGCAATTAGCTTGTTAGTGTTATTACTCATGCAAAGAGACCTATAAGAAAGCTTAAACATTTTACTTCAGTGACAGATCTGCATTTTTATGTACACTTACACGATTGAATTCGCAATATTAATTTTTTTAGCTTAAACACCTTTTTAGTCTCTTATTTTTATTGGAGGTACATATAGGTCCCATGATGGAAAAAAAAGTGCATGTTGATCCTTTAATTTGATCAAATGATAGTAAGTTATTTCTCTCCATTCATTTTGTTGATCAAAGTCAATATTTGTGACATATAACGTTGATGTGGACACTCGATCACAGTGTCATATATCACAAATGTTAACTTTAACCGACAAAAGAGATGAAAATAAGTGAGTTACTACTATTTAATCAAATTAAATCACCATTTACCAATATGCACCTTTTTTTTTTTGTTAGATAAGAGATAAAAAAATATGATTAAGCCTCAATTTTTTGATAAAATTTATGAAAAATAATTTTTAGACACCCAATCTACCAACTAGAGAGAGAGAAAAAAACATAGAGAGTAAAATAATATATGTGATGGATATTTTTTTTAACAAAATTTATTTAAAAATAAGATCCCTACTCAAAACGAACAGAAATCGGTGATTCAGAAACTACAAATTAAAGACACTGTGTATAAGCAAAACACCTAAAATAAACACTATAAAAGACACACATACACACAACACCTAACCAAACGCTACCATCAACACCTATGAGGAAAACAATCACCAAAATAAATCTCACCACCTAAAACAGACTCCACCGTGAACTACCGTTGAAAATGTTACCAATAACCACCCATCGGCCATCGCCACTCCTCACTCTCAAACAACCTCTACCACCCCTTCTTAATCAACTCCAGTCCGCAAAGCGTTCATACTCTAAATCCGAGTCCACATTATCCACGACCACTCCATCCAAAACGGGTTGGTGATGTAATAGGAAGAGAGATTTTATAGGACATTTTATACTTAAGTTTTTTTTGTTCTCCTATGTTCACACATGAATCCATCCCCTCCTTTGAATGTATCTCATAATTTTTTGTAATATATTGTGCACCTAAAAAGTTTATTTTTTCTTTTCTAAATTTTTCTTTTAATTTCATCATCTGAATTTATTTTCTGACTCGTCGTCGGTGTCTTGGATTATTTACTAATGTACATCGCAACATTACTTGGCACGTAATATCAATGATAGTGAAATTAAAATACAAACAAAACTAACTTCCTTCCTAATTCTTTCAAAAAACAAAACTTCCTTCCTAATTATTTACTTTTCGAACTCTTTTTTTGGTACACATTACCTTTCAAACTCCAGTTGTTTAGGTGGTTGGCTGGAACATATAGTTATTAAAGCATGTAATTACTCTAATATAGTAGTTTTATTAAATATATTCTTTCTATATTGAGATATAGTTTTAAGCACTGTTAAATGGTTAACTAATTACGTAATCCACAAGTTGTCTTCAAATTAAATGATCCTATTTTATTTGTACGTCAAGCTGGTAAAGAATGTCCCCAACTTTAGGGATAGAGAAATTCAATGAATTGCAGATGTCCGTTATGTATCATATCATATGATTTTATGAATCAGAAACTCAATTTGAGCACACTTTCACAAAGTATTAAACTCGAGGGTCTCTCCATCATATAACCGAATCATATGTTTTTTTTGGTTTTTTTTTCCTTCCTATAAATCAACCTTCATTAATAAAGACTTGTCCTTCTTTTGTTTCAGCCTAGTGTACCAACTCATTAATGACTAGGACTCCATCAATAATTAAGACAGTTCAAACATTATTATGAAAACATATATATAATCGAATATTTATAGTTTATTTATGAAATTAAACTAATAATTAGTGATTGTACGATAAACTAATAAAAAAAATATTTAACAAAAAAGAAAAAATAATACCCATAAAAAATACACCTATTAATTTGAAGATTAAAACAAAAATGAAATATTGCTAAGAAGAATTAAAGGAAAATTAAAAGAGCAAGATTTTATGTGGGTGCTAGAAAAGACATTGACCTGCCGTAAATTTCAGCCCAAAAGAAAATTCTTTGCGGTTATCAATAGTTGTCATTCGATATTTCAATGTGATAATAGTCTCCTCATAAAAACCTTTTAAAGAAAATGTTATATAATAATACTTTTTGAATTAAAATAGTTATTAATCATAATAAATTAATTCTCTTTTGATCACAAATTTAATTAAAAGTTTTTACTATACAGAAAAAAACATTAAAATTTCTTATTGCATAGATAAACCAACTTAAAAATGAAGAACAAAGTATAAACTTTGTTACTTGATATTGAACTTTTACTACTAAAATATGAGAAATGATATTTTTACAACCATTTTATGATAATTTTTGTAACAACTTTCTCTCTCATATTCATATTTTTTTTGGGTTGAATTGCATTTTTGGTCCCCTAACTATTTAGGTAGTATCGCTTTGGCCCCTTAATTAAAATTTGATTTATTTTGGTCCCTTAACTTCTCTCCGTTACACATTTTGATCATTTCTGTTAGTTTTAATTCAAAAACGTTAGGTTTTCTCCATCTTCTTCTCCTCTCTTTATCTTCATATCATCTCCGTCAACTTTCAACAACAAAAATCCCAGAAAAATTCAAGAAGAAAATGAAGAAAACATAACGTTTTTGAATTAAAACTAACGGAAAAGACCAAAATATGCAACGGAGAGAAATTAAGGGACCAAAATAAATCAAATTTTAATTAAGGGACCAAAGTGATACTACCTAAATAGTTAGGGGACCAAAAATGCAATTTAGCCTTTTTTTTACTTTATATCTCTACTATTTTGGCTCGTTCTTTTATGTGAAACCCATTTTGACATTATTTCTAACACTCCTCATACACATTTATGTCGATAAAAAATTAAAGTACCACTTAGAGCATCCACATTAGAAAATATATTTTTGGATATTTTAATGGATCTCGCGTATACGCATCACTTATTTATAATTTTTTAATAGTAATATCTAATAAGCAGTCAACCATTTCAATCGAGCACTTCACATAAATGTCTTAAACAAAACTCATTAACCATCTATCAATAAACAAATTCTAGTAGAGAGAAGGTGTTGGTGGGAGTTTAATTACACTTTGGTGTTGGTGTTGGCGGTTGCTAGTAAAGAGAAGGAATTTTTGGTATAAGGTCTTGGTTGCTCGGTATGGTGAGGAGGTAGGGAGGTTGTGAGCTAGAGTAGTTCTTCTTGGTGGCAGGAGGTAGCCAAAATTCATGATGGGCTAGGTGGTGTACGTGGAGGGTGGTTTCAGGAGTGTGTCTCACGGAAGGTGGGGGATGGAGTCGATACCTTTTTTGGGCATGATCGGTGGTTAGGATGTGTGCCCCTGGGTGTGCGATTTAGGCGTTTATTTGAGTTAGCAGTTGACAAGTCTTGTATCGTGTCGCATATTTCATCTCTTGGGTGCGTGGTTGGGGGCGCGACGTGGAGGTGGAGGAGACATTTGTGGGCATGGGAAGAGGATATGTTGGGGGGAGTGTGTCACTTTACTTTGTAGTGTTTCTTTGCAGTCTAATTTATATATTTGTGGCAGTGGCAGCTGGCTCATATAGGAGCTTACTTAGTTCGTGGCGCTTACCAGCTTTTAACCTCTCATGATAATGCTTAGGTCGAAACTGCAACAAATTTAAGTGGCATAAACAAGTACCTCTAAAGGTTTCAATTCTTTCTTGGAGACTATTACGGGACAGGTTGCCTACAAAATTAAATTTGTTGGATTGCGGTATTATTTCAGCAGATGACACGGTTTGTTTTGCAAGATGTGGGCACGTCGAAATAGCTCAACACTTATTCATGTCTTACAGCTTTTATGGTTCTCTTTGGCAGGCGGTGCGGTCTTGACTTGGTGTTTTGGGACCGGACATTTTAGACCATTTCTATCAGTTTATTCATTCTTCAGGTGGTTTACGTGCTCTATGCTCCTTCTTACATCTCGTTTGGTTACTTTGTGTTTGAATTATATGAAATGATCGTAATAGCAGACTATTCAAAAATATAGAAAGTTCCATATCACAACTATTAGATAAAATAAAATATCATTCTTTATGGTGGCTTAAAGCAAATAACTTCAATTTTGTTTACAACTTTAGTAGGTGGTGGTCGAACCCTTTGTTGTGTTTGGGTATTGACTAATTGTTTTGTGTATCTCTGACAGTTTGCAATTATCAAGGTTCTTCTTGATACACCTTATGCTTAGAAGACTTCATGTCGTTGTTAATTTATACTATTTTTTATTGCTAAAAAAAACCATCTATCAATAACCTTAAATCATTATATTCCAATATTATAATTTTTAAAACAAGTTGGTCTCACTTAAGATTGGAGGTCTCCATCAAAACCTTGTTTTCATTAGGTATTCAAAATAACTTTTTTTCAACAAGAATATCTCATAAGTGTCAAGTCTTAAAAACGATAGACCCTTTAGAGATGGTCTTAGTGTAATATATTAACCATCAAAATTAAAATCATTAACCACTTATTTAAATAATTATAAAATAACATAAGTACTTAAATTTATTTATGTAAAAGGACACCAATTACCATTTTACAAGCATCATCCATTAGATTTGATTTTTTCTCCACTTAAAATTGAGATTGGAGACTGTAACGAAAAGCTCTTAACCACATGATTGATGGTCTTGCTCTTAGTAAAAAGTTGTCTGCTTAAGAGTATATTGGAAATATTTGTTAGGTAGCCATGGAAGAGTATGACACGTTGGATGTCCCCACAATGGAAATTTGAAATCTAGACCGTTCATGCAATTCTTTGTTCCTCTATATATAGTGAATACTTCCACACACTCTGTTTCATCATTAAATCTCCTTGTCTTCGGCTTTCATCCAAATCAACAACAATCTTCCTCTGCTTCATCATTTTTCTCACTCTTTTTCTTCCTTTTTGTCTTTGAAACTTTGACATTACCAATGGCTTGCTTAGAGGTCTGCAAAGAGGTAACCATAAATAATAGAACTTATCCATATTATTTATTCCTTAGTTTCCATTTCACCATGAACTGATACATTTTCTTACCTTAAAGTTTTGTTCTAATGATAAAATATAATGTTCCAACATTACTAAATTAAAATCCAAAATTCAAATATATCCATCCTATTGGACCGCACCAAAACAAAACTCTGTTTGATTTTTGTTGACAAAACCAAAATATTATATAGTTAAACTAAGGATATCTTATAAAGTTATAACTTATAATAGTGCCATTTTGATGTGTATGATGAAAACTTTGTGCAGGGGAAGTTCAAAGAAGAAACAGAAGAGTTAACTCTTGATGGGAGTGTTGATTGGCATGGTCGCCCAGCAATCAGAGCCAAATCCGGGAGATGGTTTGCCGGAACTATTATACTCCGTAAGTTCCAAACATCTACACATAAATTGCATGATAATTTTTTTGTTTCATTCTATTTTATAAACTTGGTGTATTGTATTATATTTTTTCTACATGTTATTACATTATTAAATTGTGGATTATTCTTGTATGATACATGAACAGATATAAATTTCTAAGTCATTCCTATAAAATATTAGTTCTCCTTTTATTCCACTAATTATTTAAAAAATAAACATAGAAATCAGTTCTATATTTTAAAATTTTGTGAGTGTGTCTAAGATTTATAATCATAGTTTTATGATTATGGAAGTC
This sequence comes from Medicago arabica, assembly GCA_946800305.1. Taxonomy (NCBI): domain Eukaryota; kingdom Viridiplantae; phylum Streptophyta; class Magnoliopsida; order Fabales; family Fabaceae; genus Medicago; species Medicago arabica. The sequence goes on from OX326968.1 coordinate 45,740,738, forward strand.
TTTATCTTAAAAAAATACTAACAAGTGTCTTTAAAATACTTGTTAAAAAAGTCCGACGAAGTTTTACGTTAAAAATAACATTTTTCGCTTTTGAAAAATTGAGTATACAATTTTAAATACAATACTACTATATTTGTCTTAACGAGTGTACTATATTTGTCTTAACGAGTGTTACATGTATTGCTAGCCTGACCTTATCCTAAATCATATACATGGCCCTTAGTTTATAATACCATATTCATCATAAATGTGTCCTTGTGTGGCATAAGTGTATCCTTGTGTAGCAATAAAATCGTATTTTATATGATGTTGATTAAGGTTTTAAGTTAGGTCGCAACTAGTGTTACATATAGGTCAATTTTGGTAGTATTTTAATGATTGATGTTAATTTATATTTCTAAACTCTTTTTAGCGTCTCTTAACTCATCCAATAAGCTATCTAGTTGATATACATCGACTTCAATTAGTTTGTTTAGACAATGACTTAACCGTAATACAAAATGTAATTTTCCAAATAAAGTAACACAAAATGATTATATAGATGAATTTTGAGTGTGCACGGGGGAGTGATACGTCTACGTATAATTTGATGATGATAGGATTATGAAGAGTCGTGGCAAATTTTAGAGCCGTAGAAGATTCAAGAACCTTGTCCAGCTATTATTGAATATGCAATGCAATTAATCGGTGGTTTATAGACTATGATAGCTTATCAGTACAAAAAGGGTGACTTTTTGTCCACAAAACAACAAGCTTTGATCTCTTGTTCATCTTATCAGTTTCAACATCTTAGAAAATTTTAAGAAAACGACAACTTTAACACTACAGGATCATCATGTGCTTCATTCAGTTCACATTTCACAATGAGCTATATATAAGTTTTTATTTTATTTTTAGGTTTTTGATCTGTTGGCTGATTTTTACTCGACCGTTTTGGTTTTAGATAGAACAAAATAATGTATATTCTGCAACAATAGAAGAAGATACAGATTCTGAATCCTTATAAAACGACAAGAGACAGAAAATAGGAAAAAAAGGAGAGATTGTTGTGTTGAGTGTAAAAATATTTGAGCATGCATTTGAGATTGTATAATTTGTTGCCGACACGTAATTGCAAACAAGATTGTTCATGACGTAGGTATTTGCCACGTGTTATGATACATACATGCATACACTTTCATATACTATGGACATGAGTGCAAGGAAGAGTGAAATTCTATATTTAGTGCACTAAAATTGAGTTGAAGACAGCCCATAATTAACACAAATAGTAACACTTGCTTTTTATGATACGACAATATTCCAAATTTTGTCACTATTTACTTTATCTTTTTTTCTCTATTAATTATTAAAAGATTATGATAATGTTATAATTATAAGCCACAATCTCATGTAAGGATAGTGAAGGTCACCAATAAGGTTAAGAATATGGTAGGTTAGAATACACTTTGTAAGTTTTTTTTTTCTTTCAAAAAAAGATAGACTTTGTAAGGTCTTATTTTGTTCTAAAATATTAGGTATGAGTTTTGTCTATTGATGCCATAAATCAATTTTTAAGGTTTGAATTGACATTTTTAAAAGTATGACAAGATTCAAAATTGAAAGTCCGACTAGGCTTGAAAGTTTGTATTCATATTGTTATTTTCAAAGCTTTGCACCACTCAAATGGTGGGTTGTTAGATTTTATTGATGGACTAACGGTCTAATAGATCAACCAAGGAGATTAATTCTATTTTAAGTTTTTTTAATAGTAAATATTAATAATTAGTTATTTGATTAATCCTATTTTATGTTATAACACAATTTTTTAGATAATCCAACTTTAACATGATATTCTGTTTAAATTATATTATATTATATAATAATAATTATTATTATTTTAAATATGCAAAATATATATCGGTGATTTTATGATTTAATACAATTTTCTTTCAAATTGAACCTGTCAAATTATATTTGAGTTCTTAAATATTACATGAAAATTGTTTTTGAACTAAGTCACAATCGTTTTGAATATTCTTCTACCAAAACAAGAAATATTTCTCATTTGGCCGTACCGACCAATTGTAAATGCGCTCGAGGCCTAAAAAAAATAAAAATCCCTATTAGTTAGGTCCAGAACTAAGATATCAAAGGTGAAGGAAAATTTAAAGGTCACAATCATAGAAGTATCAGAGTCATACATAGGTAGGATATTTCCGAACCTTTTCGCGTGTACAAAGAAAAAGTACACTAAAACAACGTGTGTGCATGTACATGTGCTCAAGTGCGGTTCAATTCATTTTTATAAAAACAAATAAATTTAGGTTCAGAGAGGGACATCCTAATATAATATGTTCTTAGAATTTTAGATATGAATCCAAATTACACCATATTTGGTCAGAAGATCTAACAAACAAACGTGGTTGATTTTCATTTAAGCACCAAAAAATAATATGTGATTGAATTTTAGAAGATCAAATATTGTTTGCTTATTTATTTAGCCATCCTAAGTTAAAATGTTTGAATTTAAAATTTACCCTTTCTAATGAATTAAATATTTTCATATGAAAATACAATATTTTAGTTATAAAAAAATTATAATTGAAATTTAATTCATGAAAAAAAATATTTCGTGAAGATCACTCATTATATTAGACGAGTAAGTTTATTTAAAAAATAAAAAATAATGTATGGAAGTTTATTTCAATTTGTAGAAGAACTTATTATTTAAGATATAAATATTTTTTGATGAAGATATAAATATTTCATGATGCTAACTTGTTGATATCTTTGATCTATCAGTGAACCAAGGTCTAGCAACCTTAGCATTCTTTGGAGTTGGAGTGAACCTAGTTCTGTTCCTTACAAGGGTGTTGGGTCAAGATAATGCTGCTGCTGCTAACAATGTCAGCAAGTGGACTGGCACAGTTTACATATTCTCTCTTGTTGGTGCTTTCCTTAGTGATTCTTATTGGGGAAGATACAAAACATGTGCTATCTTTCAAGGCATTTTTGTAACCGTAAGTAATATACTTTCAATTTCATTTTTCCATTTTAATTAATTTCTTATGAGTACATTATATTAATTTGTTCCTCTATGCTATGGTTTGATATAACAGGGTCTAGTATCCTTGTCCGTTACAACATACCTTGCTTTGCTTAGACCAAAAGGTTGTGGAAATGGAAAACTTGAATGTGGGAAACATACAAGTTTGGAAATGGGAATGTTCTACCTATCAATCTATCTGATAGCCTTAGGAAATGGAGGGTATCAACCAAACATTGCAACATTTGGTGCTGACCAATTTGATGAGGATCACTCAAAGGAGAGTTATTCAAAAGTGGCATTTTTTAGCTATTTTTACTTGGCATTGAACCTTGGTTCACTTTTCTCAAACACTATTTTGGGCTATTTTGAAGATGAAGGATTATGGGCTCTTGGGTTTTGGGCTTCTGCTGGGTCTGCCTTTTTGGCTCTTGTACTTTTTCTTGTTGGCACCCCAAAATATAGACACTTTAAACCTTGTGGCAATCCTCTTTCTAGATTCTGCCAAGTGTTTTTTGCTGCTTCAAGGAAAGTGGGAGTTCAAATTACATCAAATGGAGATGACTTGTATGTCACAGATGAAAAGGAGTCTTCTAACAACTCCAACAGAAAGATTCTCCACACACATGGTTTCAAGTAAGTTATTTGAATATTTCCAATAACAATTTGATGTTTACACTTCTATAGCGGCTACATTGCGGTTTGGAGACCACATCAAAAACCATTATGTCGTGGTCAAGATTGTGGTCGCAGACTTCTATTTAATATCCTGCGGAAGAGTAATTAAACAATAGAACTTCGGAAAATAATGAGATATGGAAGAAAATATTCTTTTTATATTTCTTCATACATATAAGTCATAATTGCATTTGGAGAAGTTCATTTAGAGTGCTTATTGACCAATTTTCCATTTATCATCTATATTGCAGGTTTTTGGATAGGGCAGCTTTCATAACTTCAAGAGATTTGGAAGTCCAAAAAGGAGGCCAACATAACCCATGGTATCTTTGTCCTATAACTCAAGTGGAAGAAGTAAAATGCATACTAAGACTTCTTCCAATTTGGCTTTGCACAATAATCTACTCAGTTGTTTTCACTCAAATGGCTTCCCTTTTTGTGGAGCAAGGCGCCGCAATGAAAACCACAATTTCCAGTTTCAGAATCCCACCAGCAAGCATGTCTAGCTTCGACATTCTCAGCGTAGCCATCTTCATTTTCTTCTACCGTCGAGTACTTGATCCACTCGTCGGAAAACTCAAAAAAACAAGTTCTAAGGGACTCACTGAACTTCAAAGAATGGGAATCGGTCTCGTTATAGCTATAATTGCAATGGTTACAGCTGGAATAGTTGAATGTTATAGGCTTAAGTATGCCAAACAAGGTGACACAAGCTCTCTAAGTATCTTCTGGCAAATTCCTCAGTATGCACTTATAGGAGCTTCTGAGGTTTTTATGTATGTAGGACAATTAGAATTCTTCAATGCTCAAACACCTGATGGATTAAAGAGCTTTGGAAGTGCACTTTGCATGACAAGTATCTCACTTGGGAACTATGTGAGTAGCTTAATTGTTAGTATTGTTATGAAGATTTCAACTGAAGATCACATGCCAGGATGGATCCCTGGAAACTTGAATAGAGGTCACTTGGATAGGTTTTTCTTCCTATTGGCTGTTTTGACTTCTTTAGATTTGATTGCTTATATTGCATGTGCAAAGTGGTTTCAGAATATTCAGATGGAATGCAAATATGATAACAATGATGAGCCTAGTAGCTGCAAAGTTTAATCATTTCCAATATGGAGAAGTGTTAACATTATATATTATGAATAAGAGAAGGAAGAGAGCAAGTACTAGAAGAAAATGTGATGGTTTGGATCAAGAGAATGCCTTTTTACCTGAGTCTCTTTAACTGTTTTCAGTATAGTTTTTACTCCTAACTAAGATTTTCAGTTTATGTACTTTGAAATTCATGGTTGTATCCATGGTTGTATAAATTGAACTTTTTGAAGAGACAATGATAGTTTTAGGGCCTCTCTTAGTCTTCCTTGTTCCTTCTTTCATTTTTTGTAAGTTCCATTGCTAATGGTGGACATGTTATTTTGATTTATATGTGTGAAATTGCATGTTTCAATTTATAATTAATTACATATCTTGCCAACAAAATGTTTATGTAACTAATATCTGAAAACTAATGTTATAGTAGACAAATCTAGGAAACATCGGCCATGATTTTAAACGAAGGTCTACGACCGCAATTTGGTCAACAAAATCATGGTTTTTGCTATCTCTTTAACTGTAACTTTAGTTTGTATTAATGTTGCTTCAACCACATTTGACTGCGATTTCTTGCAATATGAAAAATTGTAACAGGACCATTGGCGCAATCACTTTTTCAAACCTTGCTACCAACTAGTAAAGCGCTATAGTTTCAAAAGAATCACATAGTTTAACTTGTAGGGAATTTCGTATATATATGTTGTATTTAGGGCCGACCCAAGAATAAGGCTACTAAAGCTCTCGTTTTAGGTTTCCAAACCAAAATATTTTCCATTAGATTTTATAAACAAAGAGGTCTCATATATTAAAACTTGTTTTAGACCTCACCTACAAAATAAAATTTATTGGGCCGGCCCGGGTTGTATTCATACACATAAATCCAAACAGAGAGTGGTAGATCTGATTTTCGAATCAGTTGTAATGTGGTGAGCCAAAAAGATGTTTGTCTAAGCACACGTAATAAAACATAGAATGGAAAAACATTGATCGGGTCAACTACATATCTTAGCCATTTAAAAAAAAATCACCAATGGGCAAAGGTGTTTAATTATTGAAGTCTTTTCAATCTCTATGTAATCTTTCACCAAGCTTCACCAAACCAAACACCATGTATTCTCTAAGCCTTTGCAAACTATAATTTCACTATACCTCACCAGAATCCTTGTATTTCTAAGCCTTTGCAGGCTATGTATTCTTTGTCAAAGCCTCGTCAGTCTCCCTATATTATCAAGTCTTAACAGACACCATGCATCCTTTACTATGCCTAATCAGGCTTACAATACTATCAGCCTTTGAAGGCTCTACTGATTCACTCAAAATGGCCTAATCCCTTACAAGCCTTTGAGAGGTTCATCGCGCCACTACTGAACGGATTACAATTAAGTTTTGTATATTAATAAAACACACAATCTAATAACTCTTGACTAGAAAGAATATAACAATACAAACCAAATATCAATCATAGTTACTATAACACTAGAGAGACAATATAAATAACTACATTTGATTGATTTACAACAAGATGATGAGCTCTCAATCCTAGAGGATATACACTGAATATCTTGTGTTCTAGGCCTGACTCGACTAGTTCTTTTTCTTCGATGATCACTGCATCTTCAACTGCTAGGAAGATGTTGGATATATAGATTAGACCAAAGAGTCATTGGGAAGAGTCGTTGGATAGCCTTTGTCATTGCACGAAAAAGTCGTTGTCGATGTAGATGTTGTGGTGTAGAGATAAGTGAGATGAAGCATACTAGGAACGCTACTTTACAGACTTTCATGTACAATATTGTGAGATTCGAAAATACTCCTTTGAATTTCGCACTCAGTACCTTGTACTACAATGTTTTTCCTTCGGACACTCTTTATTCTAATAGACAATGTTGCAAGTGTTAGACCATAAATAGTAATATTTGTAGTTATAATTTACATTATTAGTATGAGGCTCAATAAGCAAACCTATTAGGTTTAGATTTATCTCTATTTAAGCAAGTTAATTCAAGTATTGTAATTACAGCATTGAAATCATCATAAATAACCTCATCATGGTATATGCTAGATTTGTTGGGTCATGTGCTATTAGGCTTTCGCTTTCGGGACCTTTATGTCACACTTCACTCCAGATGTCCAATTTACAAGTGAGTGCAATCTTCAACTTTCAAGTCAGTTTTATAAGGTTGATGTAGACCGAATCCAAGTTCAATAAGGTATTATAGCTACCGGTTTTGGGGGTATTGCTACGCAATAAACCCTAGCCGCCTTCATTACTGTATTTTCTTTGCCATTTTTAGTCCTTTGTTGCATTTGTTTGCAGTTTATTTGTGGCAACTTTAATCATACATTGTTTTTGGGTTGTATCATCCTCCGTTACAACTATCTCCACCATGTTCCGGCCAAATCTGTTGTGTTCTATCATGAATCACATCCCATCGTGATATCTCACAACCATCACGAAAAACTGAGACGTGTGATACCAAAGCCAATTCTGTTGGAGCATTCACACCCTCACATGCCTCCTTCATCCCGACGCGCGTGACGTTTGAAGGTTTTAAAAAACCATAGCCTATGTTACCGTTTTCCACAGTTTTTAGTGAACAAAAATCACTACGAAATGTCGTTACAGCCATAACGAAACACCTTTACGGTTGCAAAAAAAATGTCGTTCATGACAATAGACACAAGATCCGAATATTTTTTCATTTGATAGATGAAAATCATATTTTTATTACATATTTCATCATAAATTACAAAATGTTATCTTCTTATCTAGTTTAGAACTCCATAATTATCTCTAGTTTCATTTATTTAAGAGTTGTGCAACGTTGTGAGACAACTGCAATCCGCAACACAACATTCGTGGCAGCCGAAATCGCGAAATCCTATTCGCGACAGTGACCTTGATTGCGACAGTTATTTAAAACCTTTATTTGAAGACTTTCTTTTTCTTTCGCTCTTGAGAAAACTTGGTTGATCAATATGTCATGTGATAAGCTACTTACATTAGCTCCAGAAGTACTCATGGGTACTTGATTCTTGTGTCACTCGTTACATGACATTTGACTCCCAACCTTTTTTGAAGTATATTATCCTTTCGGGATTTCTCATACCACTGCTGCAGATGGTTCTCATAGCCTTGCCGATGGTTGTGGAGATATTAACATTCGATCTTTTTAATTGAAAGATGTGATTTATGTTTCTGTCTTTAGAAAAAATCTTATCTCTACTTACAATCTTACTAAGGATAATAATCCTGTAGATAGATATTAACATTCAATATTTGTTTTATTTTGTTGTTCTTATGAGTTATGAGGATCCTGCATCTAAGAAGACAATAAAGGAACTGCAATAGAAATAGGAGACTTGTGGCTAGGACTAGAACTAGAACTAGGAGTATACTCCGAACTAGGACCAGGAGTGAATTCAATCATAGCTAGTATATGGCGATGATTCAGATTTAGAAATAGGAATTGGGTTTTCAGGGGACTATTGATCACAAACTCAAACTCGGAGTCGATGACATTTTTATTCTCCTTTTAAGATTTTTTTTTTATGGTATTCGGGGGTTCAAACCCGGATATTACATATATTATGCATTGTCCATATCAACTGAACTAAGCTCACGAAGACATTATCCTTTGAGATTGTGGACGAGTGAAGTAGGATGTATTTTCATGAAAAGTGACATCCTTTGAGACAGTGTATTTATGACTAGGAAAATGATAACATTTAACCTTTATTTGGGCTATAAGAAAATCCAAAGGGATCATACTCTATTTTTGGGAATGATAAGTAGATTTTGAGATGAAGGACCTTGGGGAACTCAAGTATTTCTTAGAAATTGAGATAAACTACTCATAACAATGCATTTTTAACTCTTAGAGAAATTATGTGTTTAATCGTTTGTAGGAAATAGGAAAAATTAAATGCAAACTTGCAAGTGAGTAAAATCACAGGTTGGGCTTTGAGGAAGAAAATGGCAAAATTGACTAGGGTTAGTGAGAAAATTGATTTACTTGACATATACTAGGCCGTATTTGACATATATATAGTTAGTGTGGTGAGCCATTTTATATATGATCCGAGTGTGAGACACTTACATACCATAAACCGTGTTCATAATATCTCAAAGTCAGTCCAAGGAGAATAATATTGTTTAAAAGAGGTGGAAACTTAATTACAGAGGCTTACATTGATGTTGATTATGCAGGTTCAACGAGTGATAAAGGATCTACTTTTGGATATTGTACCTTCTTGCGTGAAAAAGTTGTTGCTAAGTGGAGTAAGAAGCAAAGTGTAAGTGGTCGATCTAGGGCTGAAGCAGAATTTAGAACAAAGAATTTGTGAACTATTATGGATGAAAAAAGTGACAAGATTTGTTGATACAATATGAAGACTTTATGAAGTTGTTTTGTAACAATACATCGACTATTAGTATTGCATATTGCATACGATCCTTTTCAACATGATATGACAAAACACATTAAGATTGATCGAGATTTCATCAAAGAATAGATGGATATCAGATTGATACTTACATTCCATTTGGACATCATGTGGAAGATGTGTTGATGAAGGGTCTACCAAAAGAACAATTCAACCAACTCATTTACATGCTTATAATGATTGATATTCATTCACCATCTTGAGAGGGAGTGTAGTAAATATTAGACTATAAATTGTAGCATTTGTAATTATTTTACATGAGGTCCATTAAACAAGCATTAGATTCAGATTTGTCTATATTTAAGCTAGTTAATTCTAGCATTGTAGTTACAATATTGAAGTAGATTTTAAATACTTTTCTATGTAAAATGATATGGACAAATTCTACTAAATGAAGGAATTTAACTTTGGTTAGATGACTACTTCATTCAATGTATTAGATGTTGTAAGCTTGTTGTGCCATAACAACATCTTATGTTTCTCTTAAGTCAACAAATAGTGAATCCTTAGATGAAGTTAGCTCCTTAGGTTTTGTTTGTGAGTTTCGGATGGAAGGGAGATGAGAGGTTTCGAAAAAAAAGGAAGGAGTTAATGGAAGAAATAGATGATATATAGATGGGAAGGCTTTGGGGTGTTTATATTTTTTAATAGTAAGCATTAGATTGTTAGTTGTGTTTGTTCTTTGACTTTGCTTGACATGATATTGTTATCATCAAAATATCTGAATTCAGAATGGTACCTAGACCCATTCGGCAGGCCCATTCGGTTTCAACAATATGAAAAGAGATGGATTTATTTCGTCTCACACGAGAGACACACACATATTATATCTTTAACAACTTAGCAGCGCATAAACCAACAACGAAAAAGAGTTTGTCATTAATTTCGTCTTTAACATGTTTTGATTTGAGATAGAAATTTGAAATTTAATTGAGAGAATATATATTTTTCAGAAGATGAATTTTATTTTTTTATGCATTAAAAATATAAAAGGAGGGAATTGTAGTTTTTCTTTTTTGAATTTCAGCCTATATCAAAATTGATTTAGTAAATAACTAATATTTGTAGATATCTAATTATATTTATGTTGATAAGGTAACTAAAAGTATTTTTAATTAAATAGCAAAAAAGTTGATAATTTAACAAAAATCATTTACAAAATTATAGTAAAACATTGTATTAAGAAAATACATAAATATGAATGAAATAAAATATTCAGATATTTCATCCTCTAAAAAAATCAGATATACCTCACTTGAAAATATAAATCTAAAATTATTTTATTTTAATTTATTGGAAACTTCCAAACATAACTTTATTTCCTCCTCTAGAAAAAAAATCAGATATACCTCACTTGTGAAAGTATAAATTAACTTCTCCCTCCAAAAAAAAAAAAAAACTTTAGGTGAGTGTACCATAATAATTTCTTCATAATATCAAAAAGGGAAGGCAAAAACCAAAAAGTAAAGGCAAAAGAGAATATCAAACTACTATTTGATGGATGAACTTGAATATATTCATTTTAGGAAAATGACATAGCAACATCGAACCATATTTAAAAACAAAATAGATCGAACCAATTGGTCAAAAAGAAAAATATACATCGAACCAAAAGCAGAATAAGGGACTCCTCTTCTCAACCAAGAACATGCATTTTTTCTTTTCTTCTTTCCTTCCCTTTCCTCACAACAAAACCATGCATTTTTTCCAAAACAGATAAAATAAATTATATGAGTCATGAAGATTTTGTCTAACCCAAAATTGCACCCGTTTATAGTGACCCAAAAGATTGCCACGTTTCAATCTAGAAGGTGTATGTATATGAATGAATAAATGTTAATGTTCTCATCTTTAATATTTCTGCAAAAATTGATTTTATTTTATTTCAGATTTTGACTGAAGATTGATTTTATATGATATAAAAATGATTTTATTTAAGAAAACAGGAAATATATTATATGAAATAATTGTCTTCTTTAATGGAGATTTTATACCCAAAATTATTCAAATAAATATCACATCTCGGTTAAAATTGTATAAAACTAAATATTATTAGATGTATCTTAATTCGTTGTATAAACACTTAGTTTAAATAGGATTATTCTCAACTAAAAAAAGATTTCTAATTGTAAAAAAAAATAATGATTCTTTTTTAAAATGAGTTTCAATTTAACCTGGGTTGAACTCAACCGAGTAATAAATTATTTCAAAATATCAATCGGAATTCAAGTTTAATTTATAAATAAAACAATTATTGATCAAATTTTCTTTCCACAGTAATCGAATGGTTAAAAAAATAAAATGAAATTCAATGTATTATGAAAGAAAGTTAAACTAAGTATCCATTTGGGAGTTAAACACATATCTCAAAGCATTCCGACCGTAAAAATTAAGAAATTAAACAACTAAGCTTCTAGCAGTTTTCTCAGCAGACGGGTGTTGGCAAAGCTAAGAGGTCATTCATGCAGCTCATATGGCTTCTGTGTACTTGGGTGATATGGAACGAACATAATAATAGATTGTTTAATAATACTGTAACGCTAGTGCCTCGCCTGCTAGATAAGGTCAAGGTGTTAGTTTTAGGTTGCCTGACTGTTAAACAAGCTGTTTTTGTTTATGGTACTCAGAGTTGGTGGTCAAGCCCTTTAGTGTGTTTGAGGATTGACTAATTTGCTTTTGTTTTAGTGTTCCTGAACTTCTGTAAACCGTTGGTGGTCTCCTAGGCACTCATTGTGTTTGGAAACTGTTGTTTTTTGGTGATATATTAATTCCATTTTGATTTCTTAAAAAAAAAAAAAAAAACTAAGCTTCTAGCTTAATGTGATTTCTGACCGCTAAGCTTCTAACTCAACGTGATTTTTAACCGCTAATTTGATAAAGTAAACGCCATTCTAAATATAGGCTAAATGAATAACTATGCATGAACATTTGATAAGATGAAGGGAAAGTTAGATTGTTAAAAATAGAGGCACGCCGCACGCTGACTCGTTAGTATAACGACGTCGTATTAAAAAATGGAATCCTCTCACTTTCTCTCTCATTGCGTTAAAACCCCACAGACCCGCCACTAGCTGCAAACAGAGCTCGCCAATCGCTCTGTTCTGCTTCTTCAAACCTCTCTCTCTGTAGAGAAAAACCAGAAGAAAAAGAAGACAAACCCTAACCGCGACACGTGTCGTTTTCCCTCAAAAAATGGCTTCATCAATCTTTCAACTTCAACACACTTCCTCATCAACCATGGCTTTTGCTTCCCCGTCTCTTTTCTCCGGTGTCTCTCATGGCCTCACTTTTCCGACATTAGGTTTTCTTGACCTTTCTCGCTCTCGAACCGTCGCGTATAATACCGTGGTAATAACCTTTTTTTTTTCTTTTTTCTTTTATTTTATTATTATTCAATTTTTTACGCATTTTATTTTATTATTTATTTTTGTTTTTTTCCCTTCACATTTTGATTTTTTGTTTCTTTTATTTTAGAAATGTGATATGTCGGAAGCGTCAAATGTTGTTGACGGAAAACCTATTGTTCCCGTTATCAACGAACAAACACTGCCCAAGTTCATGGAATCTGAGAAAACCGTTAGTAGAAACGGTAACAAGTTGAAATTGTTCTCCGGCACCGCTAATCCTGCTCTGTCTCAGGTATAACTTCCATTTTAATTTACTTTCATTTTTAATATATTTTTTAGTTAGTGTCTGACACTTCTGATGTAGACGTATAACACATGTCAGTGTCTGCCACTTCTGATCGTAGACGTCATTTTTAAAAATAATTATCACTGTTAGTGTTATGTTTGGTGTCTGTGTCAATAAGTCATATTTTCATCGAGCAGCACAATTATGTACAAATATTTGTGTGTCTGTAATTATGTACAAACATGTTAGGTAGGGTAAAAGACATGTTTCTAGGTGTGGTGTTTATAGAACTAGTTGGTCCCTTGCAATGAAACATAATTTGCATGATCCATCTTTTTATTGGGCGGGTTTCAGATGAGAAATCTTTGTTCTTTAATAACTTTGTGTTGCTTCAACTAGGAAATTGCTCGGTACATGGGACTGGAACTTGGAAAAATTACCACAAAGCGATTTGCTGATGGTGAAATCTATGTCCAGTTACAAGAGAGTGTTAGAGGTTGCAATGTTTACCTTATACAGCCAACTTGTCCTCCTGCTAATGAGAATCTCATGGAGCTTCAAGTAATGATCGACGCTTGTCGGAGAGCGTCGGCCAAGAATATCACTGCTGTGATTCCGTACTTTGGATATGCTAGAGCTGATAGAAAGGCAAGTATATGAAAGAACTGTGTAATTTTGTTCAGTGATTTGTGATGTATTTGTCTGCATTGACCTGAAACCGTATCCCTCTCGTGTTTATAAGCAATTAATGAAGCATTTTTTGTTGTCTTCCTTAACAGACTCAAGGGCGTGAATCGATTGCAGCTAAACTTGTTGCTAACCTTATTACCAAAGCTGGGGCAGACCGTGTTCTTGCTTGTGACCTTCATTCAGGGCAGTCCATGGGTTACTTTGATATTCCTGTGGATCATGTACATTGTCAGGTAAGTTATCAGCTCTGAATGGTTATAGTTTGTTTTATTAATTCTTAATATGTTTTTCTAATGCTATTGTGTATGATGTTTCCACTAGCCTGTGATCCTTGATTATCTTGCTAGTAAGACAATAAGTTCAAATGACTTGGTGGTTGTTTCCCCTGATGTCGGCGGCGTTGCAAGAGCACGTGCTTTTGCAAAGAAATTGTCTGATGCACCTTTAGCTATTGTAGACAAAAGGCGCCATGGACACAATGTAGCTGAGGTAATAACCACAATGAAATCTGTTCATTATCCTTTGTTGTATATCTTTTGGAATTGCCATTATGTAAGCTATTATACTTTCAAAGTTCAAACAACGGTTATCCGGCTTTTATTGGTGTTCAGTATCTATAATTACATATACAAGTTTCCTCTCACTGGTACACTTGGCTTAACCAACAACGGTGGCTATTGGCAATGCCTATTTGGTGTGTACAATGTTAATCTTTACCTGCAAAAGATATAAGTTTTAAGGAACTATGCTTTATTATTCTATTAGCTGCTTAGTAATGTTGTAGGGTTGGAGTCTGTGTGTTTGGTCCTGCATGAGATGCATAGTGGAGTATGGCTATGCTACTATGCAATTCACAATGACATTTCTAATATTTCTAGCTTTTGTCTATTTTGCATACCATTTATGTTTGTTGATATATAAATATATAGTAAATAATTATATTTATGCTCTAAATATATTTTAGCTTATTCTCTAAGTTACTTAGGATATAATATTATGATGGATATTCATTCTGTAAATATATCATAGCTTAGGCCCTAAGCTACTTACTTCTATATAATAAATCTTCCGTTGTGCTATTATGACACACGGTATTTCATCATATGTCTCTCTTTTCTCTCTTATTCAACATGGTATCTAGAGCCTATTGAGAGACAACCCTACACCGTGATTACCCGGTGGACCCACTGTCCTCCGACGAGAAATTTTTTCGGCAGACCGTGTTTTCACTCCGGTTTGCTTTTCCTCTGCTGCCGTCACACCTTCTGGCACTTAGTTTTGTCTTTTTTTTTTTCCGTCCAAACCTGTCACTGCCGCCGTCAACTCCGACAACTTTTCCGGCCACTGAACCTACCATCAGAACCGGAACCACCAGTTCGGCCAAATCCTAAAACGCCTACGTCAGCTCATCTCACGCGCGAAATCTGTCACCGGCGCGTGACTCAGTTTCTCCGCGCACCACCGCCGCGCGTGGCGGCGCGTCATAGCTCCGACCAGGCTTTGATTTGGACCGTCGGACTCGGATTTCCCTCCAGATTCTGGATCTGACATCATATTCCAGTTTTGAGCAACGGGTATACGCGTTCTTGTTCATACAGCCTTGAATACTTGCCTTGTGCGTAGTTTTTCTCTCATCCAACCTTGCTGCTGTCTGTTATACTTAGTTACTAGCATGACTTTTGATCATTCTCAGAAGTGACCATCCACCACTCGTCGCAAATGCAGGTATTGTCATCGTTTGGGACATACTATTGATTTGTGCTGGAAACTTCACAAGCACCTTCCACGTCCTTAGTTTGCTATATCTGACGCCATTCGGACCACCAATTCTTCTAAAGTTTCTATGCCAACTTATGAAGATTTTCTCCGATGGGTAAAATTTCGTCAAAGCTCAGCTGTTTCGGGAGCAAACATCGGTAAATCATTTAGTTGTAACTCTGCGTCACCCTCTCTTAATCCATGGATTCTTGATTCAGGTGCAACTCATCATATTACCGGTAATAAAGATTTTTTTTCCTCCTCTCTCACTACATCCGGTTACTTACCGAGTATTATCACAACAAATGGTTCCGAAACACAGTCCACAGGCATTGGCACTGTGAGAGTGCTCCCTTCTTTGTCAATTACATCTGTCCTTTACGTTCCTGGATCTTCATTTAATTTAATTTCTCTCAGTCAACTGATTCGTTCGCATGACTGTATTGTCACCTTTACTAAAGGCAACGTTACTTTGCTGGATCGGATTTCGGGACGGCAAATTGGTGTCGGGTGTGAGTCTAATGGTCTTTATTATCTCGTAAACCCATCCACAACATGCCCAACCACAGATTCCCCTCTTACTATACATGCTCAGTTGGGTCACCCAAGTCTCCTCAAACTTCAAAGGTTCGTCTCTAGTCTTTCTAAATTATCCGAGTTGCACTGTGAGTCGCGTCAGTTAGGGAAACACACTCGTAGTCATTTTCCCGATCGAGTCAATAAACGAGCATCGTCCCCTTTTGCTTTAGTCCATTCTGATGTCTGGGGCCCTTCGTGTCATATCTCCACTCTTGATTCCAAATATTGTCACTTTTATTGATGACTTTTCTCGTTGCACATGACTATTTTTAATGAAAAATAGATTTGAATTATTCTCTATTTTTCAACAATTTTATCAAGAAGTTAAAACTCAATTTGGAGTGTCGATTCGGTCTTTACGTAGTGATAATGCCAAAAAATATTTGTCTCACCAATTTCAAAATTTTATGTCCTCCAATGGTATTCTTCATCAAACTTCATGTGCCCATACACCTCAACAAAATGGGGTTGCCGAACGGAAAAATCGTCATCTCATTGAAACCACTTGAACTCTTTTACTTCATAGTAATGTTCGGTTTCGTTTTTGGGGGATGTTGTTCTAACGGCATGCTATTTTATAAATCGCATGTCTTCCTCGGTCTTAGATAATCAAGTCCCACACTCGGTCCTTTTTCCTAATACCCCTTTACACTCACTTCCACCCCGTGTGTTTGGGTCCACATGTTTTGTTCACGATCTTTCTCCTGGTCTTGACAAACTCTTGGCCTGATCACTCAAATGTGTCTTTCTTGGTTATCATCGGTCTTAAAAAGGTTATTGTGGCTACTCTCCTACTTTTCGACGGTACCTCATGTCAGCTGATGTTACATTTTTTGAGTCTGTTCCTTTTTTTGGGTCAACCCATGTACCTCTTGACCCACTTCAGGCTGATATGCCAACCTCGTCTAATATTGTTCCTTTTCAACCTATTGTGTTTGTTCCGCCCGAGTCCACTATTTATGTTCCTCCTCCCATGTAGCCTCCTACGACCATTCTTAGAGACCTTCCCGCGGAGCCTCCCACTCCTCGACCTCTTCAAACTTACCAACGTCGTCAACCACCATATGTTGTGCATGTTCCAACACATATTCCAGATACTGAGGCCATTCTAGACTCTCCTTCGTCGCCATCGCCTTTACCCGATCCGACCATAAATGTTCCTATTGCTATTCGGAAAGGTATACGTCCTACTCGAAATCCATCTCCTCATTACATTGACTTGTGCTATCATCGTCTTTCCCCTTTGCATTATACTTGCTTGTCTTCTTTGTCTTCTGTTTCTATTCCTAAATCTCCAGGAGAAGCATTATCTCACCCTGAGTGGAGACAAGCAATGATTGATGAGATGTGTGCTCTCCAAAGCTGTGGCACTTGGGAATCGGTTTCTTTACCTCCTGGAAAATCGGTAGTAGGTTGTTGTTGGATTTACACGGTGAAAGTTGGCCCTGATGGTAAAATTGATCGATTTAAGGCTCGCTTAGTGGCCAAGGGATATATTCAGATTTTTGGGTTAGATTATGGTGACATGTTCTCTCCTGTCGCCAAAATGGCATATGTTAGACTTTTTCTCTCTATTGCAGCTATTCGTCATTGGCCTCTCCATCAACTTGACATTAAAATTGCTTTTTTGCATGGTGATCTTGAAGAAGTATATATGGAGCAACCACCTGGGTTTGTTGCTCAGGGGGAGTCATCTACCATGGTTTGTCGGCTGCGTAGATCCCTTTATGGTCTTAAACAATCTCCTCGAGCTTGGTTTGGTATGATTCGTAGTCAAGCCAATCATTCTGTTTTTTTATCGTCACTCATCCCAAGGGTACATTTGTCTTATTGTTTATGTGGATGATATTGTCATAACTGGTAGTTATCAACAGGGAATACTCCAGTTAAAACAACATCTTTCTAATGAGTTTCAAACTAAGGACCTTGGTAAACTCCGTTACTTTTTGGGTATTGAGGTAGCCCAATCCAAGGATGGTATTGTAATTTCACAAAGGAATTATGCTTTGGATATTCTTGAAGAAACAGATCTATTGAATGTTAAGCCAATGCTAAGCCAGTTGATACTCCTATGGATCCAAATGTCAAACTTCTACCTAATCAGAGGGAGCTTTATCAGATTCAGGAAGATATAGGAGATTGGTTGGAAAATTGAATTATCTCACAGTCACTTCACAGTCACTCGTCCAGACATTTCCTTACATTTCCTTTGCAGTTAGTGTGGTAAGCCAATTCTTAAATTCTCCTGCCAAGAACACATGAATGCTTTAATTCGAATTCTTAAATACATCAAAGGTGCTCCGGGAAAAGGTCTCATTTATAAGGATAAAGGACATACTCAGATAGTTACGATCCACTTCTGGGTATTGTGTACTTGTTGGAGGAAACCTGATATCCTGGAAGAGTAAGAAACAAAATGTAGTTGCAAGATCAAGCGCTGAGGCAAAATATTGGGCCATGACACTAGTAACATGTGAACTCATTTGGTTGAAGCAGCTACTTAAGGAACTTCAATTTGAAGAAGCACGACCAATGACGCTTATATGTGATAATCAAGCTGTGTTGCATATCGCCTCAAATCCAGTGTTCCATGCAAGGACCAAACATATCGAGATAGACTGCCACTTCGTCAGAGAGAAGATTGAATCAGGAGACATCGTCACAAGCTTTGTCAATTCAAATGATCAACTGGCAGATGTTTTTTCAAAATCTTTGCCAGGTCATAGAATAAGTTATATATGTGACAAGCTTGGCGCATTTGACTTATATGCTCCAGCTTGAGGGGGAGTGTTGATATATAAATATATAGTAAATAATTATATTTACACTCTAAATATATTTTAGCTTATTCTCTAAGTTACTTAGGATATAATATTATGATGAATATTCATTCTGTAAATATATAATAGCTTAGGCCCTAAGCTACTTACTTCTATATAATAAATCTTCCATTGTGCTATTCTTCTTTTCTCTCTTATTCAACAATGTTCATCTAGGTTGTGATAATTAATACATTGGATTTGGTTAGGAATATTGTAGTCCTCATACAAGACAATTTCACTCTGCTATCCAATTTCCTTGATTTTTACAAGGTTATGAGAATTCAAGCTCCAGAGGGGATCACAATAAGTTGAATTGTTATTTGCTTAGGGTTAAAGGTCCTTGTTTTTTTATTGTTAGTTTTTTTATGCGCGCATGGTTTAGCATGATATAATATTACCGTGTGCTGATTTTCCTCAGGGAAAAATTTCAGTTAACTATATGGATCATGTATATTTATTTGTGGTATGTTCCCCTGCAGGTGATGAATCTGATTGGTGATGTAAAAGGAAAAGTTGCAGTAATGGTGGATGATATGATTGACACTGCTGGTATGCCTTCTTCAATGCACAATTTAACATTTGAACAGATTTTTTTCATGTGCTTTTTTGTTGTATTGTGGTTTTTTTGCTGGGTGAAAGACATCTAACTAAGACAACAAACATTTATCTTTCCTTCATTGGTTCAAGCTTTATTTATGTACATCCCAAACGTTTTCCGAATGTTTTTCTTGACGGGCACACAGACACACACATGCATACAGTCTCTGTAATTATCTGCTGCAGGCTGCAGCACTGCCTATATATTTTGTTTAGTGCATTTTCCATGACGGCCATGTCTTTAGATTGTATTTATACCCATATTAATTTTTTTCATGAACTTTTATCCAACAGAATGACAGGTCCCACTGTCCCAGATGTTTTTGTAGCATATTTTGGTGTTACTTATTTGTAACACGTTTGCATCAGGATTTTCAAAAGCATTTTTATTCTTTAAAAAATTGCTTAATGTAACTTTGGGGACTAGACTTTATTAAATAGTTAAAACTATCTTAATACGGTAATTGAGATTTACAATTATTCTATGATTCTATCCCTTGCATTTGCCCAAGAAGATGGTCAGTTGCTAATTGAAAGGTTCGATTTTCATAATATTTATGGTGTTTCCTCATTATTGTGTAGGAAAGCATGATAGGTATGATTGCCTACATTTTATTTCTTCCTTTTGTTGACGGATATCTGTTTGTCATTTTGGATCTCAGGAACCATTGCTAAGGGTGCAGCACTATTACATGAAGAGGGTGCTAGGGAAGTTTATGCTTGTTGCACTCATGGTGTTTTTAGGTATTGCTGTTAAATCTTAAATATAATTTTGTTCTTAATCTTTGGTTATTTTAATCCCCTAGTAAAGTCAATGAAGTTTCAGAGCTGACATTTTGCGTCCTAAATTTGAAGCATGTTATACCTGTTGAATATCATGTTCTTCGATTTCCTTTAGCAAACATAATGCTGAAGTTGTTGACTGTAATCACAAATTATTCAGTCATTGGCGTTATTACTCAGCTTACTGGTGTCATGTTTTTCATTCTCCACATCGAGGAACCTTATGTTGAGCAGTGACATTCAGCTCACAAATATGTAGCTAGGCAGTTATGTTCTGCATTATGGATGAAGCCGTAGTTAACTAGTGTAACTAATACATAACTAACTTTTTTATATGGCTAGTAATAGTCTCATTATGTTTGTTTTGCTTTATTCACAGCCCTCCTGCAATCGAAAGGCTGTCCAGTGGCTTATTTCAAGAGGTGATAATCACGAACACTATTCCGGTAGCAGAGAAGAACTATTTCCCTCAGTTAACTATTCTTACCGTAGCAAACCTGTTGGGTGAAACTATTTGGCGTATTCATGATGATAGTTCTGTCAGTAGTATTTTTCAGTGAACAATCTAAATTGCCTTCTGCAATTTTTTTCAATGAATAAATGTAGTTTATCATAGGCCTACAACCATTTTTGATCTCATTCGTGAACCTTTATCTTTTATATATAATAAAGTTTTACATACACTTTTGATCTCTTAAAATACAACTACGTTTTTGCTTTCAGTCTTTGACAAGTTTTTCACGCATTTGTGATTTTGCTTTAGTTTTTGTCGGAACATTTGGTCCATGTTATGTTAAATATGTTCCTTTATCGCTTACATGGTCGATGAATCTATGACAAATGTTTTTGGCCCCATGGCCTTTTAAGTATGATTTCCACCCTTTCAAAATTTTCAAGTTTTGATTTTAATCTCTGATAAAAATCCAATTTCAATCTAAGTTATTTTTTACTCGGGTTTAGTCTTTTTTGAAGTAACATTAGAGCAGAAAAATGCAAAGAAAATCAAAATTGAAAATTTCAAAGCACGGCGAAAATATGTACCTCTTCATCAAGAAGTTACCGAATAACAAGAATATGGATGTGATTAAGGTAACATAATAGCGTATTAGGCTATTAGCATTTCTTGTTTGTCTTTCTTTGTCCCTTCCTAATGCTAGTTAGAAGTAAAAAATCGCAATGCTTTATATATGTTTTTGGTATTCCTTGAAGATTGTATGCCACTTTTATTTTATTTATTAATTTAATATAACGACAACGTGGAATACTTCTCTTAGGGTGTGTTTGGATTGAGAGTTTGGGAGGGGAATGTTTACTTTTTGTTTTTAAATTACGGATTATATAACATGTTTTTCTAAAATAAATTAAGTACGATTGAAGTATTATATGATTGTTTATCATGTTAATTTGTTAACTTTGTATATAAAATATTTCATAGTGTCTGTAATTTAAAAATGAAAAGTAAATCCCCCCTCATTTCCCTTCTCAAACCCTCCATCCAAACACACCCTTAATGTTTCTCTTAACGAAGAGACCTCCTTTTTCTTCACAAAATGTAGTTTTTTGACACCCTTGAAAAATTGTTAGAGACAAGACAATTATGCTAACTTTTTAGTTGAGAACTATAGAAAAAGTACATTATATGTTTTATCCATCCATAATATAATATAGAAAAGGAAGATATAAACTCACGGGGGGACAAGACCAAATTACAAGCCAGATAATTAAGGGAGTTCAACATGAAGAAACTTATAATTTGGCTTCTAATAAAAAAAATAAAAAATATTTCCTCTAGAGGGATAAAACATGACACAAAAAAAAGAGTACGCAACAAACAACAAAAGAACCTTTGATAAAGTTCAACTTCAACTTCAATAAAATGTAAATTTAGTACGATCTGATTTATTACGATTTAAATAATCTAAAACGCACACCAGAATGGAAATCATCCAAATTATTTCATTTGGCTTCTAATAAAAAAAATAAAAAATATTTCATCTAGAGGGATAAAACATGACACAAAAAAAAGAGTACGCAACAAACAACAAAAGAACCTTTGATAAAGTTCAACTTCAACTTCAATAAAATGTAAATTTAGTACGATCTGATTTATTACGATTTAAATAATCTAAAACGCACACCAGAATGGAAATCATCCAAATTATTTCATTTTATCGAAAGTCAATAAAAAATACTCTCTCTGCACCGTTGTCCTCTCTAAAATTATGAGAAATGTAAAACTACGTGTTTTCTTCAAATTCATACAATTCAACCATCTATTTCTTAGGTGTTAAGGAAACAATAATATTTTTTTAAGCCATAATAACTAGTTGAGAGCCAGCCTCTAACCAAAGGAGTGTTCATCAGCCCGAGTTCAATTTGCAAAGTAGTAGTGATATGAAGATTGGTAGCAAATCCACCTAAAATATTAGCATTTTTTTTATCCATGAAAATACCTCTACAAGCAGCATGATTTGGACAACCCTTAATGGTACAATCTATATTACAGTTGATCCGGTTTAGGGTGGGGGTTGCCACACCTTATTAGACGCAAGGAGCATTGGTGCATGAATCTAAATCTAATCTAAATAAGAAAACTTTTAAAATTACAAATTCCTAGATGTTAGAACAATAGAACACCATCAAATCTCTACATGTTTTTGCAATATGAAATGATTTTGATCATATTGATAATGGCTACGATGTCAACCACTTTACATTACGACAATCATTTTTTTTTTTTACAAATATCAATCACAATATGCAAGTTACTGGTGTCCACTTACATATTATAAATGGAAGTAATCCAATACCAAAGTTGACTTGTAAAGTCACATTCAATAAACAAATGTTTGTCAGTTTCTTCATGTTTACGACACAAGCTATACAAGAAGACTAGGTTGCAACCTCACGTCCTCAAATTATCATTAGTAGGAACTTTGTCGTGAAACAACCTCCAGACCAAAAGAGATTTGGAAGGAGGAATATATGGATTCTAAATATTTTTGGCCCTTCGTTCAATGGAGGCTTTTGAAGCATGTAAGAATCTGTAAAGCACATCTCCCTGTTAGTGGATTTCTTCTAAATAAACTTGTCCTTATCAAAGAATTTGAAAATGTGTACGTTTTGCAAAATAGATAAGAAATCAGCGTTCCTGTGCAAAAAATAATGAGGGATAAACAACTTTTAATGAATGAAAAGAATATTACACCTTAGCATTAAGGAGATGATGCCTTTCCTCATAAATATTGAAAGTATCAGTTATAACTACATTACTACATTGTAATCATCTTTCTTTGATCAATATCACCATACCACACATGATTTCTAATCCATTTATCAATGATGTTGATAAGAGATATGGGCCAAAAATAAATAAAAAAGTTATAGTTAGGCATACTATGAATCACATTTTTAATAACTTGAACCCTTCGACCAATAAAGAAGCTTTCCAAGCTGCATCCTAACCCTAAAAGAGAACTTAGTTGCTGATTATTATAGACAAAACTAAACCAAGAATGAAAGTGTTTATCAAAATAAAGGAGAAAAATAGAAACTCTAGTAGAGGATCATATTTACTCCAAAATTTAAGACACCTTACTTCAAACCCAAGAACTCTCAAAGTCTTATATTTGATCTCTTTTTATATTCTCGTGAGTCACCCTTTCTCAGTTTTAATAAACCTATCTTTGGTTTGGACCTAAGGTTTGTAGGATCTTGGGGTTGACATCAACAATAACAATGTCTACTCTTCACTAGAGATTTATCATCTGAATTCATAATTGACATACTAATTGGTGGAATGTATTGATATAGATATGAAGAACTCCTAACCTTATTTTTTATTTGATAGAGCTTCTCCAACAAAGCCTTTGGCGTTGTGTCCTTCAATACGTAGTATTTGATCTTGGGAGCTAGAACTAGAACCAATGCTTGCAACCTTTTGTTGGATTCTACTCCAATTGTCGATACTCATGTTTGTTGACTTCTCTAAGATTGATCATGTTCATGAATAGTTCCGAATATTACCAAGATTTTAATCTTTGGACTGTGGACCATGTTGCGCCAAAATGTCTTGAATAGTACGCCAAATTGTAAAGTCTATCTTCCCATCAAACAATGACATCTCAAACTTTGGTGTGTTTCACGCCATAACATCTAATACTATTCTAGGAAAATTCACACACACCTAAGATATTACATGGAAAAACACACTACAAGAAAAAAGACATCACACACTAATATATGTTGTTTGTCATGTTTTAGCTACATCCATGTGAATGTCTCAACAATTATATTTGTCATCTCAAATAAGATTAGACAAATTTTTGTCGCAACTAGATGGGTGTATCATTCTACAAATTTAGATAATCTTACATAAGAGTTACAATAAAATTATAATTCAATCACTATGCGAGACTTTCTTACACAAGTGGTCATAAATATAGACACTTTCTTTTTCTTGTTCTTTGAAAATACACTACCTCCGATTATGTTTATAAGAGACATTTGGATCAACAAAAGTTGATGTATTTTGTATAAATTCTTAATTGGATGCATCATATTTTATTGTCTTAAATGTTTCTTATAAACAAGATCGGTGGGAGTACATTGATATTATTAAGAGAAGAGTGTTGCTTCTTTTAGAAAATGATTAATGGAGGTGAATTTATCTTCACAACTCCAGTGATCTCTACAAACACTAAATTCATTCTTCCAAGTTAAATATGCATGTCTTAAGGTTCGACTAATAGTATTAATTTTATATAGATATAAAATATATACAAAAAATAAATGGGGAGAAAAAACTATCAAAATTGAGTTTCTCATATCTTTGAATTTAACCTATCTTCTTAATGTTGGATAACTATATTGAATCTATCAATAGCAAAAATTGAGTATCAAATACAGAACAATTGTAGCCATAATATTGCCAATAAACAATCATAGAACTAGAAACTAAAACTTAAATATTAAGTGAAGATTTTACCTTAACTTTGGAGATAACTCGAACATAGCTCTTACAAGAACAAAAATTAGGTATATAAGTACCTAACCAATTTGGTAGATATATGTCGGATGCTCAAATTAAGGGTAAATTGGGAAATTTGGGGGGCATAAAAGATTTTGAGGGGGCTGATAAAGCAATGTTCTTGTATGGAACACACAATACGGGC
The DNA here is from genome assembly GCA_946800305.1 of Medicago arabica. Lineage (NCBI taxonomy): Eukaryota > Viridiplantae > Streptophyta > Magnoliopsida > Fabales > Fabaceae > Medicago > Medicago arabica. The sequence continues at coordinate 45,766,024 of OX326968.1, forward strand.
CTAACAGGTCAATCAATCATCAATTGGGCCCAAAAGTACCCGACCCAACTCCTTCAAAGCCGAACCCTAACCTGAAATTGATAAAACCCTAATTTACATCTATAAATAATCGCCAAATTCCTCATATTCTCAATCGAAAACGTTTTCATCTGTCGGCCATCTCCTTCGTTCTGCATTCGCTTGTTGTTATGTATTTTATATTATTTTCTATTCTGTATTCAATTTGTGATTAACAATTTACGAGTTCTTATTTGTTTCGTTCTTTTATTCTGAGCTATGATGAAAAAAACTGTGCTGGAGCTCGTCGATGATGGCGCAATCCTCTAAGAAGTTCTGAGCTCTAATTTTCAATTTTTTTACTAGTGATTAATTAAGAGGGAATAAGAGAAGCGAAATGACGATAAAATTCATTTGTCTGTCAATCCTCTGATTCTCATTGATGTAATTTATGAATCCCGACAGGTTCTGATCGTTTTCTTAATTCCCTCTTTAATTTAGGTTTATTTCTTTTAAAGCTATTTTGATATCAATAATATGAATGGGTATATGATGAATCTAAGTTTGTGTAAATGGGTAATTTGCATCTGAATTTCATTGATGTTATTATCACCTTGGAGAACTGATGCCCATGAGTTTGTTTTCTGTTTATTAGATAATTCCCCAAATTGAGTTTAACTATCATTAGCTGAGAGGGATAAGAAATGCGAGGTGATGTTAAAATTCATTTGTCTGTCAATCCTCTGATATTCTTTGATGTTATTTATGAATCCCGACAGGTTCTGATCGCTTTCTTAATCCCATTGTTTTTTTTGTTGTTAATTGGTTTCTTTTTTGAGTTACTTATTTGAATGGGCACATGATGAATCTAATTTTGTGTAAATGGGTAATTTGCATCTGAATATTATTGATGTTAAAATCACCTTGGAGAACTGATGCCCAATATATCGTTAAGCTTTTCTACAGCAAACCTTTGCATCCTTTTGATTTGATAGAGTAATATGCTGTCTTGGTGTTCTTTCATTCAATTTATAATTTGATTCTTTACTAATCCCCTTGAGGAGAAGGTTATATGCAAATGATGACAAACTAGACAGGGACATCAGATCTCCTAATTAGAGAAAATGCTGATTTGTCTGTGGGAATCTCTCTGATGCACAGTTTATCACAAATTCCATTTCATTCACAAAAACTAAATATTGTAGACAATGAAATTTGAGACGTCCCAATATTAAAAATAGAAATGATAAATTCAAGGATAATATGAAATGAAATAAAGAGTGTGGACCTGTAAATGATAAGCTTAAAGTTTAAAAAACGTTGATGGAATAGTAATGTTGGAGTTCCCCATTATGATCCAAAATATCCAAGACCTAATGGAATTGTAACATGTAGATATTCAACTATTAGAGCACCTCTAATGGTAATTTTTACAAATGGTTATTTTATGGGTTTCATTGTGACACATCATTTTAAAGCAATTCATCTATTTTTTACTCTAATAGTGAACTTTAAAACAACTCATATTTGGTCCTACAACTTTATCTCATATATTAATATGTTTAATTTTAATTTTTTTGGTATAGTATTCATGTTTAATTTTATTACAACTTAAAATATTATTAATTATTTTAAATTAACATTAATATGAAAAAATTATTAAAAAAATAGTAAAATAAATTAACAAATGTTGCATGCAACGTATAAGCCATTTAAAAAAAAGCAAGTAACATATGTTGGTCGAAATATAAAGAAGTAAAGAAGTAAAAGCCAAAAAAAAAAACACAACAATAATATTTTTTTAGTCAAAGTAACGCAAGGCTTTGGTTACTTTCTGAAGTTACGATGACTACAGCCTGGCGGACCCCAATGGTTATATTTGCAAAATCATCCAAAGTTTGACACTCCAAGCTGGTCGACAGTAACAATGTAACGCCGCTGGAGGTGCTCTTAAGACACATGTTTTGCCTGAGCACAATTTAATGTTATTGGTAAAATGGAGATGGTGGTTGATTCAAGAGTGACACTTACTTCGGAAGGATGTTCTAGTTAGCAAGTATGGCAACCGTATTTGTGGGTTGATGGACGGTAATGTGCACTTCTAGATTGTGGCAAGATATTGCCTCTTTGGAGGTGTTGGTGGGTCAAAATAGGTTTAATAGAAGAGGTTACTAGAAGAATTTAAAATGGTATGGAATACTAGTTTTTGGAATGAGAGTACCCGAATGTGGTCATTTATGTGGCGTATAAATTTTTTCTAAATGAGGGAGATGACACGTGGTTTTGGAATGGGGAGGATGATATTTTTTTGGTAAAATCGGCCGAATGTGCTTCTGAGTAATTTAGAAGAGGTGGTGTTTGGATCTATTTGGAATACTCTGGCTCTTTACAAATCAAAGTTGTAAGGAGAAATGTTTTCTTGCCGGATGATAACTTAAATTGTGTTCCATGTGGCGATGGAGAGGAAACATCCTCTCATCTTTTCTTGCATTGTGATGTGGTGTTCAAAATGCGGGAAAATGTGTTTCGGTGGCTAAATAGTACTTCATAATTTGTTCGTGCATTTTGAATGTTGGAGTGCAGAGGTTCGGAACAACAAGGTCCATAAGGGCTATCGGTTGGCATGCAACCTTATAGGTGATATGAAAGACTAGGAAAATCTGTGAGACAGTGCCAGAATTAAAAAAAAAAATCTGTTCATCACAACAATTGTTTTTAATCTTCAGTCAAGCAACTAGCTAATAGAAAAAATAGTTAAAACTATAAAATAATCCAAATGGCTATATATTTTTTCAATTGCTTTAGAACAATAATGCTAAACTAATATCGACTTCATTTTGCAGATTCACTGCAGCCACAAAATGTAGATGTTAACATCAGCAATTACACCATAACTGATAAATAATAGGTAGAGTCTGAGTAGAACATACCAAATCCAATTATAAAAATACTTCATCTTATTTGTTAAAATTCGGGCAAGCAACAAGCCAGTATCAAAAAGTAATAATGTACATAAAATAATCCAAATTGACATTTTTTGGTAGATAGACGAAATGACAAAGTCATTATAAACTCTCACACACAAGTGGAGGTACCGGGGTTCGAACCCCGATCATAGCATCCGGCCTAACAATTTCAACATTTCGTCATTATAAACTCACACACACAAGTGGAGGTACCGGGGTTCGAACCCCGATCATAACATTCGGCCTAACAATTTCAGCATTTCGTCAGTTGAGTTAGGTTTTTTGGATATGCACTATAATAGCATAATTAACTGCTGTCACAAAATGCAGAAGTGAATACATCAGCAGAAACCAAAAAGAAAAGATAGATACATATCAAGTGTGCAGGATTTGGCATTGATCCCCACAAAGGAGACATTCTCCTAACAAGTAACGATCTTATAAAATAAATAAATAACCAGATATTAGACTTCAATAAATGGATGATTAGCTCAAATAGGGGTGCAGTTTTTTGTTGGCAAATATTAATTAGTTGTTATTTGTTGGACACATTATCTTAGTAACCGAAGACATAGTTGGCTAGGGAGTTCGATATAAAAGACTTGGGACCAACAAACAAGATTTTAGGGATGCAAATTCACCGAGACAGAAAAGACATGAAGATTTGGCTTTCTCAAAAGAATTATTTAAGGAAAGTCTTGCGCCGCTTCAACATGCAAGATTGTAAGCCAATCTCTACCCAATGAAGCGGAGAGGATGGAAATGTCTCGAGTACCGTATGCATCGGCGATGGGAAGCCTTATGTATGCCATGATATGTACAAGACCAGACATTGCACAAGGTGGGAGTGGTTAGTCGGTTTATGGCGGATCCAGGTAAAGAGCATTGGAATGTTGTTAAGAGAATCATGAGGTACATTAAAGGAACCTCAGGTGTTGCGGTATGTTTCGGAGGATCAGAGTTAACTGCCAGGGGGTTATGTTGATTCAGATTTTGCAGTTGATCATGATAAAAGAAAATCTACTACTGGTTATGTGTTCACGCTTGCTGGAGGAGCAGTGAGTTGGTTATCCAAGTTACAAACTGTTGTAGCTCTGTCAACGACAGAAGCTGAGTACATGGCAGCTACCCAAGCATGCAAGGAAGCTATTTGGATGCAAAGGTTAATGGAGGAATTCGGGCACGAGCAGGAGCAAATTACTGTGTATTGTGACAGTCAGAGTGCCTTGCACATTGCAAGGAATCCAACATTTCATTCAAGGACGAAACACATAGGCGTTCAATATCATTTTGTTCGAGAAGTAGTGGAGGATGAAAGTGTGGACATGCAGAAGATTCACACTAATGATAACCTAGCAGATGTAATGACAAAGCTAATCAACGCTGACAAGTTTATATGATGTCGATCCTCGTATGGTCTATTGGAAACGTAGCAACTAGAGTTGGCAAGGTAGAGAGATTTTGAATGCTCACAGAAGTGACTTTAAGTTGGAGATTGTGAACATTGGAAATGGTTAAAACCACTTTGATTGACTTTGATATGGAACATGCAATATGAAATATGAAAACGTGGAAAGCTAAGTATGTGCAAGTAATACATGTTGGCTTTGTTATTCACTTGTTCACACATGTTCATATGTTGTACATGTTGAAATTGTATGCATGGCAGTAAATAATTTTGACAATTTGTCCAATTGTTTACGGTGCCATAAATTGGAGTGGTTGAGGCAATGGCTTTGCAATCCTATAAATAGCCTGTCCGTGGATCATTTCCATTCATCCCAAATCAGTAACAACACTAGAGCAAGTAAAGCTTGTTTAGAGTAGTGAGAGAAAAAATATAGAGGAAAAATAGTTTCTTCTATTTATAAGAGAGAGTGGTAACTGTACTCTTCTTGCATTTAGAGAAAGGTCATGTAATTACTTCTACTTAGTGAAAGTTCTTTACTCTTGCCCTGTGGTTTTTTCCCCTTATTCGTTGAGGGGTTTCCACGTAAAATATTGTGTGTTCAGTTCTTCTTTTCTCATCTCTTATTTTAACTGCGTGATAATATTTTTGTTACTCTGGTACCTAATGGTAGCAGAGCCGCTGGTTCGTAGTTGTTATTTTGCTGTGATAAACTAGTGGTGTGGTAAGAAAAATCTTAGTATGCTCTGTGGTTGCGGTGTTTAAACCGATCTTCCACATCAGAAAATAATTCTTATTATTCCGGTATAGTTTGAAGAGAGAAAAAAAATTGGTGTAAAACCATGGAAAAAAAATTACAATAGGCTGAGTTCAGACCATTGTACGTGCTATAAAAGGTTTGATGGTAATGATTATCATTTTGCTGCGGTATGTGGATGACATGTATCGTGATTCTACTTCTCAAAATTGGATTTGGATCCACAACACTTGAAAAAACATGCAGATACACGTATTAGTGGATCATGGCAAATGATTTGAGATCACTTGCTTACATTACAAACTTCACAAAATCATCATTAGATCATATATCCACCATCGATAGGTCAAAATGAGTAATTGTATGATGCAGTTATTGCGTCAAATCCCGCATACCTGCTCAGGATAATTTGTACATCTACTAATGTTAAAAATGAGCATGTTCATACAATAAATAAATGAACACATACAGTGAGTCTTCGCGCGTATGATCAACATATAAAACTGAGGATTTGATTTACTGTCATCGATCAATTCTAGTGGTTGAAGTAAGATTAGATAGTTTTCATTCAAAATTTGTATTTAAAATCTCATGTAGGGAGTCAAATTAAATATGAGATATAATCTTAATCTAATGACTGCAAGATGTTTTGATCATACTCTACTCGTGACTAAGCTGCCATATATGTGCACAACAAAGACCCTTCCACAACAGGAAGTGATATGTGATTGAGCAACATACTTCTTGTACTAAAATTATCATTGATCATAAAATGTATAATTGATCAGCTATGCAGGTGATATGTACCATGAAGTATATAACTTATAACTTAGCAAGTTTTATGGTACCTTAGTGGAATCAACATGTACTTATTTTGTTTTATTTTTAATATGCACAAAATATAATAGTAACTCATGGCTTGATAAAGCTTATGTACCCAAATGCTAAATAATATATTGGAAGACAGCAGACATACGCCCAAAAATATGATAAATGATATCAAATTCAGTAAAAAAAAATGCATTATGCCATTACCTTGTTTCCCATAAGACAAACTCCAATTTGAGAAACTTTCAGATGATGAACATGCCTTCTCAGCTTCCTTTGCACCCAAACAGACACATATATTCCTACCATCTGCATACTCACAATCCTAACATACTTAGGATGTGATTTCGCACTTCCTATTCCATTAACTTCTCTGTCAATTGGTGACTTGGAAAAAGTATTATTTTCTTCATCAGAGATATCAAACAAGGGAATCCAATACTTGAGGCACCATTTCTTGTTGCTTTTCACTCCATAACAAACTCAAATTTCCAGAACTTTGATGAGAACGTTTCATTCCATAACCATACAAGCATTATCTATCAAATTAAATCCAATTCTAGCTAAACTGCCAAGTACTCTACGCAGTTTCGGATTGGAATCAATATTGTGGATTGCATCTAAAGGAAGTTCAGGCCAATTATGTTTTTCCCTTCCTTCTTTTTCTATCTCATCCTCAATGTCTAAATTTTTATATAGTCCTCATCTATCATATCAAGTGGATTAATTTGTAGTTCAAAAAAAAAAAAATTGTTCTAAGGTACTATAGCTTTTCTGTTTTAGTTTTGGGTTCAGAAGACTTGTTTAGAGTTCTTAGCATGACACTCCTTAGTTCTTTCACTCCACAACCAAACGAGCATTTTATCTCCCTCCACCCCCTTCATTTTAAAGCAAGTTGCACTTACCCCTTTGCTATTGGATCCCCTGAATGATCTCGCCAGTAGCCAACGGACAAATGTATAAAACACATTGTACCAATAGCAATTTCTGCAAGTTCTCAATTTTTTTTGGTATTCTCAACAAATGATCGGTTTTGATGGCCCTTATAGTCGAAATGTGCTTGTAGTATTGAAAAATCTGAGTTGTAACCGGATAAATCTAAAGATTGCGGTTTCTCTACTCTTTGTAGTCATTGACATTGTTAGGTTAGGTTAGGTTTCTCTACTCTTTGTATTAATGGTGATGTCTGTTTCTTCGAGTCTTTTGTAATCCTCAACTCCCTCAGTTAACTATTGACCGAGCCATTTGCTCATTTCACACATATTAAGAAGAAAAAAATAAATATAAATGAAGGAGAGAGAAAAATGATTTTATGTGTTCTTGTTGCATTCTCCACTGTCATAAATACAAAGTAGAATATGTATTGAATTGAGAGTGATGAAAGTAGTATTAATTAGAATTATAAAAGGAAAAAAGTATCTCCTCTGTTTCAAAATACATGTCCAATTTTTGCAATGTGCACTATTCACTTGACTTACTTTGACCAAACTTTTTAACTAATGTATAAATACAAATATTAGCATGTAAGATGTTGTTTGATCTCGACAAATATTTTCAAAATATTAAATTTTTATAATTTTTTTACTTTAGATAATTAAAGATATTAACGGTCAAAATTATGCATTGGCATATGTGAAGTAGTTGACTTGGACACATAGGAAATAATTAATGTTGTATTGAAAAGTGAAATGACTTAGTTATTTTGGGACACTTTTTTTTTGCAAATGACTCATTTGTTATGGGATGGAAGGAAAATCTTTTTTCTTATGAACGAGTTTGCTTTTACTATAAAGGAAATATACAAGGTCGTAGGGCCGTTCCCGACGATTTAGAGGCCCAGTTATAATAAGCGACAAATAATGAAGTTGTAGTTAAATATATTAGCATCGATTCAAACATGACTTTTATCTACAGACAAATAGACCCTTAAAAAAAATCTACACACAAATAGACATTTACCTACAAAAAAATGACTTTTAACGACAAATTTTCTCGTAAGTAAAAATGTTATTTTATTTTATCTTACACCCCAACAATTATACCCTTATCCCTACAAATATTTGAAACCCCCCATGATTTGGAGGCCTAGTTCTATAGAGCTCTCTGCAAGGTTGTTAGACTCCCAAGCCTATATAGACTCGAAAAGGGTATCTCGTATGAGTCTATAAAAAATTAAATTTAACTTTAAAAAGATGTAAGTGACATATATATATATATATATATATATATATATATATATATATATATATATATATATATATAAGAATAAGGATTTTGGTTAGATTTTGGGCTGACGTTTTTTTATTCAAATCATACCAATGAACAAATTTTTCTATAATAATGTTTTATTTTAACGAAAGATCATATAATAAGGTTATAATATTTTTGGTGTAATTAAAAAAGTTAAGAATTTTTGTTATATTTATTATATTATTGTTGTCATTAAAAGAGATAAATATGGTTTATTGTGTTTGTTACTTTTGAAAGTCACAAATATCTATATTTTTTTTTTTTAGGAAAACAAACTTAATGCATTTCATATATAATAATAGATTCAATACAAGATGGGATACAAAAATAAGTAGTGGGACTAGCTAGAAATGCTGTCTCTCCTGCAAGCGCATGAGCAGCTGCATTTGCTTATAATTTTAATCTATATAAAAAAAATTATATAAAATATCTATACTTATAATTTTAATCTATATAATTTTTTTTATATAAAATATCATTTGTAATTTACACGCAAAATTTCTATAAAATATCATTGATAATCTACACGCATTAGCGCAATAAAAAGAGCGGAAATACGGAGGCTCGTACCCATCTTTCTAGTTTATAATAGAATACTGATTAACATAAAAATTAAAATTTCAAATTCTATAACAAACTTTTTAACAAAAAAAACTCAAAGCAAACAAAGTAGAAAAGTAAGTAGATAACATCATTGTTCCTTCCTAATTGGCTACTATATATACCAATTTTTTTATAAAACATAGAAGCTATTGACTTAAAATATCCAAAGCTATTGTGAAATCTTGTTCATCATCAAATTTACCACCATTGTCATCTTCACAATCATCTTCACCAGCATCCTGATCATCATCACCAAATTCAACCCCAAATTAAACACCTTATTCATCATCAACCGCAATCTAACTTGGATTATTTTAACCTCCACCTAATTTAACATTGCATCCACCACCACTTTGCACGTAATTATTAGCAACATTTGTTTCCATAATATTTTGATATACAACAAGAGAACATGATCGATGAAAGAAGAAGAAAATATCGTCAACGAATGTGAGTGTGACCTGGATTCTTCTATCTTTTGTGAGAATGAGAGTCTTGTTTTTAAATTGAGAGTGATATCGAAAAAGAAAATAGTATTCTAAGTTTTTTTCCTTTCAATTTGAGGTTTTTTTTTTCTTTCAAAAAAACTCTTGGACTCGTAAACTCATCATAGACTCGCGAGTCTATGTGAGTTTGTACGAGTCTACCGGAAAAACGATTCTACGTGCGATTCCACTCGTTCTTGCCTTCTAGACTCATAAACTCCTACGAATCTACTCACGAGTTTGACAACCATGGAACTATTTGGTAGAATGACAAGGAAAAAAAACAGGAACACTAGGAGCAGGGTTTGATCTAGGCATCAAGCTTCAACACTCTTTCCAATTTCCATGAAGGGATTTGCCAATAGGTCACACCTAACCTTAAAGAGCGTTCAAGTTTGGCTAAGAAATCGTGCAATAATTTTATCAAAGAAATATATATTAAAGAGTTTCAAGTGAAGTAATAACATATCATAAATTTGAAATTTACAATGGACTATTACTCTTTTATCTCTATTAACCAAAATTATATATTTCCTATACAAAAGTTCTCGTGAATTGCAATCAGGATAGTGTATTGTTGAAGAGAGAAATAAGATGATGGAATGGAACTATATCTATCATTGATGATATGTTCCTATACCTTAATCTTTGTTTGGTATATCTATTAATATGACAAGTCCTCATCCTCTTTAAGGAAAATATCAGGATGTACAACTGCACTTGCGAAATTTATAGCTCGTTGTAACTTGCGGTGGTCAATTACTTCAACATCAACCAAGAAGATTGAACTAACTGGTCGATGATCTGAGAGCTTATTTTCTGCACTCTGATACTTAAGTTGCTTTATTCCTTTTCCTAGCCATAATATGCGATCACACCTGCATAATCTTACACATAATTATAGTGTCTATTTCATGCAACAACAAAAGATTCACATGCTTGCACTTACCATGCTGGAGCTCTCCTTTTTTCACCTTCTTGAGTGTTCTCACCCACATGTTTATCAGAGTTAAATTCATATTTGTATGTGGGAGGGAAGTTTATCAACCCCTCTTTCCATCCTTCAAATACATGTCCCTTACATAATTCATTGCTTAGCTGCAGATTAAGTGAAGCAATTATAAATTCTCAGGGATCATGGAAAACAATTATATGTAGATTAACATTTGAATGTAAGTTTGGTATTAACACTTGCAACCACTTTGGCAACTCTAGACTTAGGCCTAGATAAAAATTAGAATATATCATATTCCGAGTTTCATATTTCTTACCTGATCGAATTTCATGAGCTCGTTCCACTTCTTTAGATCTACAAGCTTTCGAATCTCACCATCCGACATATTGATACGATAATTCAAATCCCCAAACCAGAAAATTTGACTGTTAGCAAAAAGCAAGTCATAAATGAATCCATAATCTTCATTCACAATACTGATAAGCAATATATCTTGATAAAAAAGATTGCGATCAAGATAGAATTCATTCATTATGGTTGTTTATCAAAATGTTTGAAAATCACAATCCTTTAATTACTTATCATCTGTACATTATTCTAAAAGTTATTTGCTTTTGTTAACCTCCTAAGATGATTGTCAAGGATTACTTTTAAAGCAAACCAAAGCAGCTTGCTTACTCGTGTGATGGAATTTTCTGTGGTTGATCTGTATCAAAGACTGATGAGAAACGAGTGCGTTGTAGAATTTCATGAACATCTGAGTTTCGTCTTTGTTCCGCTCCATCTTTCTGACCTGAAGCCAGATGGGAACAAACAAAGCACATACGTGACTGAAAAACAGACATGCTAACTGAAACAGACCCCTGCATCAGTGATATTTTGTTACCACATATATGAAGGTTAAGATAAATAAATGAACACATATAACGAGTCTTCTTATGATCAACATATAAAATAACAGATTTGATATACACTATTTTGAATCAAGATCAAATGATTTGTATTTGAAATATTATTTAGTGAATCAAATATGAGATATACAATCTTAATCTAACGACCGGGATCTATCATCTATAAGATATTTTGATCACGTGCAATTTGTGAACAAGTACCCTACCACACATGATATGATGTACCCAAAAATGTGCAACCTAAACATTTTATGGTGCCTTTGTTAACATTTGTTGTGAAACTCATAGGTAGCACAATCCTCAAGGTTTGTTAAAACTTATACACCAATGCTCCCTTAATATCCTGGAAGATATTAAATATACACACCTATACTATGATAAATAATGTTAAATTCGATATAAAAAAAGGTGCAACATTACTTTGTTTCCCATGTAGCCCATAAGACCAACACCAACTTGAGAAACTTTCAAATGATGAACATGCCTTCTTAGCTTTCTTTGTACCCAAACAGACACATATATTCCTACCATTTGCTTGCTAACAATCCGAACATACTTAGGATGTGTTTTCACACTAATTATTCCATTAGCATCTTCATTATTTGCTAATTCGGAGAAAGTGTCATCATCTTCATCTGATAACATGTCAGATACATCAAGAATAGAATCAAATACTTGAGGCACTATCTCCTGTTGCTTTTCGCTCCATAACAAACTCAAATTTCCAGAACTTTGGTGTAAACTTTTCATTTCAAAACCATACAAGGAAGCACTATCTGAGGTGCTTTGTACTCTGCGCAATTTCGGAAATGAATCAACATGATGGATTGCATCTAACGGAAGTTCAGGCCAATCAAGTATAGTTTGAAGATCAATGTCATATATTTTACTCAATTGAAGATTATTTTCTATAGAAATTATACTTTTTATTTCTTCCTTCTTGTCTAAAACACTATCTAGTGGATTAATGTGTGCATCAAAAGAAGAATTTCTTCTAATAGGAGAAGGAGGGGCACTATAGCTTTTCTTTGTCGTTCTGGGTTCGGAAGATTTGTTTAGAGTTCTTCTAATGATTGCATCCCATTTTGGGATTGGTTTACTATCCTCTGCTCCAAACACATTTCCAGCATTCAATGGAACTACTTCTTGGAAACTGTTAAGAGCAACACATACGAACGAAACCTTATTATTAACAATAATGAATACAAAAAAAATTGAACTTGAATTGTAGGGCTTTACCCGTTGGGAAGCCCTTCCAGAAATTCTCAAAGGCCAAGGATAAACCAAGGCCTAAGAGGGGGTTTGGAAATAGTTTTCAACTAGCAATAGACGCGCCTCGGTTAGAACCTCATTAGCTGCGTCATTGCCCCAAGCGCAAAGATGCATTTAATTGTATCAACCTCAGCTTTTTATAATAGTTTGAAACATATGTTGTTTATGATATCAACGATGTGGGACATCACATACTAACCCAATAATGTAAATTTCTGATGGTTCCTCAGTATAAAGCCAACCCTCAATTTCAAGATCATTACATGGATGTTTTCCAGCAACATTCCATGTGCCAATTGTTACCCTGCAAATTATCCAATTACAATTAATTTCATTATTATCTTTATAGTTAAGGACATGTCACATAATAATAATATCATTCTTCAAAAAAACATAATAATAATATCAATAATATTAGCATCAGACCTCACTTCCTTGGTATTTATGTACTGAGCACGCAAAGTTTCTGATTTTCTTCTTCTGTGTCGTTTCATCTCGTAGTCCTTACAAGATGTATCTGAATCACAAATAATAAAACACTAATATAACGATTTTAACTTTGTGACCTTATCATGATATCAGTCAATCATTTAATTTTACAGAACAATTATATTAGTTTCATATACTTTCTTGCTTCGTCTCGATTTCGGTAGACTAATTTAACTTCTCAAAAAAAAAAACATACTTCAAAACATCTCATTTCTTTTCCAAGGAACAATTTCAGCTTCATAAAAAGCTACCATTCTAATACTCAGAGCAAAAAATGATTCAGCTGTGTTTTTTTTTTTTTTCAAAATACACACACTTTAACTTTGCCAAGTGTTTTTTTTTTCTTTCCCTTCAGCCATCGTATTTAATTTGAAGCACCATATCAGTATTTTTTTTCAACTCAATTAAATGAAATCTACTAAGTTGTGTAATTTTTTTTAATATAAAACTTATGTTATTAATAATATCTTTTAATTCACGTATTGTGTTATCACAATTGCTTATTTGTACTTCACCAAATTAACTTTATCTATCACACTAGGACCACAAATGCAAAATGAAAAACCAGGACAATCACAATCACTCTCGATACAATACTACCAGTCTAAAGAAAATAAACTAGTAAACAATTGCTTTTTTCTGTTCTAGTTCATTCATGTTAATCAAAATAGAATATATAATTAAAATATCTATATATCCTCTCTTATCTTCTATTCATTTCTCATCAATTAAAAGAACAAATAAAAGCAAGGAAAAAAAAATAAAAAGAGAAAGGAGAATATAATCAATCTAAACAGAGAGAAGAATATATAGTACATAATGAAGCACATACCATCATCTTCACTCTCAATTTCAGTTTCATTGTCAGCTTCATCTTCACTAAAATCATACACCTTTTGCTTTATATTCAACCATTTCTTCATCACTGTGGAGGGCCAAAACACCTGCATTAATCAAACCAAATTATAAGGTATCCTCATAGAATAGAATAGAAGTTTACAAAGCATGTTAAAGCTTACATCTGAGCGTTTTCCCCTCATTGTTTTCATTATGCTTCAAGTCAAAATACTGTAACTTAAGTCAAAGCTAAAGCTCTTAAATATGGAAGGTGACAACTTTTAGCCACTATCTAATATGTCGTAATAATTAATAAAACAAAGTGGGACATGCACTATAGAAAGAAGATCCTAATAGTATAGAATAGAAAACGACACAAATGTGTGACATGACAATTTCAGCAAGATATCCACAACCACAACCACAACTTTCTTAATGTTAAAAAAACAAAATAGAATACTACTAACGGTCCTCACCCAACATAACATTCTGGGAATAAAACATAGACAAACATACACTCAACAATTGAAAAAGAAAAACTGTCATTGCACCAACAAAATGTAGTGTTTCATAGTGAAGCAGCTAGGCAATAAAAAGAACAGTTAAAATTAAAACTATAAAATAATCCAAATGGCTATTATTATTTTTCTATTTCTTTAGAGCAATAATGCAGAAACTAATATCTGCTTCATTAGCAGATTCACCACAGCCACAAAATGTAGATGTTAATACATCAGAAGATGAATAATATCTATTTTCCAATTTATTCACTATTCACAGCGATTATAACAGAGTCAATAGACCGACTATATAAATATTATTTTTCAAATTCTTCCAAGCAACTAGCTAATAATGCAGAAAGTAGTGTCTGTACTACAGGATCAGAATAAACTGCTCCCACAAAATGTAGACGTGAAAAATACAAATTAAGTGTGCATGATTGGTTAATGATCCCCACAAAGGAGGAATTCCCCTAACAAGTAACGCTTTTCAAGAGAATTGATTTTAGCATCCAAAAAGATTAGTGGTGCAGCTTATTTTCTGTTTGTCCTCCATTTCTGAGTAATTTTCCAATTTACTGCATAACTAGCCCAAATAGGCGACTAGTGAGAGTGTCATTATGATTCAATAATAGCTATAGAGTAGATATTAATTCAACAAACAAAAATAGCTATAGAGTAGAGTAGTTAGTTTTTTTCATTAAAAAAAAATAGGTATTACTCCCTCCGTTCAAAATACATGGGTGTAATTCTACAAACTGCACTATTCACATAGCTTATTTTGACCATATTTTTTAACTAATATATAAATACAAATATTAGTATGTAAGATCTCGTTTGATTTGTTTCGATGAATATTTTCAAAATATTAATTTTTTTATTATATATAATGAAAGATATTAATTGTCAATGTGTATTGACATGTGTACAGTAGTTGACTCATAGATGTATTTTAAAAGGGAGTATTTACGAAAGGAATAGAGTAAATTAGACAATAGGATTTAGATTTAGCGCAATTTGTCTGCTCGCATTCATCACATCTGGACCGTCCATATTTTAAACTTGGATTCATTTATTTTTTAATTTAAAGTATGAGCTTAAAATCTTGGCCGTACAATCTTGATTTGATGGTTCAGATGCGTTGATTGCAGTGTACTCACAAGTCACAACACAGTTGTTTTATGAAAAATGCTAAACTTCAGGAATATTACTATCACGGCAGTTTCACGATAGCTGTGGCATGATATTTTGAGCATCATTACACCACGACTACCTCCTTTTTTCAACCAAATCCGGAGTTTCCACCTATTCACATTAAGTCCGTTAACAATCGTTGTTTTTTCGCAAGACATTCCTTTGCACTAAATAGCGGGTGAAGATCATCTCCATTTTAAGTTCTCTCTATTTGTTCTATTACTAAAATTTTAGTGTATAAATATGCAATCAATATCTTTAATTCTTGAAATGTATACATTTATATCATATATTTATTTCAAAATTATAATAATTGGCATTTCCATTTTGTTTTATAAAATTGACACACAAATTTTAAGCTCTTAGGGGTGTAGGGCCAGGTAGCACACTATATGTGCAAGTAAAAGTTTTGAGTTTTCATCCATCTATTCTATTTTATGTCAAATGGACAAGTAAGTTGGTGGTGGGAATAAGAATAACAGATTGACAAGAAGATACCTCTCTTACTCATGTGTTTCAACTTTCAACTTTTTTAACTTAACTGAACAAAATACATTAATAATGTTGAAAATTTTTGGTAAAACTGGAATTTAGTGATGATAGGTAAATTAAAGCATCTTCCTTATAAATCTTATCATGGCCACGTGGAAAGCCAATGCCAGTGGCAATCCTGTTGGTGTTAGATATTCTTTAACCATAAAAATGAATGTTTATGCATAAGCCAGCCAATAGATATTTACATAAACAAATCATTTCATATACCAATAGGATCTACAATATGCTTCCTTAGATTCGTTTATCTCAATACTCATGTGAAATGATAGATTGGATCTACGAAGCACGGATACAGAGACGAACACAACACAGACACTGACACGCCGACAACTAATAATTTGAGAAAATCACATAATTCAATGTAATTATATGTGTCTGGACATGACACGTGTCCGACATCAGAACACGTCTAATCCGAGAGGTGTCTGTGCTTCATACTCATAGGATAGGATTGGATCCGTTAATAACTTAATATTGATCACTTATCTAAAGTACAAGAGGTTTCAAGCAGTGTAGTAAAACTGTTCTTATCTCACATTCCTTGGTTAAGTCTACTAACACACCAGCTTTATGAGTGAATCTAATGTAACAAAAAGTTTACAAGTCAAAATATGGAAGAGCTCATTACACTTACAACTGATGAGACCAAAGCTGTATAATGGTCAACACATATTACAGTTAAAAATAACAGTAATTTATACACATTTTTCTGTTTTAAACTTTCATTTAACTAATTCATATTTATAGTGTTACTCTCAAAAAGTAGGCTTCATGGTTTGTGCTAGCACACTTGAACTTCTAACTGTGCAAACCAGTTTACAAACAGTTCACCAGCTCTCTCTTTATCAGCTCAACCTGCATAAGAATAAACAAATTGTATTTAGCAAAATCATAAACGTACCAAATTTAACTTTTTCTCTTCAACTAAATTAATTAGATATACCTTGGTATACCACAATTTTTTGCTATATATGGTATCTAATATGACAAGTCCCTATCCTCTTCAAGGAATATCTCAGGATGTACAACTGCACTGGCGAAATTTAGAGCTCGTTGTAGCTTGCGGTGGTCAATTACTTCAACATCAACCAAGAAGATTGAACTAACTGGTCGATGATCTGAAAGCCGATTTTCTGCACTCTGATATTTAAGTTGCTTTATTCCTTTTCCAAGCCACAATATGCGATCACACCTGCATAATATACTTTGAACAATAAGTCTCAAATTAATGCACTGATAAAATATTCACATGCCTGCACTTACCATGCTGGAGATCTCTTTTTTTCCCCTTCTTGTTTGTCCTCACCCACATATTTTTCTGAGTTAACTTCATACTTGTAAGTAGGTGGGAAGTTTATCAACCCCTCTTTCCATCCTTCAAATACATGTCCTCTACACAGCTCATTGCTTAGCTACAAATAAAGTAGCAAATTGCCAATTAGAAATCAAAATATTATCGGGAAAAACCTAAATACGATCGAAGTTGAAAAGAAATAAGGCCTAAAAAGTGTTTATAAATTTATAAACTTTTTTATAAAAGTGGCTCATGTCACCTTAAAAGGATATTTTACAAGTTAAATCATGTACAAAATCTAATATGATATATGAAATCAAAATTTATCTATTTGTGCGACCTACCACACTATCGATACACCAAGTCCAATAATGTTGGATGTATATAAAAGTCTAATCAGAATCAAATGTGGGTTACTACATAGGCAGATCCTTGTGTGAATGTGGATTAACATCTGAATCCAAGTTTGTGACAGCACTTGCAACCCCTTTGACAACTCTAGGATTAGGCCTTGATAAAAATTAGAACACCATATTGGAGACCAGTAGTTTAGTCCAAGTTTCATGATTCTTACCTGATCATAATTCATGAGTTCATCCCACTTCTTCAGAGCCACTCGCTTCCGAACCTCACCATCCGACATATTGATACGATAATTCAAATCTCCAAACCAGAAAATCTGACTGTTAGCAGAAAGCAATCCATCAATGAATTCAAGATCTTCATTCACAATACTAGGCATTATTTCTCACTCAAAAAGATGCAAATAAGATGATTGTAATCTGTAGTCCCAAGTAGGTAGCTCGGTTGGTGTGAGCTGAGGGACACTGAAGGAGCTTTCAGTAGGAGGTTTAGGGTTTGAACCCTAAAAGCTAACATAACTACTAACTTACTTACGTACCTATCATAAAAAAAGAAAAGATGATAGTAAAGGGACAACTTTTTAAGTAAAGATAAACTTGCTTACTCGTGCGATGGAATTGTTCGTGGTTGATCTGTATCAAAGACTGATGAAAAGCGAGTGCGTGTTAGAATTTCATGAACATCTGAGTTTCTTCTTTGTTCCGCTCCATCTTTCTGACCGGAAGCCAGATGAGAACAAACAAAGCACATGCGTGACTGAAAAACAGACATGCTAACTGAAACAGATCCCTGCATTAGTGATAATTTGTTACCTCTTCTACTAAGGTTAACATGAGCATGTTAATATTATAAATAAATCATAAGTGTACACATAAAGTAAATTTTCTTATGATCAGCATAAAAATGCAGATTTGATAGGCTATCAATAGATTTTAGTCTTTCAATCAAGATTAAATGATTTGCATTTGAAATCTTTATGTAGCAGGTGACACACATGAGCAAACCTATTTTGCCCAACACTCTTCGGTTCCATCCATTTTTTTTCCAAAAGGGAACGTATACTTATTCTGTCCTATTTTATCAAGCACAAAAACATAGAACAAAACTCATGGTTTTTAAAAGCTTATGTACCAAATGCTACCTTATAATATTATAAACCTACACTAGGTAAATAGTGTTAAACTCAATCATAGAAAAAGCTGCATTACACCATTACCTTGTTTCCCATGTATCCCATCAGTCCAACTCCAACAGGAGAAACTTTCAAATGATGAACATGTCTTCTCAGCTTCCTTTGCACCCAAACAGACACATATATTCCTACCATCTGCTTACTCACAACCCGAACATACTTAGGCTGTGATTTCACACTTTCTATTCCATTAACATCTTTGTCAATAGGTAATTCGGAAAAAGTATCATTTTCTTCATCGGATACATCAACAAGGGAATCAAATACTTTAGGCATCATTTCTTGTTGCTTTTCTCTCCATAACAAATTCAAATTTCCAGAACTTTGGTGTGATCGCTTCATTCCATAACCATACAACGAAGCACTATCTATCAAGTCCAAGCCAATTCTACCTGAACTGCTTACTACTCTACGCAATTTTGGAGTCGAATCAACATCGCAAATTGCATCTAATGAACGCTCAGGCCAATCAAGTATAGTTTGAAGATCAATGTCATATATTTTCCTCAGTTGAAAATTCTTTTCTATACCAATTATGCTTTTCTTTTCCTCATCCACCATATCCAGTGGATTGATTTGTAAATCAAAAGAAGAATTTGTTCTAACAGGAGAAGGAGGGGCGCTGTAGCTTTTGTGCTCAGTCTCTGGATCTGAAGATTTATTTAGGGTTCTCCGGATGATTTCTTCCCATTTTGGGATTGGTTTATTATCCTCTGCTCCAAACACATTTCCAGCATTCAATGGAACCACCTCTTGGAAACTGTTAAGAGCAGAAAATAACAATGATTTAATGCTTGTTCACACTTGTTATTAACACACTAAAATGCTTGTGAAAAAAAATTGAACTTGAATTGTAGGGCTTTACCCCAAAGGGAGCCCTTCCAGAAATTCTCGAAGGCCAAAGGATGAACCAAGGCCAAAGAGGGGGTTTGGAAATAGTTTTCAACCAGCAATAGACGCGCCTCGGTTAGAACCTCATTAGCTGCGTCATTGCCCCAAGCGCAAAGATACTTTCATCTGTACTAAGCTCAGCTATTTATAACAATATGAAATACATGTTGTGTATGATATAGCGATGTGGGACATACATAACATGAACATCACAGTGAAATATATGAAACAAACTAACCCAATAATGTAAATATCTGATGGTTCTTCAGTACAAAGCCAACCCTCAATTTCAAGATCATTACATGGAAGTAGTCCAGCAACATTCCAGGTACCAATTGTTACCCTGAAAATTAAACCATTTATAATGAATTTCATTAATAACTAACTATAAAGTTAAAGACATGTTACACGATCAGATTAACATCAGACCTCACTTCCTTCGTATTTATGTATTGAGCACGCAAAGTTTCTGATTTTCCTCTTCTGTGTCGTCTGATCATATTGTATCCCTTACAAGATGTATCTGAATTAAAAATATCAAATCACATCACATATTTAGTAATTTTCACATAACATTTCATATACTTGTTGGTTAGTAACATATTAACACATTACTTTAAATTTCCTATCTTCTTTTGCAAGGAACATTTCAGCTTCATATTTGCATCATAAATACTAACAAGTAATGTTTACTATCTTAAGATTCTAGATTTCATATCAAGCTACCATTCTAATAAGCAAAGACAGCAATGGTAGAAGGTCCTTAAGAGAAAAGAGTACATATGCACACAATGAAGCTATCTCATTTAATTTAAACCGACGGTTCATTGCAAATGAATAAAGTATTGTCTGATGTTTGACATGGAAATATGGATTGTCTTCTGTGTGGAATACATTTAGAATTTCATGTTCTATTGGCCACAGAAATTTCACATTACTCCCTCTATTCCATTTTATATGTTATTTTAGCAAGAATACTTTTTTTTTGTTGTTGAAATAATTAGCAAAAATACTTATATTTTTAATTTTACGATAAAGTAATAATTTTTCTTCTTATTATATCCTTAGGCTTTAACTATTATTAATATTTTTGTTTATCAATTTATTTTTCAACTTAATTAAATGAAAAATTGTAAATGGTGTATTTTTTTTTAAATCTATGATATTAATTTTATTCCTCAACTATCTCCATGATTGTCACACTTCTTATTTTACACCAATGAAGTAAGGAAATATATATATATATATATATATATATATATATATATATATATATATATATATATATATGGGGGCGGAGACACCACCCGGCGATCTCGGGAACTCGCCCAAATTCAATCGATATTTTTTTTTTGTATTTGACCCAACCCAATAACCCATTTACCAACTTAAAAGAAATATTGGGCAAACTTAATATTTTCACACGTGCGCAATGAAGAAGATTGTCAGTGTCGACAACATTCGTTGAAAGAGTTTTTTTAGTAATGAAGATTATCAAGTCTAAATTGCGCAACAAGATCAACGATGTGTGATTTAATGACTTGATGATATGTTACACTGAGCGGGAGATATTCAAGTCACTTGATGATGTTAATATTATTCAAACATTCACCGCAAACAGATCTCGAAAATGGCATTTACCTCAAGCATTTACCTCTTTTATTTCGATTTATAAAATATATATATATATATATATATACACACACACACACATATACAAGTAAGAAAATATTTTAAATAAATAAAAAATAGCAATTTTACCAAATTAACCTTATCTTATTTGTTATGGATGTGTTCACTATTACCTTAAGTGTAAAGTAAAAAAAATTGATTTGGAAGTAATGAGCATAATATTAATTAATTAAGCTTGATTGTAATTTTGGTCCTCCTGTTTTGTTAAATTTAAGAGAATAGTAATATTTTTTAAAAAATAAAACTTGGCTGTCCTATATTTTCACATTTGTTGTAATTTCGATCACTAACCCATGTTTTTTTGCTTTTAAAAATAGTGACTTTTGGCCTAAAATGTGAATTTTAGTCTCAAAAATGATATTTTGTCTTTAGACTCAACATTAAGGCAATGAATCACTTTTTTTAAACTTCAAGATTCACCATTTTTAAGGTTAAAAACATGGGTTGGAACCAAAATTACAACAAATATAAAATTAAAAAGACCAAAAATTTTAAATTTAATAGTGGACAACTATTTTTCTGTGTGTGATAAAATTGACGGAAATCAAAGCATTGATATTTGAGATCATTTAGAACACAAAATATAGCGCACAAATTTATGAATCTCTATACTCATAAAACATGACATACATCAACGGTTGTATAAAAGAAAAGGGTTAAATAAATTTTCCGTCCTTAAATATAATAGATTTTGATTTTAATCTTTATAAAATAAAATCAGGTGCTTTCATCCTCACAATTTTATTTTATTTTTGTTCCTTAACGAAAATAATTTTGCCATGTTCTTGGTATTTTTTGAACATAATATAAACATGCAAAATTTGAACATAATAAACGGACATAACATCAACACATTTTTAACATAAAAGACTTATAATCTTGACATTCATATTAACATAAATTGGTCATTATGGACCAAAAACAAAATAAAAAGTTTTGTGAGGACAAAAATATTTTGTTTAATTTTTTAAGGACTAAAATCAAAATTCGCTATATTTTTAAGAATGAAAAATTATTTAACCAAAAAAAATTACTATTAATTTTAAATTCCTTCTCTTTGCAAACTAAAACAGGACAATCACAGCCACACCAAACATAATGCTAATAAATTACTAACAATATCATATTAGATTGCTTAAATAAAAATACACATAAACATTTACTTTTTCTAGTTTAATCCTATTAAACAAAACAGATTATTTAATTAAAACATCTCTATATCCTCTCTTTTCTTCTATTCCTTTCTCATCAATTAAACTAACTACTATAGAGCAATATGCATGCAAATTAAAAGAACAAAAAAAGGAAGGAAAAAAATAAAAAGAGAAAGAAGAAAACAATCATTCTAAACAGAAAGAAGAATCTATAGTACATAATGAAGCACATACCATCATCTTCACTCTCAGTTTCAGTTTCAGTGTCAGCTTCATCTTCACTAAAATCATACACCTTTTGCTTTATATTCAACCATTTCTTCATCACTGTGGAGGGCCAAAACACCTGCATTAATCAAACCAAATTATAAGGTTTCAACAAAATGCTGCTCATATTTATTTGTATATCCTCATAACATAGAAGTTTAAAAAAGGCTTAAAGTTTACCTCTGAACGTTTTCCTTTCCTTGCTTTCATTGCACTTCAAGTCAAAATACTCTATAGTACTTGCTTACTGTGCCATACTTTCAAAGCTCAAGCTCTTAAATATGGAAGCTGACAAATTAATATGTAGCTAATAAGTAACTAACTAATAGGTTTAGGTCCTCTCAGATTGTAACAATTAATAAAACAAAGTTGCATTTATTAATTATTATTATATAAAAGGTTGGAGTTGTTTAAATGCACTATAGAAAGGAGATCCTAATAGAACATATAGAATTGTGTGACATGACAATTTCAGCAAAGATATCCACAACCACAACTTTCATAAAGTGTGACATAATATTGGTCCTAACAAATCACAGCATTCATTCTAAGAGATAAATCACTGAACCAATGCCAAAAAACAGAATTGTTCATACAACAACAAAAAAAAAAATATTGTTTTTCATATTCAGTTAATCAACTAGTTAATAAAAAAAAATAGGTACATTATAAATAATCCAAATGGCTATTTTTTCTATTAATTTAGAGCAATAATGCACAAATTAATATCTACTTCATTAGCAGATTCACTACAGCCACAAAATGTAGATGTCAATACATCAGAAGCCACACCAATATTAATGAATAATAGGTATTTCTTTCTCTATATTCATAACATACCAAATTCATATTATTATTTTTCAATCGGGCAAGCAAGTAGCTAATTAACAAGAAATAGTGTAAATCATAAAATAGACCAAATGGGTATTGTCTTCTATTTTTGTTTCTGTTTAGAATAATAATGCATAAACTAATAAGTACCACAGTAGCAGAATTAACTGGTGCCACACAAAATGTGGAAGTGAATACATCAGCAGAAACCAAAACAGAAATTGATGACGAGTTGTGGCCAAAAAGAATAGATACTTACAAATCAAGTATCTAGTGTGCAAGATTTAGCATTGATCCCCACAATGGAGAATGGAGAAGTTTCCCTAACAAGTAAAGATCTTATAATATAAATAAGACCGGATTTGAGACTTTATAAATGGATGATTAGCTCAAAGAGGCGTTTATATGAGTACAATTTTTTCAACTCCATTAGTTCCTTTTTATAATCACTCATATTTCACATATATTAAGAAAATGTTGACAACATAATATTTTGCGCATGATATTATTCTTTTTTCAACCTAACAATATCGATATTATTAATTGAGTTAGGTTTTACGGTCAGTTCAATTATTAATATTAGTGTAGGTCGGTAGACAAGTATTCTCTTCTATGTTTCCTCTCAATTCTCTTATGGTAAAACAGGTATAGAATTGACAGCCTCGCAGCATATTTGTTTTATTAAATTGACCCACAAAACTGAATGATGATTTGACAAAGTGAGGCCATGTCGGGCAAACGCACTATATGCGAAAGTAACAACAGTGTTGAAATCATGCATCCATCTAAAATCTATTCTATTTTATATCAAATGGACAAGCAAGTTGGTGGGGAATAACAACTCGATCGTGTATTTCAACTTTCATACTTATTTTAATTTAACTTAACAAACACATTAATAATGTTAAAAACTTTTGGTAAAACTGGAATTTATCGGGTGATGATCGATAAATGAAAGCAACTTCCATCCTAGTAAATATTATCTTGGCAACGTGGAATTCTTAATGTTAATGGCGACAACAATCATGTTAGTGTTAGATATGGATATTAATGGACAAACACAAACCAAATAATTTCTTATATTAATAGGATCTACAATACTTTGGATAGGATCCATAGATATCAATTGCTCATGTGGAATGCAAAAGTAATAATCGATCTCAAACAATCGACGTAATTAGTGGCTTTGTGATTCTTCCTCAACCAAATCCTCGAGTTAACATTGGAACTTTCAAACAACACAACCCATTGTAGGATTCTACGAAAATAACATCTGACAGGGCACTGCTTTAATTTCTATATTCGTTGCTATAATAAAGAAACATTTTACAAACTCCGTATTTCTCGGCATATTTTTTTCTATAAATGTACTTTCAGACGACATAAAATTCACATTTTTTTTCCAAATATGTACATCTCAAATAATGTTAGACGGTGTGGAAGATTTCAATCAAATTTGATGGTCGTTCTCCACCAACGAATATAGCTATATTGCTTGGCTGATGGAGATGTATGCGTCTAATTCACACTAGTCCAGGAGTCAGCCATAAAATACGCTACAACACTACAAACATGAAGAGAAATTGAGACTATAATTGTACACTTTTGTTGATTTATTTATTTTTGTCAAAATAATTAACAACTATTTACGATTTCAAAAAGTTTTCGATAGTCATTTACTAAAAAGTTTCATCGCTTTTTTTTTATCACATTACACGATACTTCTCACGCACCGAACTGATTATTGCCACGCGGCTTTATCACAGAAAAATAAACACCAGAATGAAGGTGATGTATTTTAAATTGTGAGGGAGTAGCTTCACATAGATACATTTGACTCAAATTTAGGGCAACATAAAGCACTGATTTCGACCCCAAATTACTGACCACACTATGCTTAACATCTTCATTTACTCCCTAAACTATGGTGATTTTTCTCAACTCAACAGAATGTTACACACAACAAAATGAAGATGTGTTTTCATGTCATGGAAAAAGTGATGGAGATCCATAGTAGTGTGAATGATAGACAAGTTAAGCAAAATACATTTTTTTGAAAAACTTCTAGCCTCAACTTCATTGCTCATAACAACAATCTTTGAAATTCAGCCAGCTGTGGCTACAGAGTGATCACATTATGGTACAACGGCTCCTCTCTTCAGCTGGTTGTGAGTTTACTTGCTGGAACCTCTGTGACTCGGATGGATTGTATGTGAATTCCGATGTATCCAGCCCATACTGCAGAAGGAACACCATTGGTGTCAGATAGTCATACACAATGCAATAATCATTTTACACAACCCAATAGTAATAATTTGACCCTTTCAAAAGTCTCTTGCACAAATCAGAGATAGTCCTAAATAGAGCTGTGTAAGTAGTAAATATATGCTGCTGTGTAGAGATGGCAAATAGACATTTATTGTGAAAATACCAATGCAAAAAGGATGGCAAATAGATGGTTATTGTGAAAATACCAATGCAAAGGGGACATCATGCTTTATATTACAAGAAAAACACAGTGCAAACAGGTTTAGCAATTCATTATAGACATGAAATCAACAGAATGATCAAAATACTTCACAATGACTTGCTATGAAGCTCAGATACTTTATACAACATGGGTGGGTGGCATATGGCCCAGATACTAACTGCCTAGATCCAACATATGAAAAAAGTTGTCCTTATACGGTTTGGCCAATCCTCACCTCTTGAGCTACTTTTGGGTTAAATTAGGCATAAACTAGTCCCTATAAAATAGCAGCTAGAGATACGGTCTATGAAGCACAGACACCGATACGTCGACACCGATAATAATTTGAGAAAATGACATAACTCAGTGTAATCATATGTGTCGGTGTCGGACACCGTGTCGACACCGGGACACACCTAATCCGAGGAGCGTTCGTGCTTCATAGGATAAAGTGCATGTGGGCGTGTGCATGGGACGTTCAAGATGAATCTTAGTCGGAAGGTAGGTCGGAGGGAGACACTTCAAATGGCGGTATCATACTGGATACTTCAAAGATGGAGGAACATGATGGAAACCAGGAAATCAGAAAGGAAAACGGTTCCCAAAAAAAGTGTGTTGATGGACAGCGAGTCCGCTGAGTAAGCATAAATTGAGATTTTTTCGTTAGGGTCTGAATACTATCTTTGAATTTGGACTATAGGCCTAATTCAACCCCAAAAGCAAGCTCAATAGGTGAGGATGAGGACTGCCCAAATCTTATAAGGAAAACTTTGGTCAAATCTCTAGGTGAGTTGGGATCTCAACACTCCCTCACAAACAAGACTACAACACATTTGGTATGTGAACAAATGCAAGCGGAATAATAGGAATTACAACAGATATGTTGTACAAAATTTATAAAAGAAAGTATAAACATAAAATACAAATGCATAATATTTGCAAAGAAACATTGAAATTTTCATAATATTTGATGATCAGAACTTACAACAAGACGTGTGATCATAACAAAAAAGCATAAAAACATATCTTCTCTTACCCATATTAGAAATCAATTTTTTACTTCTAAATATGTCATAAATGTATCTTTCAATAAACACTGTCAAAATGTTGCAGTCCTATTTAAAACAAGTCTTCCACTCTATTCAGGTGCTTTATGCTTATTTCATATACCAAGAGAAGAGACGATTCTGTCAATTCAAACATTTGATCACCACCATCCTCAAATGGATCGTGTGGATATCCACTAACATCCCACAACCAAGTCAAGTCGCTTTTTATTTCCTCAAAGAATGAATAGAGTACGTATTCCAATTCTTCTCACAACATGATGGATAACGAGCCTAATCCCTCATTTACTTAATATGAAATTATGTTACTGAAAACAAACACTAGTACCTATTTTCAGTTTCCACATGCGCTGTACTTTCAGTACTAACTAAACAAGGAAATAAATCATGAAATGTGCCGAATCTGAAAAACTAATCCTAAGATTAAGATATGATGTTATGTCATAAGATATTGTAGGCTAAAATATTGATATTAGGATATATTTTTCATATATTCTAACAAGGTCAAACTATTGCAAGTTCCAAAGGGCCAACAATTTATCACTAGATTTTACAAGTATTCTCGAGAAGGTGAGCTAGCGGTTGGGAATCTTTTGGGGAAGGAAAGAAATACACCTTTACATTTGTTATGGAGAAAGAAAAGTGAATCATAAACCTCTTTGGCCCAAAAGGGCCTCACCACTGATTATAATAGCGCCGCAAATTAAAACTTACGACAAACAAATGAAAATTCTCAACACAAGAATAATAAATAAAATGAACTAAAGAGACAAAAGATTGCACCTTCTCCCTCATCCTTGTACTCCATGCATCATTTCTGTTGGAACGTGGATCAGTTGTGCCTGTAACTGGTACACCTGGTGCAGGTCCTGCTGGTCTATTGAGCAAAGGCTGACGGGCTTGCTGCCTTGGATTAATGAACTCTTCATCACTATCGTAATCTACTGGCCTATTGGCAGCCCGAACAATAAGGGCTAAGATGAAAAGAAGTGCCTACAATTCCATAAGCATAACAATTGGCACATCACATTCACAAAATACATCTATAAAACTTTTTATCTTACTGTGTGCCTCTCCAAGATCCTGGTGGTAGGTAAGTATGGTACGGTGAGAGGAAACTTTTTTAATACAGTAAA
This sequence comes from Medicago arabica, assembly GCA_946800305.1. Classification (NCBI taxonomy): domain Eukaryota; kingdom Viridiplantae; phylum Streptophyta; class Magnoliopsida; order Fabales; family Fabaceae; genus Medicago; species Medicago arabica. The sequence goes on from OX326968.1 coordinate 45,794,388, forward strand.
ATATATTTAAAGACATCAGAATAATGCTAAATTAAACGAAAGATGCGTTAAGGGCAAGGCACTTTGTTTCCAAGACACTTGAATTTCTAACACGAAGACAAGACAACTGAATTACTCAAATATGCCTATTTTAACTTAATATTTACTCCCTTAACCATTTTATCTTCTTTCTGCTTTCTCAGAATTGATTAATAAATGTTTTTTCTTTAACACTTCCCAGTGAAACTATATCCTTATGATTTCACTTTTAATCGATAGAACATACTATCAAAAGCATGGCCAAAAAATTCATTTACTAGAAGTTGACTCTGGTGTAATGGCTACCAGAATGTTGGTTACAATAAACTTGGCTGTATGGTAGGTGTTTCTATCAATTAAAAAAATAGTCAACTTCTCTGATCACGAATTCAAACATATTCAAAATAAGTTATTAGTTCTTAGCATATTTTCAATCATAATGGTTCTTGCTTACCTCAAAGATTACAATCCCAAGAGCAACCCATTTCACAATCGTCCAGTTCTCTCTCAGAAAGTTATAAAGCATATCAAAATCTCCAGTCTTGTCCCTTGGAATTTCCTAAAAAGAAGATAATTATAAGATGGAAAATATAACTTCTAGTACTTCATATCATAAAATACCAGTGACAACTTACCTCTATCCAGTTTTTGTCAAAAAATATAAAGGCTGCACATCCAAGCTCTACTAAGATCAACAAGACCACCAAAACTGAATACTTTGTTGGATTAAGAAAAACTAAAATAACAATTCCCATAAGATTAATGCATGCACACAGTTAAACACAACCACACATATAGAGGAGGGAGAGAAGGTGGAAAAGATGCTTAAACTCGTGCTTTTGGATATTAGTAGAAATTTTAAGAACACAATAAATATGTTAGGTCATAGCATAAGACATTTTAGAAGGATACACAGCTCAGGCAGCAACCATTCCGTGTCATAGATGCAATACAACCAAAACAAGAAATGACAAAGAGAACTGCCCCAACTCCAATGAATAAGTAAATAAACCTGCCAAACATGGAATACACAATCAGCTGAAGCAGTGCAAAGATAAAATAGTACGTGATGTATATTAAAGTAACAATTGTGGGGAATATAATCCATTAGGGCGAACTCAGACAGAAAGTATCAAGACAAAAATAAATAAATGTGATGTTTTGCCCATGACTGTCTCTTGTAAAACAAATACAAAGGTGTCACTGGTAGGTCTAATAATAACTACGCATCGAAGAAATAGATGTTTTTTCCAACCCACATCCTGTGTGTAGTGTCAACCAATATATGGACCGTCAATAATAATTTCATTTGAAGTTTGTTATTTCAACACTAGCAACAATAAGTACTCAATCAATTAGACCAAATAATAAAGCATGCTTCCGACTATAGCACACATACATTCAATTCGCATTGGAAGATCTCCACATATCTGCTTACGATAGAAATATTAAAATACAGGTCATATCACTATGACCTAAGTGAATCTTGCAGGAAAGCCCAAATGCGTTTTACCCATTATTTTTCCAAAGAAAGTTGGAGTAGTTTTTGCTTTTAATTGAATGAACTTCAATCATATAGATGCAATTCTGAATAATTTTGAAACAACCCCGTACCCCATTAGCACAGACAGGCACAAATTACTTCATAAAATAAAGCAAAGCAAAACGATGCAGCAACAAACTCTAATGAAACAAAAGGAATAATTGTTTCCTGTAAAGTGTAAACTCTACGAGCAATCAACTCAATGCATATTTCTCAATCAATACACTCCAAAAACAGGCAAGAAAGGAGCAGCATTCATACCAAGCCTTGGGCAAATCATCGAAAATGTTATCAGAAAGAGGCAAAGCCATAAGCATGGGTCGACCAAGTTGAACTAGAGTTTGATCATCACCGACAGCAGAAAGCGTCATAGAATTATCCGAAGCTCTACTAAATTCAACCAGCAGATAAATCCCATATCCCACCATTGCCAGACCCGTAACGGTCAGTATGAAGTTCAAAAGCTTCAATAGACATTCCCAGCAGCCCCTACAAGCCATCCTCCTCTACTCACAATGTCACTTGAATCCTTCAATCAACAGTTTCCAATGCACAATATTTTTTTCTCTGCACAAAAGACCTTCCCATAAATCATCAACTATAACATGAAATGAAAGGCACCAAAATATTAACAGCATGGACTTTTGATATACACATGAATTTAAACATCATGAATTCTATAAGACAAATTGGCCCATGTCAATCCTAACCTTAATTTCGTCAAATTAAGAAACCCAGTAGAAAAATCTTGGGAAAAAAAAAATGATGGGTGACTTAAAGCATTAATTTTTATGAATATTAAGAAAACCCCCGATTTTGTTTAATTGTTCATGTTGTTTTTTAATACAATTGACCATAATTTCCTATAAAATCTAGCTCAGAAAATCATTGAAATTCATCAAACCAAAAAGAAGAAGAAAAATTGATTAAATGAAGAAGAAAAAAAAAAAAGTTTTCAAGAATGAAGGAGGAAAAAAATGGTAAAGAATTGAAAATGTGAAGAATACTATGATTCATAGAAGGTAGAATTACTTACAAATTAGAATGGATGGTTTCTACGATTGTTGAATTGCGAAGTTGAAATTTTTGGGATGAGTGAAAAGAAAACCAAACAGGAAAAAGAAACGATGATGACTGGAAAGGAATGTGTGCAAGCGAACGTGTCTGGATTGGAACGACTAAATGACATAAATACCCTTATCCGATACGCGTTTTTTACAACTAAAAAACGTTATGTTGTCGATGTCGTTTCCGGGACACGTAAGGAATTTCCAACTTTACCATTTTCGGTGTGTACGTAAAAAGTCATATGGTTATTTTAGTAAACAAACAGAGTGATGATGAATCTAAGGATGTTGTCGCACCGGTTACAACTCTAAAAATGCATTATTTCCCTGTTTTATTTAATCATTTGATCTCTCAAATAATTTCAAGTTTTCATTTTGGTCCCATAATTAACAAAACGTATATTTTGGTCCCTCATTTTTTCCTCCGTTTGTCAAATAAATCACAACGGTTAAGTTTAACCTCAAATGATGTCTATGGTGGATCAACCTTAAGAGTGGTCCATTGTAGATCCTATTAATTATTTTAATTTCAATCGTTTGATTTTTTTTAAAAAGAGAACCATTGGATTATGCAGGTTTATTTAATCTTACAATGTACCACCAACACCTAATTTTTTTCCTTTTCATCATCTTTTGTATTTTCATATTCATCAATCATATTCATACATTCATTCAAACAAATCCAGAAAAAGAATGGATGAAAAAAAAACCAGAAAAATAAATTAAAATTATAAATCCAGAAAAAAGAAAATCATCATCATCAACACTATATATGCACTTTCTCTTCCCAGTGTGAGGACAATCACGCGATGCAACAAGGACTTGATCAAATGACTTCCCAGAATCCGGCGATAGCACCGCCGTGTGGGTTGACGAGTCAAGAGCCGCCATGAAAGGCCAGGGACAAACCATTGCAGAGAAACCACCGAAAAAATGGAATCACTGCGGAGAAGTAGCAGATCGAAGAGAGGAACCCGAACGGAGCAAATCCACCGCAGAGAGACAAAAGCACTCCACAAGGATAGATCCAAACTAAAGAACACGAGATTCGCCACAAAAAGGATAGAAAAACAGTCGCCGGAGCTTCGCCGGAGAAGAAAGACGGTGCTGGAAGAAGCTGTTACGGCTAGGGGAGAGAGAAAAGTGAAACCCTAGCAGAGCGTAATATTTTCATCTGTTTTTACAAAGTACTAGATTTGTTTTTTATTGAAGAAACTGTTTGAGAATATCTGAAAAATTATGTGCAACACTTATTCCACATGGAACCAAAGACTTGATTCTATATGATATTTCAGGAATCATCATCATTGAGAAACATACCAGTGGTGATTATCCATGTCTTTTGATTTCACTAATAGCAATCTATTCATCGATCTGAGCCAAAGAGTTCAAGTTGTGCGGTATTCTTCTGATCAATAACATCAAGAAAAACAGGATCCTGTGTTTTAGTTTGTTGTTGCTCGCTGAAGAGGAGAAAGGAATTGGAATTTTTAATTTGGTATTAGGGGTATTTTAGGTAGTTTACATCTTTAGCATTATTTTATGAAGATGAAGAAGGTGAAGATCTAAGGGTCCCTTTTATGATAAATGAATCGAATGGTTAAAATTAACAAAATTAATAAGGTCTACGATGGACCATATTTAATGTTGGTCCACCATAGACATTTGGAGTTAAAGTTAACGATCGGGATTTATTTGGCAAACGGAGGAAAAAGTGAGGGACCAAAAGATACGTTTTATTAATTATGAGACCAAAATGAAAAACTTAAAATTAGTTGAGGGACCATTAGATCAAATAAGCCTTTATTTAATTATAAACAACAACAAAACTTACTAATGCAAAGAGTTACATGCCACTTACCCAAAAAAAATAAGTTGAAATTTAATCATAAGCTTAATTATATTTTTTGGCTTCCCATATTTATCAATTGTGCAATTTTCGACCCTCGTTTAAAATAAGCTATTTTGGCTCCACAAGTTTACACTCTTTCTATTTTTATAGTCCCCCATTCCGATTTTGCCCTTAATTGTAAATTTATTTGATGTGGCGTCCTTGTCTTTTGACCGCATTGGATATTAATAATTAAAATATCCTTGTTATATGACTTCAAGACTCGTCCAAATTCTTCTCTATCACAATGTCAAAGATTCCGGCCTGAATTGATTAATTATTTATAGGAGACTCTGCATGTTCTCAAATAATGAGCAAAATCTCCATCTTTCAAATGGGTTGTTTAAAGTCTTCTATTGTTGTTGTTGCATACAATGGAAGGCCTCGAACTAGTTTAAACTTCTGATGTAGTTGTTGATGAGATTTGGTTTAGTACTTCTAATTTCTGCACCAAATCAAACACGTGTCTTTCATTTCCCCTCAAAATATCTATTATTTGTTGCTTTGCTCATATCAATTTGGCACACTAGCTTAAATATCCAAACCAAATCCACTAAACTTCAAAATAACCCTAAACAAAATAAAAGTTGAGGTTTTGTATTACGAATCTCTAAAATTCAAGATAACCTTGATTAAAAAGTGACAAATAAATTGAAAAGTAGTATAGGGTAATGATTGAAGAATGAATTTGGAGTAATTGTGTTGTGTTTGTGTTCGTGCAAGAACAGGACGAGTCTTCCTTGTTACTTAGTTTCATTTGAGGTTTTTTTCCTTTCTATTTTTTCTAATTTTTAATATCAAATGTGGTCAAATGACAAAGGTGCCACGTCATTAAAATTGTCAACTAAACGCAAAATTAGAGTGGAGGCTACGAAATCAAGAAAGGGGTCAACTTAGAGGGTCAAAACCGTTCATTTTAAACTTGAGAAGTCAAAATTGCACAATTAATAAATTTAGCGGGCTAAAAATGCAATTAAGTCTAATATAAAATGTCAAAATGTCTTCAGTGGCATAAAATTTTCAAAAATCTTTTTTTAACTTTTTTTTTTAATAAAAAATCTTACCCCACAACATTTATACTTACACCTCCAACATTTGACACTAACTACCCATTTTACCCTTTATATAAAATAAAACAAAACATAATTACCCTTTCACTTTTCACCCCCACATACACTTTGTACGCGTTCAACCCTTTTTCTGGGAAAAAAACATTCTTCTACTTCCACTCCTTTCATACGTCCTCTCCATCGTTTCAGTGTTATTTCCTATGTTTGTTCTCTTAATTGTTTACCAGAATCATTGATTGAGGTTTACTAGGATTTTGAAGGTTTTCTGGGTTAGAAATCCGGAAAGCGTTCATGTACATATCGAGAAAACGTGTGCAAAATATTCAGGTATATTCTTCCCGGAAGCGTTTTGTGAAGAATTCCGGGTTAGCCACATTTTTCTTTTATGTTCTTAATTTTTTTTTTTACTCTAACTTTGATTTTCTACTAAGGTTTCGATGATGTCTCTATTTAAAGCCTTCATGTGTTTTGTCAGTAAGGTCTATTATTGGATTGTGGGGCTTTCACCGTTTGTGCACTATGTGTGTTTGAACAACAATAAATATATGCTGGACTAATGAACTCAAAAAGAAAAGGAGGTGTTTTGTGCTTGTTTGAACAACAAAGTTATTTCTCCCGCGTGTTCTTAAACAACACAAGTTTCAGTTTTTAAAAAAGAATAAAAACAGAAAACAGTGGAACACTTATGTATATACTTTTCCGGTTTACTATTTCGGAAAGCATAGAATAAGCACTACGGTATATGTTTGGGAAACCTTAACATGAGTATTCCGGAAATATTTCGGAAACGCACACATGAGTATTCCGAAAAAATTTACGGAAACGTTTTATACATATTAAAGATAAAAATCCAATGCATACCTGAAAGAATATTATGGGGGGATGAACTCATATTGAATTGGGATTGAAAAATTTGAAAGTGAAAGTTAAAAATTAATGTGTAAAAGGTTAAATAAAGAAAAGGGGTTAATATGTCTTTACCCCCTGTAATTTGGGCGAGTTCCGGTTTACCACCCTGTAAAAAAAAAGTTTAGATTCCAACCCTAAAATATGAAGATTCTCCACAAAACACTCATGTAATATGAAGATTCTCCACAAAACACCCATGATCTCATCCAAATGTTGACGTGGCACGCCACTGTGTAATTATTTTATTTTTTATTTTTTAAAAACCTGACACGTGTGTAATGGACGCTGACGTGGCACGCCATTGTGTAATTATTTTAATTTTAATTTTTTTAAAACCTGACATGTGTATAATGGTTTAAAAAATTATTTTAAAAAGATAAAAAATAAAAAAAAACTGAAAATTAATTTTCAAAAATTTTTAAAATAAGAAAAAAAATCTTTTTTTTTTAAAAACGAAAAAAATTGAATTTTTTTCAAAAAATAAAAAAATTTAGAAAAAAATAAACATTCAAAAATTAGCTTTTGTTATTTTTGCGAATATTTTTAAAAATTTAATTTAATTTGGATTTTTTTTTAAAAATTTCAAAATATAGCAAGTTTAGAATTTTTTGTATTTTTCATATAATTTTTGGGAAATATATATATATATAAAGAAAACAACCCCTTTCAGTTATTTTGGACCGGCTGTTTCTTTTCAAAAATGCCATCAATTTTCAATACAAATACCACATGTAACAAATAGATAAGAATAAATTTAAATATTATAAAAAATTCCAGATTTTTTTATTCTCAATTTTTAAATATTAAAAAAATTTCTCAAATCTATAACACATTGTAAAAAAATTCCGGAATAAATTTTTGAAAAAAAAATCTGAATTTTCCTAAATTTTTAAAAATAAAAATATTTTCTAGATTTCTTTTGTTGAGAAAATTTAAAAAACTTATTTTTCGAAAAAAATTATCTGTTTTAAATTTCGAAAAATACATATTTCCAAATTTTCGAAAATAATTTGAATTTTTTTTTTGAAATATATATTACAAAATTTTCGAAAGTTTTTTAGAAACATTATGGAAAATTAAAAAATTTTGAAATATATATTTTTCGTAAATTATAAATTTTGGAATTTTCGGAAAATATATTTTTCAAAATTTTGGAAAATATTTTTCGTAATAAAAAAAAATCCTGAATTTTTTTTATTTTTACTAATTTTTTATTTATTTTTTTAAAAATAAACAAAATGCCATGGGTACCTTTAAAAAAATGAAAAACAAAATTAATTATACAGTCAGCATGCCACGTCAGCAATTCTGCACAGTCACATGGGTCAGGGGCTAAAATCAAAGAATCTTATTTTACAGGGTTGAAATCTAAACTTATTTTTTTACAGGGGGTAAACCGGAACTCGCCCAAATTACAGGGGGGTAAAGACATATTAACCCTAAAGAAAAGGGTAAAATTGGAATTTATGAAAATGTGTAGGGATGAAAGTACATGTGTCGGAATATTGGGTATAATTTCCTTCTTCGTCTTTCTCTCATACATCCATCGAATATAAACAATCTTAATGAAAGGTTAAAATTTGAAGTAAAAGAATTTGTATAATATTTCATTGCATAGATAAGTCAACATTTCTATGTTTTTTTTTTGTTTTTTATTTTAGTTTTTGTGTATTTCACGTATAAAAACTTGATATGTAGCGTGTTGATCAAGGATTTCTTGCATTTCAACAAACAACCCTAAAATAGGTAAAACACAACGAAGACAAGATTGCAACGAGTTTAGAAATTTTAATCATGTTTACAAAATTAAAAAAAAAAAAAAAAAGATACAATGAAATCATGAATGAAATGGAACCCAATGCAATCTCATGTATATATTCACATATCTCTTGTTCCTAAATCCTAATTTAAACGGCCAATTGCATCACTAACAATTTTTTTTTAAAGGAATGAGAAATGGAAACTTTAAAGAGAAATGCATTACATCAGAATCATACTGTAAAGCTCTACCCAAGTTCATTTTCGCAAATTAAAGCTTATGTCCAAATCTTAATGCAACTTAAATTCGACTACTATGGTTTATGAATCAAGTTTAAAAAAGTAATTATCGAATTGAGTTTTAAACAATTTTTTATTTGATTGTTTTATTGTCGGCCCAACACCTATCAATGAATGTAAGTGTAAAAATCAATTTACAAAGACAGTGCATGTCCCCTTTTCTCTTAAATATTTAACTCAGCGATTAATATGGATGGTGTAGTATTATCAATTAGTTTTTGAAAGTGCAAATGAATATTTTGATCCACAAAATTGTAAAGATGGAATAATTTAGTCCCTTAAATTTATAAAATAATCAATTAATCTCAATTTTACTAAAGATGGCTTCTATGACAATGGCTAAATTATGTCTCCTACGGGTGGAATCCATTAAGCTTACTGTCCCACCGCTTCATATGTGTGCGAAATTTAAATAAGATGCAATGTGAAGACATGTAGTCACACACAACTCGGTTGTCTGATCAAGATCATACAATCCAAGAGTTTAAAGCTTATTTCTCTTCCTTCCCCTAACAACTACCATGCTCTCTTCACTTGATTCAAACCACTGTCTTTAAATATTTATGTTTGAGAAAATCACACTCCTTTAAAAACCACTCTCTATAATAATATAGTTTGTTACCTAAGATATATTATGCCAATGACTAATATTCACCAAAATATTGGAGGACTGCCTTTGGAGGACCACCATTAGTGAAATTTCTCCTTTCAATCATGTTTTTTCATTCACAAATTAGTTCGATATTGAGAACCTTTCTTTTTATGTGTTCGATTCTGAGAACTTGTTTAAAGAATTTGAGTTCAATTGCATTCGGATGAATGTAATGTTGATCTCTCATATGTTTAACTATATAATATTAACTCTCCTAAAAAAAAACTATATAATATTAACTCTTTATTCTATAAACTTTTTTTCTTCGATGATGAATTCCTCAACCCCATGAGCAACTTTTGACATGATTTGCAATGCATACTAATGTCTCGTTCTCTTTATTTTGTTATTTCAATTTCTTACACGTTTTCAGGGCACCATATACATACAATCAAAAAAAATTAAACATCCCCAGCAAAAATATGAGAGGTACAAAGCCGGTCAAAGGTACAATCAAAATGATGTTTTTGCTCATAAGTCATAACAAACCTTCTCAGAGTAAAGAAAATACAAATTTGGATTGATGTGACAAATCCCACGCAATTAGAACATCCATGATCGTTATATCAAGATTAAACCGTTCATATTTTAAGCTCGGTATTTTAGAGTATGTGCTCATTGCATAAATACAGGTCAGGATTGTTTGATTTTGTAAGAGTTATAGAAGATATGAAAACTAAATTTAAATATAAGAACTACCATTCAAACAAGAGAACGGAGAATAGCAACTAACCTCTCATCTAATTATATGTGCATATTAAGTATTCTAAATTCTATTTTAGGTCAATTTTATTTTGATAAGAACATTTTTTTTTTTATAATGAAATCTAGGTATAATCTACCAAGTATAAAATCCCATGGGACAACGTGAGTGAGTGAAACAAACAAAAATGACTTCCTAAAACAAACTACCTATCATAATTTACATTCATATACTAGAATTGATCTTTTCTAAAACAGGAAAATGATACATAATTTTGGTGAAAAAGGTTTGAAAGACAGATTAATACATGAAGAACATTGAAACAACTAAATTCTGAATTTAGCATTCAGCTGAAAGATAAAATTCAGTTTCAAAAAGAAGAAAAAGTTAGCATCCGTCAAGCCTTTGAACTCATCTTTTTATTCACAACATTGTTCCTATCCTTGCCATTATTAGATTCCCACACCCAAAAATACAACCCCAACAAAACAACATACCTATCACTGTTTTATGCTTCCCAAAAGTACCACATTTACAACCATATCAGCATCTATTTACAACCACAATTTCTTTTTGAGAGCATCAACAAATGTGTGGCCAATTCTCAACCGGCCAAGTAGCCTAACCGGTGTCCCCCACTTGATATTTTATTTATTTTTTGTTTTATTTTGTTTTGACATGTGATATGATCAATGTCTACTATTCTATGAAGCACTGACATAGACAAACACAAACATTGTACACGATGCTGACACAAACATGTTGACTTTGGACACATATGTTGGTGTCGAACATCGAACATGGACACATTGTCAAGTGTCCGTGCTGCATGACTTCTACTTGGTTGTTGCATCAAGGTATTGTATGAAGTGGTTGTTGGTAGTGAGATGTGGGAGGGGGGACCTAATATGGCAAAATAAAATGGTCCCAATTGTCCTATTCCCAGTCAATTTACTACTTGAGACTTGATAAATTTTGAGAAACTAAAAAAATAACAACAGGGTCATGATCTAGTGGACCCTTTTCGTATAGAAGTTTGTCACCATCAGAACCAGTTTTTGGTTGTAAATGTCAATAGGGAATAGAACCATTGTAGCTTGGAGGGATGCTGGAAATGCCTTGCCTTGAAAGCTCAGCCAACACACTATCCGTGGAAGGAGGTTTGAGGCCTATTGGCAAAGGTAGCCATGGCTTACTTATCGCCTCCTTCACAACATTGTCAATAACCTCCTCTGCCTGCATGCATTGTAAAACACTATATGGTAAGAGTTCATGGAGAGTCTATAAAACAATGATGATTTGGTCGACACGCTTCATCGTTTCATAATTTCGTTTCTTGCCTAAAACGATTTCTAGTGCTCGTGTTTTTATCTTAATTTGCATGCGCCTACTATACAAACATTTGGTAAGTTAGAGAAGACTCAACTATGCCCTGATTCCCATGCAAATTTATTCAATTAGAAAAACCATGTGATATATTCAGCCCTTAAAACCATTGATCATGTTTATTCGACACAGGATACATACTCTTTTCGTACTCTACAAAGCATTTTGATAATCGGCATTTGTAAGACACGTGCTTGGTTATTCATTGCAATATTATAAATCGAGTTTGAAGCACTGGACTTTTTTCGGATTTTCAATCTTTTTAATGCTTTCAAGTAGGACTACGATTTCATCACAACATGAAATGGTGCTAATCAGAATATATAAACTGGTTACTTGCATGTAGCAACTATGATCAAGTAGAAAGAAACTGAAAGGAAAGTATTGCATTACCGGATAATCGTCAAAGGAACTATGTGGCATGCTAAACGTGTAATCCATTGCATTAACGTTACTCACTGCAGGTATATCCTGCGGTTTGATGAAAAAAAAGATATGATTAGCATCACCCGTAAATAATTTAAATAATTTAACTATTAGCACACAAAATAGCAAAAGGATAAATTTAAAATCGTCATATTTATGATACTCACCTGAGAGTAGGAATAGCAAGGAGGTTGAGGTGGAGGTAACACCGGGCAGCCCCATGCATCTGGATGCATCTGCAACATCAAGTGATCACATGTTAAACTGCAACCATAATGTCTACATAACAAGCCAAAGAGAAAGGTTGTTAATGTGAACAAAAACTTCATACTCTCGAATTCTGAACAAATATATTACCCCCGGAAATGGTTTCCAATGCCAACTTTCTGTAGGCTGCCACACGGGATAACCAGAATGGCCCCAAACCTGCATGCCAGCCGTTTGAGTTCCAGATTGTCCCCACATAGGATATAAAGGAGCTAGAGGAGGAAGGGTATGGTTAGAATAATATGATGGAGGACCGGGCATAATTGGTCTTTGAAGACAAAAGTTCCTTTGAGTTGGATCCCTTGGATTTAGCCATTTCCGATCATCTTGCTTCGGCAAGATATGTCTCTTATGCATTCTATATTTCTGGTTGAATTTAAACAATAAAATACCTTATGTTACTATGCATTACCTATGAAGATATACGAATATCATTTTATCATTAATAACAGTTTTGAACGAGGTATTGAAATAGTTTTGGAAACCGTGGGAAGGTAGATTATAACCTGAAGATGGCTTGCCACGTTATGCCTTGTCAAGCCCTCCACTTTCATTAGATCCAATATTCGAGAAGGAATAGCGTGATCAATGCCTAGTTGCTCCACTGCTTTCACAAATTTTTTGTGCAGCTCCGGTGTCCAGTCTACCTGAGACCAAAGTACCAAAACTGTATTAAGAAAATCAGGTTCAGCAGATCACTCATACATAAAAGGAATATAACCTTATACAACAACATGGATAAACAACGAACAGTGTGAAATAACGGAACAAGAACATTATGAGAAGAATGAATTGTAAAGCAGCTTACTTTCATCTTCTTCCGATTAGCTTTTATCTCACATTTATGACTACGAACACCTACTTTATTTGAAGACGTTGTATTACTTTCACTATTGTTGACAACCTTCGCATTTGGTAACTGTGGTGAAACAACACTCTCACACTTAGAAGCGTCGGCAAATTCCTCCTCTTCCTTCTGAACCAAATTAGCTTCAGATTTCCTTTGTTGAGTAGTACTTTCAGCATTCAAATTTTCACATGTAGTTTCGACAGATTTAGATTCACTATCAGGTTCCCCACTTTCTTTTTCCGTGGAGCAATTAGTCTGATCTTGGCAATCCCCATCATCAAGTAATCTTCCCACCTGTTTCAGTTGTGGGGTTGAAGGAGCAGGATAATGTTCATGGTGGTCATTGTCAGAAGACCTCAATACTTGCTCTAACTCGATTGAGGCTTTACTTCCATTTTCTCCGTTATCTGTTTGAATCTGCAAGTTGGAGGCTACAGATTCCTTGACAGGTTTCAGTGATTCAGACAGCGCACTTACCCCAGCATTGAACGCCTGTTTGAGTTAAACCGCATAAGAACTATTTTACTCAGCATATGTTAAGAGTAAATGCATGTGGAATATCACAAATATTATTTACAGACCTTGTGAACCACATGCTGCCAAATATTTCTGAGCTTGTCCTCAGTGAGTGGTTTGCTGAGAAACTCCACTGCTCCAAGCTTAAAAAAGAAAACGAAGCAAAGAGTAAAGAGGTGTGCGCGCATCAAGAATTAAAATGGATTGAAAATACACTTTGTCTATTAAGTTAAAGATCCTATTTAAGTAAGTAGAACTGAAAAACCAAATAAAACTAGTTTGATTAGCCCACTAATTTTAAAAGGATATGGTCAATCGGAAAGAATCCAAAGCATGAAATAACGATATACAGAAATTGAATTTAGCTCAAAGAATATAACCAAAATCTTACCTCTATGCACTTCATCATGGTGTTCAGACAATCGCTGTTTGAAGTCACTGCATCAAAAATTGAAAAAGTCACTGGTGACAAAACTTGCAGCAAGCACAAAAAAGCATTAATGTCAACATTTTCCCCATATTTTCCATGTCATGTTCCCTCTCTAGACCATTCATCAATTTCAAGTTTCCATAGGTAAAAGCTACTAAAAAAATAAGATGTTGCATAATATAAAACAACAGCAATCACAAGGCAAATACAATTAGTTATTGCAATATTATTTAATATGTAGAAGTTAATTTAATCTATATTCTTTAAACCAGAAAATTTGTGTTTGGTTTATGTACTTACTGATGGTTGGTAAGTCCTTTGCATTCTCAAGAAATCTGAAGCCTCCCTCACAACTGCTTGAACTCACCTACGATTAGGATGGATGCATGTGGTTACAAATAACATTATTGAAGCCGTGTTACTTTACAAAGTTATGATACGAAATTTGGCAGCAGTTAACAAGTCAATATCATCATTTCTCCTTAGAGATGTTCATTTCATTTTCAACAATCACACAGTTCTAAGTTTCAGTTTTACTACATTATGATTTTTCATTTATATAGAAAATGAAAGTTCATTACCTCCACTATGGCTATATGGAAGTCTTCAGGTCTACTTGAGACTGCCGACAAGGCTTCATTCACATCACAGAATATATAAACTGTATAGAAACTTTGAGGATTAATAAACAACTTAACAGAAAGGGCAAGCATGTACATAAAAGCTGAATCAGGGAAGATGCAGGAGACAGAGTTGAGTAAAAGAACCATGAGAATTTCAATAAAAAATGCATGTCCTCTGCAGAAACTAACTCATATTGAATAGTGACCAATTAAAAAAAATGATTGAATTACGAAAAATATCGAAGATTCAAACTCGGTATCATTACAACTTGGACCGTATCCAGTTTTGAAAATACACAAGGTGCATACTTTAAAATGAAAACTTAGACATGTTCACAAGCCATGTAAAGAATTACCGTATATGGAAATATTGACCATAAAAAATCACAAGGAAATGTATTCTTTCAAAATATATAGCAGCCAACCATTGCAACTAAATCCTGAGATCACAGTTTTACAAAGAACTATAAAAGGATTTGGAGTTCGGTCAGGAGGTAAGTAAAACTTGGGCAAGGACTTTTCCAGCCATGATTCGAACCCAGGTTCTCCCGAAAGATTCAACCTTAACTGATGCTCATTAACCACTTGAATTCAACCACTTGGTTACTATTCAAGGATTCTAAAGCAATGACATTTTATAATTCTAAAGCAATGACGCTTTGCAAGATGCCATAGTACAAATTACAAAAAGATTTAGATAAGCTTTACTCCCAAAGTAACCATAGTACAAATTGGCAGACCAAAATTTATGTACATGAAGAAGTGAAACACACTAACAAAAAGAAAGAATCCAAAAAGTATCTTACCATTATAGTCCATGGCCTGAAGCTTTGCTCTTATTTCAGAAACAGAAGTGTTGTCTCCCTCAAGGAGAAGAACCTTGAGACCTTTGGGAAAATCTTTCCATTCTTGTAAATCATTGGCGGTACAAACCATAGCTGGCTTAGCATCCTTTCTCAGACTCTCGTCAACATCCAATTCCTTCTGCAAAACCATGAGATCACAAGTTTCATTCAGTAAGCTACTAGACTTTAATTAATCAAAACTCCTTTCTATACTTCACTTTGTCTAAATAGTTAAAAAGGTTCCAAATAGCTAGCTGGCAGATACTAATCACAGTACAAAGTGGCATGCCATGAAAAGATTAACCCCAACCATATTCAGATGAACACTCACAACAAATTCTCAATAATTTCTCAGTACAAACAACTTTTATTTTGTAAGTTAAGGTTTTAAATAGTTGTCCGCAACCGCAATTCCAGGATTTTGAGGTCTCTGCAACAACATTGCAACTACAATTTCAACCACATTTTTCCGCAATATAAAGCTTCACAGTGTAACTGCAAGCACTAACAGCAACTTAAAACCATGTACTACAGAATAAAGATCACATTTGCTGCTGGCACTTTCAGAAAACAGTAAGCAGTAAAAAAGCTAGAAAATGATTAAGATCTCATAAAAAATATAAAGAAATCAAAGAAGAGGACTATAACAAAAACATGTGAGGCAGGCAATTCATTAGCATAAACTACAAAAAATAAGCAAGAAATTCAAAAAGGGTATACATACATGCATGCACATATTTTCCAAACTGAAACACTTGAACTAAGAAAGTAAAAGAGATTCAACATGCACATAACAAAAAAATATTTTTTATGAGACACTCTAAGGTTTTAACTACCTTGGCATAAAAGAAAAGAAAATGCTTAATCAGTTGAATTGAAATTCCATTAGCAAAAACTTGTGATGCTGTTTTTCCCTTAACTGCATTATTAATAAAGAGAAAGGTGAAGGGAAGAGAAAGAGAGTTGAAATGCTTGCTGCTAGTGCTTGCTTGTGACTACTGAATAGTTGCAATCAGTAGTAGTAGTTGCGGACCACAACACCCTCTAAAAGCTACAACAAAGAACCTTTCTGCCACTTCATACTTTATTTATTTATTCCATTACTACCCTTCGTTCCTTCAGGATAGTGTGCCAAAAAAGCTTAGAGTTCTTCAATGTCTATGACAGTGAAGCTAATAACAGATAAATGTTTTGTGAAGAATGAATATATATAGCCTTTCTTTGGCGATAATTAAGTAAAAATTTAGTATTATAAGCTCAAAGTAGAGTAGTAGTAACAAACTAACAATCTAACCTCACTTTAACTTTTAGAGAATATAAAACAAAAAAGTTATTCGTATTTTAACTATGTATTTAACCACGCTTATATTATCATGTTTCAGTCTCTACTTTGTTTTTCACAGCCTCAACTATTTTTCATCAAAAACAAGAGAAGGAATTGAAATACAGTTAAAAATCAAAATAATCTCCGTTATTTTTTCACTCCATACACATTTTTATTCCATCCACTACCACGGATGAACCAAACAAAAATGGATAGGATTCGGTACATTTTTTACAAGTACCATACACATCTGATACTGATATGTATCCGATTAGGATGTTTCACTATTTTAGAAGTTCACATGCTTCAGAGTTTTCATTCATACACTCAATCTATTATTTCGTAAAACTATGTGTATTCCACGAGTTTAGGATGATTTCATTTCCAAAATATTAAGACCCTTAATAAATTTCAATATACAAAAGAGTGAGCGTTATAAAAAGAAATCATAGTAATTGTTGTTGGTTAAATTCAAGTGATAAATTTCATTTAAGATAGAAAAAAAAACGAGAAGCACAAGAATTTGAATTTTAGCTCAAACAATCTTTTTTTTTAATGGCAAGCTCAAACAATCTTTAATCATACTTTTATCTATCTGCCAACCAAAGATAAAAAGAATACTTCAAGAAGTATACAAAAAAAATTTATAATCTAATAAAAAAGTTTATAATCATGTAAGTGTAGCTCAGTTGGTAGCTAAGGGGTCAGGGTTCGAACCCCAAATTCTCCACTTCTCGACACTTTAAAGTGTGTGATTTTACCACCGAACCAAAAAAAAAAAAGTTGTAAATGCTGTTACTTAACAACTTGTTAGTTTAATTAATCGTGTAATTGCTTATATATTAAATATGGCTTCAGAAATAGTAGTAGAGTCATGGTGTTCTGTTTTGTTGATGAGGACCATATATAATTAATAGACAATTTGTTTCAGAAAAAGTAACAGACGATCGATAAAAGGACTGCTTACCTGGGATGAATTAAAGCGCTATTAATATTGTTAGTATCATTACTTCCATTTCATTTCATGCACTTCAAAGTTAGTGGTAATAACTCCAATATCATTAACTCAGGTGACGACTTGTGGGTCTGCATTGCCAACTGACTAACCTGTTTCAATAATGCATTATTTAACTTTCATGTGTATTAATCAAGTAAGTAAAATGAAATTCATCTATTTAGTTTAAAATTTGATCTAAATACATAGAATTTCTTTGACTATATTTTGTAACAATTGAAATATGTCTTGAATTAGTGTTGGGAAAATGTCTCACACTAGATAATATAAAGAAATATACAAAGACTTGGTCATAAAAACAAAAGCTTTGTGTGTTAGTATTTTTTGCATTATCAATAGTTAGTAGGTTTTGCTATACTGGCGTTACCTCTACTATTCGGTATATGTTATTATTGATTATAGTGATTTTTTTAGTGACTCTGTCCGTGGATAAGTCAGTACATTGTTGGATACCGCGTTAAACCTTGTGTCGTTTTTCATTTTGTCTTTTACTATTGTTATCATTATTCTCGCTTCCTGTTATAACAAACTCGCATTAGAGGATAATTTCATTTTTTGGCAAATCAAGATGCAGGGTCTATGGACACCTTTGTTAAAATCAACACCAAATCTTCTACCTGTTGATATCGCCACTCTAGAGGAGAAGGCACATTCTATGTTGTTCCTTGATTTGGAAGATCATATCATCACTAGGATTGCTGAAGATGATACCGTTGTCGGTCTGTGATGTAAGCGGTTTGTGGTGTAAGCTAGAGAATCTATGCATGACGAAGAGCTTAACCAACAAGTCGCTCTTGAAGCAACGTCTGTTCAGTCTGCGTATGCAGAAAGGTATGTCCTTGAGAGAAGAAATGTAAAGGGAAATGTTAACTAGGGCACTAGTTAAAGACTTTAAATGATAACTTTTTATGAAAGTTTGTCTAATCGATGCATTGGAATTTGAAAACTTTGATAGTAGCTTAAGTTGTATTTCCAAATTTAATGATAAAATGAGAAATGATATGAGCATAATATACAACGATTTTATTTACTTTTTAGAAAATAATTTGTCAAATGAGATCTTGTCCCATTGATAAGGAGTTGGCTCCCGCAAGGATATGAGTTCAACTTTCGTTATCGACGTCAGAATTGATAAAACAATTGAAACCAAATAATAAAGGTTTTTTCATACACATCAACCAAAAATCGAACTCTAGATTAAATGATTAAGAGATTCAATCCAAGTATTGTTACTTATGGATTGGTAGTTGAAACCAATTTGGAAGCATAGAAGTTAGTGTATAATTGGTTTTTCCGGTATCTCATATGACTCTATATACGAGAGAGAATCTTGTGATTTTTGAGGCAGTCTTGACAATGTGTGGTGCATTATTGGAGAGTTAAATGGCGTTCATATCCAAAAGATTCGAGACGATGTAGAGTTGACGTTGTTCATAACATTGAGTGAATTTTTTTACTAAACAAAAGACATTGAGTGAATTTGCGTCAACAAGGCTACCTAGATGTCTGAATTTGCGTCATAGATTCAAATGTGTTATCTTTTATAGTTGAAGCAACGACACAATAGCTGCAAACTTGATGGCATGTTCTTAACGACTGTGCCAATTGAACAGTTAACACCCACTACCACTAATAGACCCTTTTGTTGTTGCTGTTCATTTTGGTGTTTAACTTTGAAATGTGAACCTTCACCTACTAATAATACAAATTTTTGGGTTTCACAAAGAGACAAGAAGATGAGCAAACACTCTTATTGTTTTAAATTTGTAAAATGCTGAAAAGTATTCCTAACACTTTTAAAAACCTTAAAGGTCCGTTTGATGGTCAGGATATGATATAAAGCTGGATAAAGATAGGATATGATAAAGATATGATAAACATTATCATATCATGTGTTTGATACGCACATGATAACAAACATGATATTATTATAATTAAATGAAAAAATTGTTCTCATAATTAATTAAATACTATAAAAATGGCATGTTATTAATTACAATAGAAAATACATGATATCGTTATTTTAAAAATGGCATAATATCAAGATAATAATTAAGGAATGATATTCTAATCCCATCAGGATAATTTCTAACCCAGCTTATACTCATGATAGAAATTACAAAAGAAAGTCAAGATATGATAGAGAAATGATTTATTTTATCTTATCCCTTTGGTGCATCAAACATGAGATTTAAGCAGGATATGATTAATGTATCATATTCTGTCTTCCTATCCTGACCATCAAACGAACCCTAAATATTTATGAATTTAATGCATTGAAAATTGAATTATTTGACTTAAAAAAAACTATTATGAATGATTAGTGTCTCAAAATACTCGTTAATGATCAATTGAATTTTTTATCCAAATAATATTTTATTAATTTTCAAAACTAAACTAATTTTAAACAAGATAACCAACTAGTTTACATCTTTTTTGTCAACCACAACCACTTTAGTAGCTAAAAATTGAATAAGGAAAGTGTATGTGGTTCAAACCTGAACCTTATAATGTAATGTCTCCTCCAATTGATTGACCAGTTTACATAGATTGTTATACCACCCGCTTGCCTATCATTTCATCATTCTACTACCCGCAAAAATAAACTTCAAATTTAATGTTGGAGAAAATGTTGTAAATTTGTAAAACTATAGTACTATTTTTTTTTAATTTAGAAATTGATAGACTAGAATTATAAATCAGTAAAATTAAAGGAACACAAAATGTATACAAATCTTCAAAGTTTCGTTTTCAAATAGAAAATAAGTTATTTGACTTTCTAACTTCCTCATACCCAACCACTTATAGATATATATTGACCCACCCAATTAAGCTAAGCCTTATCCATCATATTAACAAGAACAAAAATTGTATTCTCACAACACGGAATTCATGCACATTGAAGACAAAAAGAAAATATAAATTGAATTGTAAGTGATGTAATTAAGGAAAAAAAGGTACAAAATACAATAGAGGTATGAGAAACTCCAAACAAACTAGCCATATAAATGTTATATTGTCAGTAGCATATTATTACTAGGGATAACAATTGGACCCAGACTCAGTGGATACCCGCAAAAAATACCTACAATGGGTAGAGTAAAACCCTGCTTTTATGGGTCTGGACACGGGTTCGGGTGATACCCACCAATTTAAACGGGTATGGGCACGGATATGTGTACTATACTCCTTAGGGATGATAATGGGTACCTAATGGATAGGGTATTACATGGGTATGAGAAACATATTTACAATAAAATCATTGTAAGTGATGTAATTAAGGAAAAAAAGGTACAAAATAAAATAGAGGTATGAGAAAATCCAAACAAACTAGCCATATACATGTTATATTGTCAGTAGCATATTATTACTATTACATAATACTCCATATAAGGTACATGAAAATCCAAATATTGGGTCAGTCACTAGCCCGCAGAATTGGTATGGTAGATAAAAACAAAGAAGCTAGCTTAAATTGTTCTCTTTTATATATTTTACTTTTTAGTTTATCTTCAAGTTAGTGGAAAGTCCCACATGATCACTTCATAGATATCTCTGTCTCCTGCATCAAATCATACCATCCGTGAATATTTTCAAATCAATATATTTTCTTATGTGTTGATTCATGAGAGCCTTCTACTATAGCAAAATTCAAAAATACCGCATAATGTCATTTTCCTTGTCCTGCCATGGTTTGAATAATGGAATCACATATGGTTTCTTTATTGAGTTCATGCACTTTGTACCATTGATTCTCTTTCATTCCAACTTCTTGGTTTTTCCACTTTGATTGAATTGAAAGCCAAAGGTCATTACAAAGGACATTTATTATCACTAGTTTTTGTTTTGTTTTGTTTGTTTTTTGGAATTATTTTCTCAATCATATCAATATGTACCTTGGCATTGTTGGCATAATTATATATATATATTCTTAATTTCTCTTATATAGTACATAAATAATTGTAGCTTTTCTATGGGCACCTAAAAATATCAAATATGGGCACCTAAAAATATCAAAGTGAGTAGCCTTTTCTTGGATACTTTTAAACCAAAATGAATTATTTGCTTCCAAACTAGATAGCTTTTTCTTGGGCATGAGGGTAAGGCACCTACCTATATTTATCATATATGGGCACCTAAAAAATCAAATGAATACCACTCCAAGATAAATTAAGCTAGACATGTAAAGAATAAATAAAAATGTGTTGAGAAACAACATATCTAACACTAAAGGTAACGACTAAAAACAATATAAGAAAAAGAAACACTATTTGATCATTGAGGTTCGACCAATCATGCAGATATAAGTTTCTGACAACAAACCGGTTGTTGTGATTTTGATTGATCAATGATTAAGGTTATGTATTAGGAGTACAACTTAAGTTTAAAGTAAATACTACGATCTAATTTATAAGTTTACTTTGAACCTAACCATTTACCCTAGTTATTGTCCACCTTCTTTGCCAACTCGCCATAATCCAGCAGATAAATGAGCCAAACCTGAAAGGTGGACACTATTATCCCGCTACATTCGAGGGACTATCCACTTATCAGTAAATATGAGTAATAAAACACAAAAACAACGTAAATATCCTATATACTTTTTTTTAAGAGTATTGTTTTTGCCTCAACATAGATAAGATCCTAGTGACATTTCTATTCATTCGAGGCTAATTTCATTTCTTGTCATGATTGGACTGATGATCAATTACAGAATCACAGCAAAAAAGGGTACATATATAAATATCTTATATTTGTATTTTACATTTGTCACTTTATTTCAAATTTTCACAATACTTTCTCTTTGCTTTTCTATAAATAATTATTCTTTTTGTCAATTAATTGTACACACTCTTTAACAAGAGGAAAAAAAAATGTTGTCATGTGAAGTTGCTAGTTGATTTCATGAACAAATCAAGTCTCCTGCATGCGATCTTTGTTTGTTTCGATATATACTATAACTAGAAAGTAGAAACTTCAGTAACTGAATGACAAGTTTAGTTTTGCTATTCAATGAATGCATGGTCCAATTAAAATCACAAACAATATTATGATACACGTGAATGTTACGGTTTAAGGTACCAAACATCAATACTAACTAGTAGTATAACAAGAAGCAGCAACAACAGTACTACTACTACGTAACTTGAAATTTTTCAAAAAAATAATAAATCACGCATTCTATTATGCTTTGCACTCAGAAAGAATCCAGCTACAATGTTTCTATGTTGATTAATTTTTTACGTTGATTTATAATTTAGTAGAGTTGTCAAACATGCAGATGCAACAATGCATGTGCTTGTGGTGATGGTAGTGGAAAATAGATATATGATATGGCGTACGGTAAGCACAAGGACCCATTACCACTGGTGCAGAGATCTCTGCTTACTCAGTGTTGTTTGTTGGTACTCTATATGACTTCAAACTCTTATCAATAATGGTGTGGAACTTGATCCTTTTCAACTTTGATAATTGAACTTGTAAAAGTCACTTTGGTCACTCTTCATAGCCACACACTTGGTCTCAATGACGTGGATGAATCTCTCCCAAGAAGTACAATGACATGAATTTTATGCTGAATATTGTAGTACATGAAGACGTAAGATTCGACCATTTGGATCAATGATCAAAGTAATCTACCTACATGAAGAGACATATTTTCTCTCATATTATCACTATATTTTCTCTCAAGAGTACACCTTGTTTATTTTTTTTAACTTATTTAATTTTTAATTTATTAATTATTTTACTTAGTTTTTGTACGTAAAAGTATAAAAAAAATTAACGTTTCTTATCCTAAAGCGGATGGAAAATCACTAAACTAGACCATATATGACTAATGAAAAATGAGCATATGTGAAAAATAATAGTGTACCTATTTTTGACTCAATTTATAGTGTACCACAAATTTGTTTTAATCATGAAAAAGGATACTTTTTAGGGGATATTGATATACAGGCATTAATAATTTCTTGAATTTTGTGTCAAAAAAAAATTGTTGATTTTTTTGTTTGTTTGGAGTTCATGAAGGCATAAGCCTAAAAAAGAAAGATCGCAAGGAAACTAACTGCGAAGAGTAGAAACTTTAGAGATATCAGCAAAAAAAAAAAAAAAAATTATTTGACCTAATCAGGACAAGAAAAGAAATTATTTGACCTAACCAGGACAAGAATAAAAGATACTTGGTTGAAAATCATTATGGAATAAAAAATATATAATTTGTGCAATTTAAATTGTAGAAAGACACATTTGTGATCCATTTCCTTCTAGATTCTGTAGTTTATGGATATATAGCATTTATTCTAATTTAGAGATGCTTCCATGAATTTTATTTTGTTGAAAAGAACCATTACGTAGGTGAAACTTATTAAGGCATAGTTCATAATAAGAATTTTGTAGATAGCCAAAGCCCAAAAGGAATGTTGTGGGTGATGAGTGAGGCATCATTTAGCAAGGACCACAGGCACATAGATCAACATATGTTCTTGTTGGATAAATATGGGATAAATATGGACTTTATATAGGGAATATCTTTTTACATTGTTATGTATAATGGGGTATGTCCAATTAATTTCTTGTAGATCCAACATATATAATTAGTAGGAGGAAAGGAACTAGAGATGGTGATAGTCTGCGTTTGTTGCAAGCGTTGAGATGGGTGCAAGAGTTGGGTACCAGCCAATTATTTCTTCTCATGTAAACTTTTTGTTGAATTTTTTTAGAGATAAACAAATGTGATTGTTGATTCCATAGTAAGGACAGTCACATCTTGAACTAGATGCATGCTTTTTATTTTTTTACCTTATTGTATTTTCTCTTGTATTTTTAATGAATTTGTGAGTTTCTTTCTGTGAAAAAAATCTACAAAAACAATGATTGGCACGGTAAAAAAAAGTGCCACGTAAGTTGTTTTTGAAGAAGATGTGTGTTATGACACTCTATTCCGAACATTGTATATATTTAAAATTCAACCAATTAAATAGAGTGTATTGAGAATAGTATGTTGAGAAGATTGTATTAGATGGTGTGTTGTTAATTGTGGATAACCTACCAAACATTCAAAGAAAATTAGCCACACTCTACTTACAAATTTATTCATGTGGTTAATTTTATTAGATGTTGGATAAATTATGCACAATTCTTTAAGTGCAGCGTAGAAAAAACGAAAAGAAACAATATGTTGTAGTGTATTTTAATTTTATAAAGAAAAATTATTTTTTTCATAGCTGAACTTAATTTAAGATAATGATTTCGTTTTTTATTTTCTTTTCTTCACATCATTTTAATCAATTTTTATAAGGATATTCAAGATTTAAATATATGATTTTATTTTGATATAAGTTTTTAGAGTTCAAATCTATAGTGATTCGCTCATGTTTTTATATAAATCATAAAAAGTTGTTTGAACTGTCAACCAACCACCATTAAACCCTTATAAATTTGATGTTTGAAAATTCAGACATAAACGAACCCAAAAGACAAATATATTGATATGCTTAGTTTTAGATAATAATTGAAATTAGGCTAAAAGGATTACAAGTGTGATTTTATTTTTTAGAAATAAACATATGAATTACTCCTTTCATTTTAAAATTATGCTAAAAGGATAACATGTGTGTTGTGGTTAACTGCAACATGAATTTTGAAATGGAGGGATTAGCTTTTAAAATAAACATATGAAAGGTGATAAACATACGTTGACATGGGCACACTTGTAGTATATAGCGTGAGTCAAGTTTGCATATCCATGTTTGTTGAATAATTGAAGAATGAACCAAATTTAGATGAAAAATGGCAAAAGAAAATTTGAAGCTTTGATGAATTGGCATGTGCATCACAGTGTCGTGTTCGAAAGCCATTGATGATAAGATAACCATGTCTAAAGGGAGCCCTGTGATGATTAGACACAATCGGGTTACAAATTAAAGATATAGTCATGTCTAAAATCAACACGGCATATCAATAGCAAAATTATCGTGTTTATTATGTTAAATAAATTAGGATATCATCCTACAAATTTGAGTAACGCGGGATTAAAAACAAACTTCAAAATTCTCATGCTTATATCGAGTCTTGTTCTAATTTTCATATTATAATTTTTAACCCGAGTTTGCTATTTTGTAAATCAAATTTAAATTTTATCATGAAAGTTAGTTAAAAAATGAGATTGTTCAAAGACATTTATACATGTAATAGTTTGGGAATTTAAGCAATGTATAATATAAACAAGCTCCAAAAAACTTCAATATATTCTACCTTTGTTTTCTTGATAAATAAATAAATATTGTAGGTTTAAACTTCCTGTCTATTACTCTTGTGAAAAAAGAGAAACACGTCGGGATGGAGCAAGAGAGCAAACTTGACCAATTCAATTAGGGTGAGGTTGTTAAAGTATGACTAGTTAGAAGAATAAGCAATTACTTACGCAACAAGTAATAACTAGAATGTAACATCTTTAAATGTCACAACTAGTTAGTAGATTAGTAATCATAGTTGACTAGTGTGCTAAACCGTGCAATGCACATTCGCTAGGTTTTTTTTTTTTTTGAGTCTCTAAAGTATATTATATTTTTTGAAGAGTACAAAAAACAATGGTGTTCTTAAAAAAACGACGTTTTAAATAGTTATTTAGATAAAAATTTGATCCTCATAATTAATATAAGTTAAATGTGATATTATATTTTCAAAAAAGAAAAGTGATATTATGTTGGCTTAATTGCAAGTTTAAACCTTCTAAGTATCACGAACTTTTGATTTTGACCCTATCTTAAAAACAATAACTAATCAGCCCCATGTTTAACCCCTTTTACACTTTTTTGTCTCCGGATCCAATTTTAATCTTGCCAATTAATGCGCACGTGACACCTCAATTAAATGATATAGATGTGATGTGTGTAATTTTTATTGAAAAAAGAAATATAAATGTCACGCATGTATTTGTAAAATAAATAATAATAATAATAATGATGATGATTTTATACAAAAAATAAATAAAGAAAGAAAGAGTGAAGCACGCTTCCTCTTCTTCTCCGATCTCCCCTTCTGCAACACCACCGCCTCCCTCCAAATAGTTCATGTGTGTTATTTTTACTTTTATTTGTGTTCAAGTTGTACTTAGCTTTTATATATACATATGCTACAAAACTGAGTTAGAATGCAAATTAAGTTTTAATTCGTAGGTTAAGTATAAAAGAAGCTCTTGTCCAAATAAAATACTTTAAGGGAAAGCAATCAATACTTTTTTAGATTTCATAACAGTTTTGTTTGTTTTTTTAATTACATGTTCATATCATCTACTTAATATTGTCATTGACCAAAGAAAATATAGAATATCAAACATATAATTTGGGGAACAAAAGACGTAAAATTTATTTAAGTTTGTGCATGTTTACATGAGTCGGACACTTCATTTGGATTCAAAATGACAAACGAAAAAAAATATGACATGGGATTCAACATAGTGAGACCTCAACTTATTGACACTAAACAAATACAACATCGAACACGACACATAAGCAAAGACTTCATAATAAACACTTGCATCATCCACTTTATTTCTTATCAAATATGATGACTTCTAAATTATGACGTTTGAATTTTCCAATAAATTCCTCATCGACATTGATTTTCGATATTGGATAACATTTCTCACCATTACCTCTGCACCAACTTTGGAGAAAACCTTGAACATGTAGCATTTTCCAACCATATTCAATAGTTCATTCGAAACATAAGAAGTCACTCCAACCTCCATGACACATATTTTTACACAATAAATTTTAGAATGCTATTTAAATACAAACTCAAATAAAATAAGAAAATACAGTTTTCCAAAGACATTAAAAAATATACATTTTCACCAAACTCAAGCATTTTACTACACGGTATTCCAAAAAACTCAGCTGCAACGCTATCATGCATTATAAACGTGGTTGATCTTGTGTTGCCAGTCACACGGAATGTGATGCGAAACCTATACACAATCCAAATTAATTTTAAACAATTTGTAGTATATATCCAAATTAAGTCTAAATACCAAAATGATATTTTAAAAAACTACCTTGGAGTAATCATCAAAACATGTTTATTACAAATAAGCACGACTATCAGGAACAACTTGTTCATAGCAAACACAAGATAAATACCACCAACCACCATCAGTGACATATTGGTCAACAGTGGCCATTATGATAGACATTGATTCCCACTGGATAGACCTTAAGTGCAGATACATTGGTTACTGTTGTCGAGTACACTTAAACCATTATAAACTTACACATATAAGTGGTGGTACGGGGGTTCAAACCCTGGTCATAGCATCTGACCTAACAATTTCGGCATTTTACCAGTTGAGTTAGGACTTGCGGATAGTACACACATTGATCTATATTATAAAACCAAATATCTTCACGATTTTCATATATAGCCTTGTAAGGTGAGAATGTTTTGTCCAACATCCTGAATATAAAAAATAAATTATTTTATATCTAGATTTAAAAAAAAAATTAATTTTTATAGATTTTAATGACAGAATCATAGTTGGGAGCCATTAAGAAATTTAGAAAAGAAAGGAATTCTATAAGAATGTTTGAGTGACACAAAATCTTAGTCACTTTTATTGTTTGAGTGACACAAAATCATATTCCATTAATAAATTTCGTTGGCTACTATTGTTTTTAGTCACTTTACAAAGGTAGGTGTGGAGTGGGAGTTGAAAGCCTGAAATATGTGGCACATGCTTTAGTGATGCAACTTATATTAAAATTAGTGTCAACTTCTTTATCCATCGTTAAAACAAGGGTAACATAAATTATGGTGAGCTGGTATCAATCAAAATTATTTAATTGTTTTTTATTATTTTTAATGTTATATAAATATATGATTTGGGCCAACTCATCATGAGTAGTATTACCCACCTTTTATTGATGGGTAAATAAGATTTTTTCTAAAAAATTATCTATCCACATTTGACCATCTTATTTTGAAAGAGAAAGAAATACATAAAATGTTGTAGTAGATATGATATGTTGACGGTGCGGTAAGAAGAGAGATAAATAGAAAACTTTATGTTGTTTTTGTGAGCATATAACTCATCTGATAAGGACATTACAATATGCAAATGTTAGAGTTCGAATCTTAGATTCTCTATTTATTCACCTTATAGCTTTGTTTGCGAGTTTAGAGGGGAAGGGAGCGGAGGATTTGGAAAAGAAAAGAAAAAAGATGAAGGGGTAGGTGGAAGAAATGGAGAACATTAGAATGAGAGGGCTTCGGGGGGTTTGTTTTTCTTCAAAATACAAATCTCTCCTCGTTAATTTGAGGGAACTAAGAAATTGTATTGGAGGTGGAATTGGAGATTTATATGAATTCTTCAAATTTAATATATATATATATTGTTATAATATTCTTAACATTAAAAATATATAAATCATAAACATTAATTTATTACTCTGGAAAAAAACTTTTTAAGAAAATGTAAAGTTCTTCAATTTTCTCTTATATTTTCCACCTCCAAAACCCTTCATTCCCTTCCCTTTCAAACTCTCAAACAAAGCTTAAGGGTGAAATTTCAATCATTAAGTTCTTTAACAAAAAAAAAATGTTAAATTAGTGTTGAAGAGTTAATGGTGTCTAAATATAATCGCTCCATATTGCCTAAAAATTACATATTGTATACTCCCCCGTTTCACAATATTTGTCCATTTTGAGAACATTACACATACCAAGAAATCAAATAAATTTTGTTATTTTTGATAAAATTATTTGTGTTTTTCCCATAATACCCTTACCTATTTATTATTTCATTCTATTATTTCTCTCTCTACAATAAATAGATAAGAGTATTATTAATAAACCAGCAATTAATGTTGATTGAAACTTAAAAGGGACAAGTAAAATGAAACAATATTCATACTACCAACTATAATTAGTATTAGTGACTAATTAGTGTTAGTAACACTAAGTAATTAATGAACCAGGTGGTTATAGTTTATTTTTTATTGGAGTAAAAGCTGGTTATAATTTCTCTTTATTTTTTAGAGTAAAAGCTGGGTATAATTATTGAAGAGTATACCTTCATGGGTAATTTTTTCATTAATAACTCATTTTATTCTTCCTTAAAAATAAAATAAAAACGCCCACCGTGGGGCTCGAACCCACGACCACAAGGTTAAGAGCCTTGCGCTCTACCAACTGAGCTAGACGGGCTTATATTTGTAAATCTGTATATATTTTAGATAATGCTAACTGACATCAATGTACATTCTGGTTAGTAGATGGTGCCTTCTCTATTTTTCTCAAAAGTCCTTTATTTGCGTTGATATCATTTTAATGCAATTATTGCCGGTTGATTTGTTTGAAATTTCTATTTTAGATTGGATGAATGTTTATCACCAAAATTGTTAAATATGTTTGGATACAAGTTTGTAAAATTACGTTTGATTAAATCTCTTTCTATAAAACTTCATTTCATTAAAATGTGTTTGTTCTAACTTTCTTTCTGATTTTTTAATAAATAGTTTGCTCCAACTAGATTTACATTTGGACAATTTTTCTAAAACGTAATTTCCACTAAAAATATATAATTTATTTGGATTGTATATTTTTTAGGCAAAATAAATTCATAGCATTTCACTCAAGACAATGATATCAATATAATGGAGAGGAGAGTAAATGATATTAGACCTAGACGCTAGTACAATCGCTTTTGCTAAATTATGAGCGATCATATTAGTTTACCTATCGATGAAAGCTAAAGCGTAACTAGCAATAGTGGAAAGAGAATACTTGCTGGTTGCATGAACATTCCAACATTTTTTGCTCCCAAAGCACGTAATTTCTCGATAGCAAAATAATTCGGGAACTGTCGTTGCAAAATGTAGCTTCAGATGAATTTTGCTACACAAGTTTATTGTATTCCAACAATCTTTGTAGTGAGCACATCGAAAGAACATATGTGAATATCATACTCTACCACATGTCATTTGGAACAGGACACCTCCGTGGTGGAGGTTGAATATGGTGGGAAGGCAAAACCAGAGTAAACGCCAACAAAAATGTTTGATTTTCGGAGGTAATGGCAACGATCAAGCCTCATTCGAGCAAATAGAAATACTTTTTTTGTTAAATAGTTCAATGAACAATAAAATTATCGATAGCTTAGATGGTGGAATACATTTAAATATTTTACTCATTGACCAACGGTCATAAACATTGAAATTAACGATAATAATAACTGTAACAGTAACTACACTTTACAAAATTCATTCTATGAATACTTCACCTTCACTCATAATTTTCATATCATTCTCACTTCTCAGAATATTTATCAAATACTTTCAAAATGGCTAAACGTTTTCTTATATGCATCACTCTACTTGTCATTGTATTGTTCTTTATTAGTATTATCAATATTGAAGAATTATGAATATGTTAAGTAGGAATAATTATATTTAGCGTTTTCTTATTACCAGGCTTAGCTTGAATTATTAACATTAGTTTTGAGAGACATAGATTAAATCATTGTCATAGTTTTTGTAATTGTTACTATTGACTTAGCTTGAATTATTACCATTTGTTTTGAGAGACATAGATTAAATCATTGTCATAGTTTTTGTAATTGTTACTATTGACTTAGCTTGAATTATTACCATTTGTTTTGAGAGACATAGATTAAATCATTGTCATAGTTTTTGTAATTGTTACCATTGAATAAGATGATATTTTTATGTTGATATTTTTATGTTTGGCATTCGTGACAAAGTGTTTTGTGTTGAAGTAGGATGCTGATTTGGTTTGTCCGGTTCGCGTTGTGATGAAAAACCTTGCAAGATAGCTGATGGAATTTCATTGGTAGTCATGATAGTTGTCTTGAAGTTACATTAGATAGAGATTATAATTAACCTTTGAAATTAGATTGGAAAGATGGTCTAGGATTATAGGTGGAATAACAACTTAATCCATTGTAATTTCCAAACATATTTCGTAATATTTATGTTATGTCATCTAATATATATATCCTGATTATGTTGTGGTTGTAATATAATATACTGAATTTCGGTTGTAATTGTTCATTCGTATGATTCACATTACCTTGTTCGATAAAAGATATCTAAATCCGTGCACAGACCACACACTAGTAAGATACAAAGGGAGTAACAAATAACAAACCATTTGTAGGCCTTGAATTTTTCCAAGGAACCATACTTGGACTTTGCAAAGCTAAGTAGGTTTAAATTAAACTCAAAATATTATTCATAAATATTCTCCTGTCATCCTCTCCAAAACCGTACCAAACTTGGTAAAATGAACACAACAAAATTTTAAATAACAAACAGAATATAACTGTCACATTACAATATCATTCATGAGAGATCATTCACTCCCATTTTAACATCAACAAAATATATTGGCTAAATTTATTTGGGTGAGGATCTAAAACTTGCTGATCTATATCCTCCAAAATCAATTAAAGAAAACTAGTTTAGTTGAAACTAATCTTATCGACAGTTCTACACTTGATTAAAGGCAGATGTAGAATAAGCTCACATAACCAATTTTTGCTTGTAATTGGTTCTATTAATCTTCTCTTTTCATTTTAATCATCAACTTTTTCCATTTCTTCTTTGCTTTGGGTTTATAAAGCTTGAATGTGTTACACCAATCTTTGAAGACTATTCATGTTCTTTTAGAACTCTAATTGGATGTGTTGTTTTTACTGCTGCCAACCCAATACTCTTTTACAATAACCAATATCTTCTCGGGCGCAAATGGACCATCCTCATGATCCACCATTTTAGATTCCCATCTTATTCCCCGAACAATTTTCTGAACCTTGTTAATCACATCAACTTCGTCGCGGATTATGACCGATCCTTCTGGCCTTAATATGCGGTCCATCTCTAAAAGGATGTCTTCTAAGTTGCACCTGTCAGTAAAAACACCAATACTTATGTTAAATTAAGTCAGAATTATAATCACATGTTAAAGTTCTCTGTTTTTTCCTAGAATTCAGGTTAGGTTAGGACTGGAAGCATGAGCCAACTGGTCCGATAGCAGGAGATCTAAGGGCGGGGGTGATCCAATGAAATCTTGAATAGACTCTAATACAATCTTGAAATTTAGGTTGAGCCTAACTTAACCCTTACAAGGTGAGGATTGTCCACCACTTATAAACATATTTTCAGGTCTAATCTTATCAAATGTGGGGCAAACAAATTTTAGTCTCAATTATGCCAGAATTGGAAAGTCAGTAAAAATAGTAATATTTTATTTTTGGTTCAAGTAAAAGACTTGATATAGTTATAATTTCAAATTACCAATTATCACTATGATCACTTGTGGATGGAAAAGGAAGAAACTTACTTGTCCTGGTACAAACTAAATAAACCATTAGCATGAATAAGATCATACGTCCTTGGGTATGTAGAAAAGCCTTCACACCTGAAGAAAGAAAATTAATGTCATTGCAATTTCATACCATAACAAAATATCAATAAACATCGGTTTAATTAATCATTTTTGAGTAAAGGATGCTGACTTGCAAGGGAATCATCATAAAATTAGAAAACTTTATGAAGTAAGATAATTTTAGAAACTTACCAGTCATGATAAATACCAATGAGACCTCTTTCATAGATAACACCTAAAGTGTTGTCAGCAATTGTGGGCACAGCATTCATCACCCAAGATTTTTGTGATTCAAGTGCAGCTGCAAATCCTCCAAGGCCTGCATTCATGTCCATTATATTCCGATATCTAGTGGTGCCGATCAATCTATTAATTCTTTTGTAATTATTAACACGCTTTTTCCATAATTTGTTGTCCTCTTGATAAGAATCAACTGTTACGCCTGGAATAACGTCTTTAGCTATTCTAGGAGGGACTGCAAACAACCTAGCAGGAAACTTCTTCAATTCTCCTCCGGCAACTTCACTTTGGCTGGTTACTTCAGGGATAGGGGTTTTGCAGACCTCCATTTTTTTGTACCTACCATTACAAATTTTGGAGCATGGAGAAAAGTTATTCATGAGCGCAATATAATCCGAAATCGTGGAATTACATGAACAAATAGTTATTCAAATCCCTCTAACAACAAATGATTATAAGTATAAAGATCCAGATGTTTGAATGAAGTGTGTAAAAACAGGGCTTACCAAACATCATCAGCATTATCTACATCACATAAATTGGGAGATTTTCTTTGACATGATTTAGCATTTATTTTCTTCCTCCAGATAGCGATATCACCCTTTTCATACTTCTTTTCCCAGCAAAGACTTTCGGCTAAATCCTCGATTTTTTTCTGCTCTGCCTTCAGATCCTCCTTCGTTCGCTTCCATGTTTGGTAGTACGTTTTCCAATTAATTGGAGGGCCAGATAAAATCCAAAATCCACCAGGCCTTAAAACTCGATCAACTTCCATTAGATACATGCCCTCTGCATTCAGTTATTGGGTGAAAAATCAACTAAACAATGTTGCATTCAGATTTTCAGAATTATTAACATTTGCATGATTATATTAATAAGTTAAGGAGTATCATCATCGACATAAGAAAATGCCGATAATACTGTATTCTAGATCAATCTTATTGACTGTCTAATTTAGCACTAACCATTTTCAGCCCATGGTATTAGACAACGAGAACACTGAGACATATCAAAGGCTCTTGATGGGAATGGAAGACGGATTGAACCAAGAACACCAATAATAGCAGGTACCCCTCGTTCCAATGCAAACTGAACTTGTGCTTCATGGTTATCCTTCGGAGCAAATGACATAGCTAGCACATTTCTCTTTAGCAAGTACGCTCCCCAGCTCGCAACCTGCATAATCATTCACGCTTATATTGCTACAACAATCAAGAAGCAATTGAAAGGTGCATACTGAAAGGAAGTAAACCGGGCCAGTGGGCCAGTAAGTATTAAAACAAAGAAACGACAAATGATTCCGACTTCAGTATACTAAATACACTGAAAATTGAGAAATTTGGAATCCAATAGACAAAACCCCATTATACATTACACATAATCAAACACATTTGAAAATTGTGGTTAATTGTGCTCAGTGGATGGTTAATGAGCAGCTACACCTTGTTACATTCATTAATCATCAACTAAACGTAATTAACCACATATCTGAATAGTAACCATATAATTTGATGTCAAATTTGTGTGTCAAAATATAATTTCTCAACAAAGAAAAATAACATACTATATCAAAAGGATTATTTGACATGAAAGCTTACCCCACAACCAGTGTCCAATGCTGTTCTGACGGTACCATCTTTGATTGGAATAACCGATGCAAGCTCATCAATATACGCATCGGCTCCTTGAGGGAACATGGTTCCTCCACCTGGAAATTTGAACACATTCCCTTCAAATTTCACCCAGTTTTGATTAGCCTTCTCCACTGTCAGATGCTTGTAAGGAACATTAGCATAGTAGGCATAATCACGGCTTTTAGGCCATGGAAAAGGAGTCGTGTACCCTTCAGGAGCAGGAATGAGGCAACGCAATTTTTCCTCTTGAGGTGGACAATGCCTTTCCCTATAGATCATGTTTTCTCTAGGGAATGTCATTGCTCGGTCTTGCTCTTGGCAAGGTGTATAATCAGCATATTTAACATCACATGCCTTGAACATTTTAGCTTTCGGTTCGGATTGCTCAACAATTTCTACATATTTGTGTTGGGGTTCAAAATTCAAATTCGGTACAATGTTGCAGTCTGTTGTTGCCTGCATCTTATTTACCTTCAATGCAAGGCTGTCTCCCTTTCCAGAACCACTGCTTTGCCATGTTCCCAAAAGATAAAACAAACAACACAGAGCAAGCACAGCGAAAATTGACAAAGGCCTTCGTGCTCTGTTGCCTGGTAAGGCATTTTTAGAGCCCATTAACCCCGCAGTTTTCTTTCTAACTTCTTTCAAACGATCAAACCTATGAAAGTTCACACTAAAATTAGTTAGTGACTAGTTAGAGTAGATGTAGACCATCACAAATCAAGCAAACCACGGACATAGAACTACTGAATAATAATCACTAAGCTCAAACTATTTAATCATGTTAGCAAAATAAAAATGTAAAAGTGTAATGTAAACTCCGTGTCTGATTTAGAAAGAGACCAGCTAAAAAAATACAGAATCCATGTGTATAACTTATGTTTTCATCCCTTATCATATGATGCACAACTATTTATCAATGTCTTTCAAAAAAAAAAAAAAAACTATATATCTATGATTATACTTGACATAGATTGAGATCAAATTTTGATTTAGAGTGTAGTTTTGTATATTAGCCTGTCTGGATTGGCTTATTTGAGCTTATCTACTGCATAAGTTTTGTGAGACTGTTCAGGAGAACTTATGAAAACAGCTTACGACAACTTTCATAAGCTTTTTTCAACTTATTTCATAAGTTCTCCAATATAGCTTATATAAAAACAACTTATAGCATATACAAAACCAATTTAGCGTCATTTCATCTTTTGCTATTAAAGTAGCTTATGCAAGCTTATTCATAAGTGCTTATTATTATCATGATAAGCGCTTGTAATATAAGTTACAAATAAGCTTGTTAATCCAAACAGGCCCAATAATATCTAGAAGGGAAGATCTTAATAATATTTTTTCACAAGCATACAAAAACACACATGCAAGAATCATACAACACAGACAAAGAAAATGTCTGATAAATAAAAAAAGCTCTATTATTGTACTGCACAGTACAACACTCTATTAACATCAAATCTCTGTTGTTTTGTTAGATCAGGCAAAGATCTGCTAGTAAGATCACCAAAAGAGAAAACCCAGAAAAGTTAGCTTATAAAAATCTAAACTTTATAATGCAAATGTGAGAAATCATATGATTGGTATAGATATATTGAATTATAAGGTAAATGGGTCAAAGAAAATGATAGTAGAATCAAAATATGAATTGAGAAATCTAGAGTGAGTTAAAGTGAACTACCTTGAAAAGAGATAATAGAGATCCCAGGTCTGGTATAGTAGATCACACTCAAAAAGAGAGACAGTAGCAAGGTGGAGTTTGAGTTAGCACAGCACAGAAAGAGAATTTATATCTTATAAATGAGATGGGTAGTAGAGGGACATAAGACTAGTGTTGACAGTTGGAGTGCATCATTCTAGGCAAATTGACCTTTGTGTTTGTGTTTGTGTTTGTGTTGTGTGCAAGTAGAATGTAGATGTAATTGATTTTATCCACCGACAGAGAGTCATAAGCTAGCAAAATTCACTAGCAAGGACAAAATTGTGTAAAACTTTAACCAACCAATTCAGATATTTCATCATCATTTTTTTTTGTGGTAGACACTAGACATCGAGAAACAAAGCATTATCTAAAATGAGTGAATATATCTAATGATATTTGGTCATAATTTATTCTCAATTTACTATGTTAGCTTACATTGATTCACATCAGTTCTTTTATTCTTAAATACTCTTTTATTTCTTGAGGCAATATGTCCTTATTTATAAAATATTTTATCTCATATCATAGTAAACTAATGTTGATATATAAATAAGTTCTTTTGAGAGGAAATATAAATAAGTTTAAAGAGTTATTTATATTTAGTGTTTAATAAGCTTCAAATATAATTACCTCAAAGGATGGAATGTATAGGAAAAAAAAATGCCCAATTAGATCTTCAAATGTGAATACATTTATTAACAAATTAAAAATATCGCAAAAAATCTGCAGACTATTGATTGGATCATATGGCATTATGTCAATAAACTGATAAAATATTGGTAAGAAAAAAATTGATTAAATCAAAGGGAGCACAAAGTCAACTTAATAAATGAGAAGATAAGTAAGAGTCATTAGTTAGATCATGACATATATTTGGATCAAGAATAGTTAGTTACTTTTAAGACGGTGAGATTAATATAATTTTGTATATATCCTGTTGTATCTATCATATTTCTTTCATCCTTATCATTTTTTTCTTTTTAAAAAGAATAAACTTATAACATTTCATTAGCAATCAAATCATTAATACATATCGGTTCATTGATAAGAATATAAAAACTAGTTGAAGATGTGACATCTCATGCTAAC
The DNA here is from genome assembly GCA_946800305.1 of Medicago arabica. Taxonomy (NCBI): domain Eukaryota; kingdom Viridiplantae; phylum Streptophyta; class Magnoliopsida; order Fabales; family Fabaceae; genus Medicago; species Medicago arabica. Next base: position 45,832,060 of record OX326968.1, read on the forward strand.
GCATGGCTACTTCGTTAGTGTGACACATAAACTCAATGTGAGTTTTGTAAGTAAAATTACAATATTGGATTCTATTTGTCATAATGGCTTCCGATTGTGATTAATCACCAATACCACTAAAGTCATCAACAACTCTTTTCGATTCAAAATCCACATTTGTTGATTGTTAGTCGTCAATCCACGAGATAGCGTGATATAACCTCAAAGCCTCTACGGAAACACAAAGAAAAAAACCACGTGGTTTGAGCGAACACATAACAACCACATTCATTAAACACAACGAAAAAAACCACCTGGTTTGAGCGAGCACATAACAACCACCTTCATCTTGAATGCACATACCTATGTCAAGTTTGTTCTTGGATGTTGAAAAAGAAGCATCAAGGTTGCATTATAACGTCTACTTAGTAGAAGATGTAGCAGCATACATTGTTGCCTGTTGCAGAACAACAACCTATTGTTTGCGGTTTGCTTCTCGACAGTACTCTCTGATGTTTGATGTTTGATATTTCATATTTATATTTATCTTATATGCACATTGATGTGTCATTTTTTTTTTCTTTTTACAATTGACGATTTTAATTTTTTTTTCAAGTGTGCTCGATCAAAGATAATTTTAATTGAGATATTACTAACATTAAATATGAATATCTCACTTTATTAGGATTCAAATCTTATTTCATAATGATGATATTTCACAACCTTCTCTCTTTTTTTTTTTTTGCATCCTTCATCTTTCTTAGAACATTTATCAGTGTGTTCTATGCATCTCATACATAACCGATAAAAGAACTTTAAATAATAATTCTAATACTTTTAGGCTATGTATCTACGAGTATTTACTATTTATAAAATATCAGTATCTAATACGTGCGATTATGTCCTAAATTTTACTATCTCAACTTCATACACCATTGCCATATATTTTTTGATGGTAAATGAACACTTCACTTGTTGGCAGGGTTAAGGTGTCTCAATCAATACTCTAGACCCCATACGGCCATACCTCAAATAAAAGCTCTCTGCCCACAGAATAGAAAAGTTGGGACTTGGGACCATAATGAATGTCAATTGCCACATTTTCTTTCCATTATTTCCGGTCATTCTCTTCAACTTTATTGTCAAACATTTTTTTTTTGACAAAACTTTATTGTCAAACATATAAAGCCCATGTACTTATAGCAACATTTATGGAAAATTCCATAAGAAAAATGCTTAATAGATACTCAATCCGATGTTTTTGTGTGTAATTTTTGATCGGTTTATTGATTAACCGTCATTCCATAATACTTTTTGGGGCCAAATATATCCATCCACATTCTCTCATTATATATCCAAAAACTTGTTACTTGGACATCCATGTCGTGCTTTGTCTAAGTGGATACTTTCATTTTAGGGAGTATAAAGGACTTGATATTTCTCCCGTAAAGAACACATTATCTGAGAGTGCAATGTGTCCATAAATGTACAACTTTGTCCACAAGAATATTCTGCAAACTCTTGTATCAGTGTGAGAATGTTGAATTCATTATCTCTTCATCCTCCTTATGGCTTGCGAGAAGACGGCATGATCTATTTTCAAAATTTACCCCATACATACATTAAAATGTGTTTGGACGAGTAATTTTTTCTTGTTGTGAGGGTAATTCAAAATTATTCTTGTAAACTTCTATTTTCTGATAGATTTGGAGGATACTCAAAATAAAAAATAATTATGAAGTATTTTGTCAAAAATAAATTTGGAGAATTTTAAATACCATCTAAATATTAAGAATTTGGAATTCCTTTAATATTATATACAGTGTGAATTTCAATTTGGTCCTTATGATTTCGTAGGAAGCGCACTTCCACATTCACAAATGTGAGTCTATCAAGGGTAATCATGTAGCTAAGTACTCTATTTTATAAGTATAAATATCATTAAGAATTTCTATTATTTCATCCTCTTATCACTTCGAAATCATACCCATTTTTATATATTATAGTATGTTCATCTCATATCACTTCACAACTTGATTTTACCTATTAAATCTATTTCTAGGGATCTCCAATCATTTAGGTCAGGTTATCATCATGAGTGATTCATCTCTCCAAAGGCGGTAGTCTCATCTTAACTGACACCTTATCGACTTTATCTCTAGTTACTCCATTCGAAAAAGGATCGACTAAATTTTCATCAGTACGTACATGATCCACTCTTCTCGCTCCAAGAGAGAGTTACTCTCTAACAATATTGTGCTTACAACGTATTTACCGTGCCTTACTGTTGTAATAAAAAATTTCAATTTTTGCAATATCCGTGATACTATCGCAATAGATCAACACAACTAGTATCAATTTTTCCAATAAAGCATCTTAACCAACTTGCTTCTTCAGTAGCTATTGTCAATGTTGTAATATCAAACTTCATTGACATTAAAAAAAACTCAAATTTCATAGTAAATTGAATATGCAGACACTAGTCTCTTTGAAATCATATGATAAGGTGTTCCATTCAACATCATTGTATCCTTCAAGAACAACAAGAAATCTTTGATCATGTAATTCAAGGTTCATGGTTCTTTTTAGGTAATTCAAGACCCTTTCAATAACATGTAAATGCTCATTACTAGGTATACCGACAAACCTGCACAACAACCGCACAACATAGGTAATCTAGTACAATCAATGGCATACTCGAGGTTGCCAATGATGTTGTATATTCTGATTGTCTGACACATTCACCAATGTTTTTAAAGAGTTTTACACTTGAATTGTTCAAGCAGGTTTGCGGTCAAAGTTTTCTTAAAATCTTCTCAACATAGTGAGATTGATCCAAGAAAAGTTCCTGTTTCCGCCTAATACTCTGAATAACAAGAATAACATTACCTTCCCCGAACTTTTTCATATCAAAGTTGTTACATAATAATGATTTCACAACATTTACAAATTAAATGTTTGATCCAAATATCATTCACAATCTTCAATGTGACACAATCTTTAGCACCTTAAAAAAATACTAGCGGCCTTGATAATTACAAATAACAACCAATAATGTAAAATCACTAAATTACATATTCCATTTAACTAATAGTTTATGGCTTAACTAAACATCTTATTACTTAAAATAAGGAGTTGGGCACAATCATTGTTCTTTTTTAAGAAATAAAAATGGAATATTATTATAAACCAATGGACTATCCCTCCAGCACAAGGTGTGCAAAAAATAATAGCCAATAATTACAACAGAGTGTCAACGATTAAAAATAGTGGTTAACCAATCCCCAGACAAAGAAAAGGGTTATGGCACCAATCATGAAAGCGATAATGAAAAGCAATATAATGAGCTTTAAACCACCAAAAGGAAAGGAGTTTGATTTTTTCCAGAAGCTGATAAGTTGTGCTTTCTTTAGCTTGGAAAATTCTAGCATTTCTTTCCTTCCAAATCACCCACGAACTTGCAAACCAAATTAAATGCATAAAGGAGCATCTTGATTTAGCAAGACTTGAGGAAGTATTGAACTGATGGAAATGATCTACTATTGTTGCGGGATCAACTAAAGAAACACCCAACCAATGTCGAACATGTTGCCAAACCCGACCAAAGGTGCCGCAATGCAAGAAAAGATGAACATTTGATTCAACCAAGCCACATCATGTAACACACATTTGCGCATCATGCTGAACAATTCCCCTACGAAATAAATTCGCCTTGGTAGACAATCTATTACGAAAAAGGCACCAAGCAAAAACTAATACTTTAAGCGGAATATCTTTCCTCTAGAGTAAGGGTGCTGGCACCAAAGGAGCATTGAACGTGGAAACCGTGTCACTAGTAAGCGTGTGATAAGCCCCGCAGACTGTATAACCTGCTACAGGGTCAGGTATCCAAGACCACGTGTCACCAACATAATCCTGCAACACAACAGACAATAATAACAACCTACACTCCACTAACAACTCATCCTCCCAAGCCCATAATCCCTTTCTCCACTTCCACGCATCCCCCCTCCTTCCACCCCAACTGAAACATTTGAGCCACAATTAATAATTTATTTTCTGACAACTCAAACAATCTACTGAAGCGAATCTGAAGAGGGGCATCACATACCCACCTATCAATACAAAATAAAGTATGAACTTTGTTTCTGACTTTTAAACACAAGTTGTCAGGAAACCAAGTACCTACCGCCAAACCAACACCATCACGAATAGTAATAATCTCCTTCCACCATGCCGACCTCTCCCTACCACCGGGTTGCAACCCCCCCCCCCCCCCCCCCCCCCACACACACACACACACACACACAAGGCTGTATCTAGCGACCAATAATACCCATGACTCTCTGTTACCATCCGCCAACATCATTTACCCAACAACACTAAATTAAACTCTCTAATTCTCCTTACCCCCAAACCACCAACCTCCTTCTCCAAACAAATGGAATCCCAATCAATCCAAGAAATTTTCCTATTATCCTCCCCCCCCCCCCCCCCCCCAAAAAAATCGAATTAAAAGAGACTCGATAGAAGAGATGATACCTGAGGGAGCTTTCAAGAAGGAAAAAACATAGACAGGGAGTGAGGTTAGGATAGACTTAAGGAGAATGAGACGACCACCGAAAGATAAATGTTTACTCTTCCAACTGGACAATCGGGATTTAATATGCACACGAACTGATTCCCAAAAATTCAACCGTCGAAAATCTCCTCCAACAAGAAGGCCTAGGTAGGTAATATGCAGAGTAGAAATTTTGCAATTCAGAACAACCGCTGCTTCAAGCAACCAGGACCTATTGACATTCAGACCCACCAACTCACTTTTGTGAAAATTAACTTTGAGACCAGACATAGCCGCAAAGATATGCAAAACAACACGCATTTCTCTGACATTAGCCCTATTTTTCTCGCCCAAAATTACAGTATCATCTGCAAACTGTAAATGTGAAACTGATAAATTCCGATCTCGACCCACCTTGTAACCGGTGAAATTGTTATTGGTTACCATAGCCTCCATCATCACATGGAAACCCTCTGCCGCCAGCAAAAACAAAAAGGGAGAGAGAGGATCCCCCTGTCTTAAACCTCTAGCCAAAGGGAACTCATCTGTTGGACTTCCATTTACCAACACCGTCGTCGTTTCCGTAGTTACACATTCTTTCATCCACTTCCTCCACAGTGTAGGAAATGACATTTTGCACATAACATCATTCAAGTAATTCCACTCCACCGAATCATGCGCCTTTTCAAAATCCACTTTAAAAAGGAGTAAATCTTTATTCAATTTTTTGACCTCATCTACCACCTCATTTGCCACCATAATGCCATCAAGAATTTGTCGCCCTTTTACAAACGCAAACTGAGTATCTGATATTACACTGCTCAATCTGTTTGCCAATAATTTTGCCAACACTTTATACAAACTACCCAACAAAGAAATGAGGTGATGATCATTCAAACTCTGAGGACTTTGTTTTTTTAGGAATGAGAGTAATAAAAGTGTTGTTTATACCTTTCAGAAGCTTCCCATTGCGATGAAACTCAGAAACAAAGCGCAACAAATCAACTTTCATATCGTCCCAAAAATCTCTGATGGAACCAAAATTAACACTGTCCGAGCGTGGACATTTGTAACTGTCACAGTCCCACACCGCAATTTTCAACTCCTCCATGCTAAAAGGTTTGACCAAAGTCGCCCCCTCCCTGTAAGATAGAGTGCGAAAATTCAAATCCAAGGCACGGGGACGCACCACTGTCGAGGCTTTGAAGTGGTTCGAAAAGTGATTGAACACCACATGTCTAACATTTGCAACACCTTTAACTTGGACGTCACCCACATCAAGAATAGAAATATTATTACCATGATGCTTACTGGACATGGTGCCATGAATTTTTTTGGAGTTGGCATCCCCTTCCCAGAGCCAATTCAGCCTCGACTGTTGCCAACAAATGCTAGAGTGAATTCGAGAAAGAGAATGTAACTCATACGATAAACTATGAAGTTCCTCCACCTCATCCTCCTCTAGAGTAGATACTTCCCCCATCTCATCCAACACAGAAATGCGACCTTTAATCATAGTAATTAGTATGATTCGGATGCCACTCTTGAAGAGCCACTTTAATCATCTTAAACTTTTCTTTCAACACATAGCCACCCCGCCCTTCAACTTGCAAAGGCTGCCATTTGGAACTAATCAAATTCTTGTAACCAGGAATGTCCGCCCAACACTTCAGCATCCTAAAAGGTTTCGGACCCCAATTTTGCTTGTCAACAGAAAGAATAATGGCGCAATGATCGGACAAACCACGAAATTGAGTTACTGATAGGTGCTCAAAAGTACTTTATTTCACGTGTTAATCTAGGCATTTTAGTGACTTGTTTTGCAAGTTATATATGGAAAAGCACTCATTTATTGTAATTTTACCAATTGTGCTTTATATGCCTGATTCTACCCATTTTGTGAAGGAATTGACAAGCAAGGACCAAGAAAAAGTGCACAAGGCCTCAAGAATTTCGCTATTAGCGAAGATCTCGCTGATAGCGAAAATACTCCAGGAAGACTTCGCCAATAACGAAGTTTGGAATGCAGAAGCGAAGAAATTCGCTATTAGCGGATATTTCGCTAATAGCGAAATCACTCCAGGGAGATTTCGCCATTAGCGAAGTTATGGCGAAATTTAGGAATTTCAACAATATAAGGGCCACGTGGAATCACCCCATTGGGGCAGAGCAGATTTTCTTGGTTTCGCTGATAGCGAAATGTTTGGCTATCAGCGAAAGTTCGCAAAAGCAGCCAGTTTACATTGTTTCTCTTCTTTTCCAACCAGCAATTCCACTGTTTTATTAAGTTCTGGTTTTTAGAGAGAGAATAGGGCAATTTCTAGAGAGAGAAACATAAAGCAAGGTAGTTAGGAGAAGATTCAAGCCAAGATTTATTGAGACATCATGGATCTTGTTATGGAATCTTCATCTTTTATTCATTTCTTGCAAGGCTATCATAGACATATGTAGCTTCATCTGCTCTTGTGGGTCTTGAGGTATTCAAACAAGCTATTATGTAATCTTTTGATCATTTAATATATGGTTCTAGCTTATTTATTCAATATTGTTGTTATTCTTGTGTTTAATGTTTTATTGAGATTCAAAATGATATTGACAAATGCTTTTGGATTTGAGAACTAGAATAACAATCTATCTTAAGTTATCATGCTAGACATAGATGTTACCATTTGATAATCACTTTTAATCTAGAACTTAATGCTTTTGGGTCATTTAATCGGGCGAGAAATCGTCGATTAAACGATCCACATGACTTTGTGATTGTTTAAACGTGCGAGAAATCGACATTTAAACAATCCCCTGAAACTAACGATATCATTTGGACACGAATGATATGGTTGAGTGATTGTGATAATATCGTTTAAAAAGCTAGAATCCGTTATTTGATCGAGAGATTGCAGCTGTTACGCTTGGTTGATATCTCTGACCCCAAGCGAAATAGCCCTATCTCTGCTCGTTTACTTTTACGTCGAATAGTGAAAATAGTTTTACACAAACAAACAAATTATACCCAAAACTTGAAATGATATTTGACGTTAAACTACTTACGAGACAAACCAATCCCTGCGGAAACGAATCTATTATACACATATGTAAATAACAATAGGACATGTAAAAAACCTATATCAAAATGGCGCCGCTGCCGGGGATTGGCAATAGTGTCATAAGTAGGGTAACTATCTTATCATTTTAAGCAATTTTGCACAAAGATTATTTCTTGTACATATATACTCATATATCATTCATTGTTCCTTTTATTGCTAACCACCTGGTATAGTCTTCTGAACTTTGTTTATGCGAGGTACCATTTCTAAAGACCAACTTCAGTTTGATCCTGAAATAGAGAAAACAGCTCGTAGGAACAACAGCAAAACCAAGAGAGAAAAGATTTTGGCTAGGCTGGCTCAGCAAGAAGGAACTTCCGGTTCTCCTCCTTCCACAACCGACTCTCCACAATCATCCCCAGAGTTGTCTCCTCCGACATCTCCTACAAGAAGTCAACCAGGCATCACAATGAATGCCTTACCACCACCTGGGGGTGATGAAGAAGAAAATGTGCTTCCATGTTGGGTTAGTCCAAGAAGACTCGCTCGTCTTGGGAGGCCGAATGCTAGGCAATTTGAGATGAAGACGGGAATGATTCAACTCATGACATCTCATCCATTTTCTGGGTTAGATCACGAAGATCCATACAAGCATCTCACCACCTTCTATAGTCTAGCCGGTACACTCGGAGCTAGTGAAGCGGATGAAGAGAATGTGTTCACAAGATTATTTCCTATTTCATTGATAGGGAAAGCTAAAGAATGGTTCTTAGATCTACCAACTTCAACCATGACCGATTGGCCGGTATTGGAGAAAGCTTTTTCCGAGAGGTTCTTTTCGGAAGATAGGCACCTGGAAGCTAAAACTGCAGTTACAACATTCAGTCAAGGTGCTAGTGAGTCACTTTGTGATGCATGGGAGCGTTACAAATCTTTGTTGAGGAATTGTCCCAAGCATGGTTATGATAGTCAAATGCAAATCTACCTTTTCCGCCAAGGTCTTCAAAGTGAATCCAAGATTTTGTTAGAAGCATCGGCAAATGGTTCTTTAATGTTGAAAACTCCACAAGAGGCGGTAAGGATCATTGATCAAATGGCGCTTAACTCTCGCAAATCTGCTCATAATAGAAATCCTTCACAAAGGAAAGCAGGTATTCTTGAATTGGAGACAAATGATGCGGTGTTAGCACAAAATAAACTCCTCACCCAACAAATGGAAGCAATGCAAAAGAAAATGGAGAGTTTACCCAAGCAAATCATGGAACAATTCCACAAAGATGGGAGTTCTTCACAAGTGAATGCTTGCGAGTTGTGTTTCGGTGATCATCCCACCGGCTATTGTCCACCACCATCTTTAGAAGAGGTCAATTTCTTGGGAAACCAACAAAGGCCGAATCAACAACAAGGTCAACAAGCCGGTAGTTCTAATCAAGGGAGATATCCGGGTAACAACAACTTTCCACGAGGAAACTCATTTGGCCAACCATGGAGACAACCATCACCTCACTACTTTCAACCACCCAATTATTACCAACAACCTTACAACAATTATTATCAATATCCACCCCAAAACCTTCAACAACAACAAAACCGTCCTACAAACACGGACGAGACCTTGAACCAATTCATGCAATTGTCCTTAGCTAACCAAAAGAGCAACGAGGCTTCGATCAAGAACCTCGAAACACAAATGGGGCAAATGGCACAACAAATGGCTCAAGCTAACCAACAAGGGGGAGCCTTCACCGCCAACACACAAGCCAACCCAAAAGGGCAAGAGCATTGCAAAGCCATATCAACAAGAAGTGGCAAAGTGATTGGCCGAGGGATATGTGTTGATGATTTGGAAGTAGAGCGGAAGGTTGTAGAGGAATTTGATTTTGAGGAAGTTGATGAAGAAGAAGGTGTTGAGAAGGAAGGAGAGGAAGAAAATAAAGGAGAATTAGTTGAAAATGAAAAAAATGAAAAAAAAAGAGTAGTTGAAAAGAATGAGATGGAGAAAGAAGGGGAAGATGTGGTGAATGAGAAGGAAACAAAGAAGAAAGTTGAGAAGAAGGTGTTGACTCAACATTTACCTTACCCACAAGCTCCATCAAAGAAAGACAAGGAAAGGCAATATGCAAGGTTTCTTGAACTTTTCAAGAAGTTACAAATTGATATTCCATTTTCAGAAGCCTTGGAACAAATGTCGGCGTATGCTAAATTCATGAAAGATATCCTTTCCAAGAAGAGAAGAGTCAACGATGAAGAAGTCATTCAACTTGATGCGAATTGTAGTGCCATCATTCAAAGGAGGTTGCCAAAGAAGGAACAAGATCCGGGGAGAGTCACTATACCGGTAGCTATAGGAACCACCGCTGTTGGCAAGGCACTACTTGATCTTGGTTCAAGCATCAATCTCATGCCTTGGTCTGTCGCTAAAAGAGTTGGTGAACTATGTGTGAAGCGGACGGGGATGACTTTGCAATTGGCCGATAAATCCTTCGCAAAGCCTTTAGGAATAGCGGAAGATGTGTTAGTAAAAGTTGACAAATTTGTGTTCCCGGCCGATTTTGTGATTATGGATATTGAGGAGGATGACGATGTGCCTATTCTTTTGGGAAGAAATTTCATGCAAACGGCACGAATGATGATTGACCTTGATGACAACATCATTAAGGTGAGGTTTGATGATGAAGAGGTACACTTCAATATTCGTGATGCCATTAAGTACTTCAAGGATAAGGGCGCATGTTTTAAAGTGGATGCAACCGAAGAAGTCATCATGACCAACCGGAAGCAATTTCTTAACCGAACACCCCTTGAAAGTGCTTTGACGGATGCACTTGATTCTATTGGTGCCGAAGAAGCAAGAGAGATTGAAGATTGCTTAAAGGAGCTAGATACCTTGAAGGAAATTCCTCCTCATCATGCTAAACTTGAGGAGTTGAAAGAGGGGTCCGATGAAGAATCTAAGGTTGAAGATGCCAAATTGGAATTAAAGGTCTTACCATCACATCTCAAGTACGTCTTTCTTGAAGAAGGTAATGTCAAACCGGTCATCATAAGTAGCGTTTTAATCGCCAAGGAAGAAGAAAGTTTGGTGGAAATTCTAAAGTCCAACAAAGAAGCTTTAGGGTGGAAGTTGTCCGACTTGAAAGGGATAAGTCCATCTTATTGTATGCACAAAATAATGATGGAAGATGATTTCAAACCGGTAGCACAACCACAACGCCGCTTGAATCCAACAATGAAAGAGGTAGTGCGCAAGGAAGTGGTGAAGCTATTAGAAGCCGGTATGATATATCCAATCTCGGATAGTGCATGGGTTAGTCCGGTTCAAGTAGTTCCAAAGAAAGGAGGTATGACGGTGATCACAAATGAGAAAAATGAATTGATTCCAACTAGGACCGTCACCGGATGGAGAATGTGCATTGATTATAGAAGACTCAATCAAGCTACAAGGAAGGATCACTTCCCATTGCCCTTTATGGATCAAATGCTTGAAAGACTCTCCGGTCAAGCCTTCTATTGTTTCCTTGATGGCTATTCCTGCTACAACCAAATCACCATCAACCCGGAAGATCATGAGAAGACGGCTTTCACTTGTCCGTTTGGTATTTTTGCTTATAGAAGAATGCCCTTTGGCTTATGCAACGCACCCGCTACCTTTCAACGGTGTGTTCAAGCCATCTTCTCCGATTTAACTGAGAAATGCATGGAGGTCTTCATGGATGATTTTTCGGTTTTTGGTTCTTCTTTTGATTCGTGTTTGAAAAACTTGGACATCGTACTGAAGCGGTGTGTTGAAACTAATTTGGTGCTCAATTGGGAGAAATGTCATTTCATGGTTACCGAGGGTATTGTCCTTGGTCACAAGATTTCTTCAAGGGGTATCGAGGTAGATCAAGCTAAGGTTGATGTCATTGGAAAGCTCCCACCTCCCGTAAATGTCAAAGGGGTAAGAAGTTTTCTTGGTCATGCCGGATTCTACCGGCGCTTCATCAAAGATTTCTCAAAGATTGCAAAGCCATTGAGCAATTTGCTCAACAAAGATAAGTCTTTTGAATTTGATCAAGAATGTTTAAATGCTTTTAAAATTTTGAAAGAAAGCTTGACAACCGCACCCATAATCACGGCTCCTAATTGGACCCTAAATTTTGAACTCATGTGTGATGCTAGTGATTATGCTGTGGGTGCCGTGTTAGGCCAAAGAAAGAACAAAGTTTTTCATGCTATCCACTATGCAAGCAAGGTCTTAAACGACGCTCAAATCAATTATGCAACTACCGAAAAAGAATTGCTTGCAATCGTATATGCATTAGAAAAATTTCGTTCTTATCTTATTGGTTCAAAAGTTGTTGTGTTCACTGACCATGCAGCCATTAAGTACTTGATCACCAAAGCCGATTCTAAACCAAGGCTCATCCGGTGGATGCTCTTACTACAAGAGTTTGATCTGGAGATCAAGGACAAAAAGGGGACCGAGAATTTGGTGGCCGATCACCTTTCAAGGCTTGTAAACATTGAGGTAACCGAGAAGGAACAAGAGGTCCGGGAAGAGTTTCCGGATGAGAAGTTACTCATGGTGCAAGAGAGGCCATGGTTTGCCGACATGGCAAATTACAAAGCAAATGGGGTCATACCGGAGGATTTCAATTATCAAATGAAGAAGAAGTTTCTACGAGACTCCACTCATTATTTGTGGGATGACCCCTATCTGTTCAAGACCGGAGCCGATCAACTCTTGAGACGATGCGTTGCGAGAGAAGAAGCCAAGGAGATCTTGTGGCAATGTCACAACTCACCATATGGTGGCCACTTCAACGGTCAAAGAACGACAGCAAAAGTTCTTCAAGCTGGGTTCTATTGGCCCACACTTTTCAAAGATGCATATGAACATGTCCAAAATTGTGAAAACTGTCAAAAGACGGGAGGAATTGCAAAGAGAAATGAAATGCCCTTGCAAATTATGCAAGAAGTTGAAGTTTTTGATTGTTGGGGTATTGATTTTGTCGGACCGTTTCCTTCCTCGTTCTCAAATGAATACATCTTGGTATGTGTGGACTATGTGTCAAAATGGGTTGAAGCAATCGCTTCCCCAAAAGCCGATAGTAAGACGGTGATCAAATTCTTAAAGAAGAACATCTTCACTCGCTTTGGAACTCCGAGGGTGCTTATTAGCGATGGTGGATCTCATTTTTGCAATTCGCAACTAGCCAAAGCTCTTGAACACTATGGAGTAAAGCATAAGGTTGCTTCACCTTACCATCCACAAACAAATGGCCAAGCCGAGGTGTCCAATCGGGAAATCAAAAAAATCTTGGAAAAGACCGTGTCTTCATCACGGAAAGATTGGGCATTAAAGCTTGATGAAGCGTTGTGGGCCTATAGGACCGCTTTTAAGGCACCTACAGGTTTCACACCATTCCAATTGGTGTATGGGAAGGCTTGCCACTTGCCGGTTGAATTGGAGCACAAGGCATTTTGGGCGCTAAAGTTTTTGAATTTTGACCAAGAGCAAGCGGGGGAGAGAAGAAAAATTCAAATGCATGAACTTGAGGAAATGAGGAATCAAGCTTACGAGTCCTCCAAGTTGTACAAGGAGAAGGTGAAGAGGTATCATGACAAGCGGATTGTGAAAAGGAACTTTGAGCCCGGACAAATGGTGTTACTATTTAACTCAAGATTGAGATTATTTCCGGGGAAGCTCAAGTCCAAGTGGTCCGGTCCGTTTTTGATTAAAGAAGTAAAGCCCTATGGAGCGGTGGTGTTGGAAGATCCAATGACAAAAACCAACTGGACGGTTAATGGGCAAAGATTGAAGCCCTACTTTGGTGGTGAAGTTGATCGACAAACGTCGACAATTTTACTAAATGATCCATGATTTGTGTGAAAAAGGCGTCGAGCTAATGACGTAAAACAAGCGCTTGCTGGGAGGCAACCCGGTTTTGTAAGTCATTCTTTTTTTTTATGTTTCATTGCATGTAGGAACAAGTCATAAGCATTAAAGAACCAAAAAGAAGCAATTTCAAAAACTGAAACCATGGAATTTCGCTATCAGCGCACATTTCGCTATTAGCGAAATCATCACAGAGAGTTTTCGCCAATAGCGAAATTGGCTGGGTCTGCGTAGGAATTGCGCTATCAGCGAAATCATTCCAGGGGGATTTTGCTATTAGCGAAATTGGCCATTACTTTGGCCCAACCACCCAACCCAACTCCTTTTGTACGGTTTTCACTTCAAAAACACTCAAAACTTCAAAACTTTTTCTCTTCTCTCTCGCATAAACCTCAACACAATTCTACTCCTAGTCAAAGCAAGTCAAGCATACTCCATTGTATTATCCCTCTATTCCTTGCATTTGCATCATAACAGGTTTGAATCCTTCCATTTTCTGTTCTAATTTTAAAAAAATCTTGTTTTTATACATTTTTAGAAATGGCTAGGGTTTAGGGTTAGAGACTTGTTTGTGATTAGAGACTGTTTGCAATAGGTTGGTAGTGTGAAAAGGAACGTGAATCACTATCCTTGTGCCTTAAACATTCAATTTTTGAAAAAAAAATTAGAAACTTTTGGAAAATTAGGTTTTGAATGATTTATGTGCAAAGGTTGTGATTTGGGTTCATTTGCTGTTCACTAGGGTGTTATAGAGACATAGGGAGACTTTTCATGTAGAAATTTGCTGGATTTTGTGGTTAAAATTGCAGGCATTGATTTGAGATTTTTCTGGACAAAAGCTGAGTTCGAAGAAACTCGCTGATGGCTCGAAATTTCGCTATTAGCGAATTTCTTGCGAAATTGCCCAGAATTTTGATTTTTTTTTTTTTTTTGAAATTGTCAATGTATTGTCCCATACTTGTTCTAATTCTTTCTATGCTATATATTGGAATTTCCTGGTTGTTTTGCAGATGGGTCCTAAACCACAATCCACCGGTACCAAACGCCCCCGAACCAAAGCCTCCTCATCCACCTCCACCCAACCACCACCCTATGACCGCTCCCGTTTCCCACACAAAGCCCAACATGCTAGGTTCATCAGCATGAACAAATACAAAACCTGGCCAGAGAAAGTGTTTGACATTCACCCTGATGGCCAAAACAGTGACTTCCTGTACATGTTCACGGAGCGAGCATGGGACAAACTCCTCCAACCGTACACTAAGATAAACCTTGATCTGTTGAAGGAGTTTTATGCTAACTCATTACCAGACGGTTCCCCAACCACCTTGGCCGATAGTTTTTCCTTCACCACTTTTGTGAGGGGTAAAACTATCCGTTTTGACAGAGATGCCATCAATGACTTCCTTGGCAATCCCCTTACCCTACCCGAGTCCGAGGAACCAACTGTACCTACCTTGTGCACTTATGGTCAGAAAAATGCGCAAGGAAATTGGAATCTCCGGAGAATCGAAAAGGACATTCTCCTCAAGGACCGTAGGTTCATCAAGAATGCATCTGGGAAAGCTCAAAAGGCTCTTTATGCTGACATGAATGCCAAGGCTAGTGTGGTGTTCAAATTTTTAGTGCACAATGTCGTGCCTAAGAGTCATACCTCTGACGCTCCCATTAGGATTGTCCCGCTGATCTGGAGTATCCTGCAAGGAACACAGGTGGACATTGCCCGCATCATTGCAAATGAGCTCAAGAGTGTCGCCTTGAACTGTGCCACGGGGTCGAAAGCTAATCTCACATTTCCTGGGTTGATTATGGGGCTACTGCAAGCCAATGGGGTAGACATACCTGAAGCCGCAGATGAAGAGATCCAGCATCCGGTTGACGACACTTTCATCTCCAGCTTGGTAAAAAGAGAGAGGAGGACAGCTAACTACAAATCTTCTGATGATGAACCAACCATTGGTGCTGGTACCTTTGATTTCTCCTCTCTACAGTCTTTCATGTCCGAGCAGAGCCGTCATAACCAGTATGTTCGGGATCAGAACACTCATATCATGAATCAAAATGAAGCCATTTATCGGAGCAACCAGGGTATCCAGCAGACCTTCTACAATGCATGTGTGCATCCTGGCAACCCAGATTATCCGGTGCTGACTCCAGAGGCTTTTCAGAGTCTTGTTCATTGGCCTGAGGACATGCCAGGTCCTTATGTGGGGGCAGCTGATGATGAGGGCACTGAGGATGAGGTGGATCTTGGCGTTGATGACGCAGATGATGACTTGTGATCAGAGTTTCTTTACTGCTTATGTCTTTATTTTCTTGTTCTAGCTAACATTTCGTTTTATTTTGGAACTTAATTTTTATTTTGAAATTGTGTACTTCCAAGCACGGTTTGAAGTGCTAAGTACTTTGCTTTTAGTAGTTTAACTTTCAACTAATGACTTAGCTTGTTGATTGTTTTGAAACTAATATGCTTTGGATTGAAACTTTTGTTTACCCTTGCTTTTGTTTCCGAAAAAAAAAAAAATGTTACTCAAGAACATCAAAGTTGAAGTGCTCGAAAGAGCCAAAAATTTGAGCAAACTCAGGTGTGTGATAATGATTTGAATTGTGATAAAGCGCAAAGCCAAGGTATTGGTTTCCTATTTTTATAAGCATTCACTAGAATTTGAAATGAGTACTTTGCATAAACTTTATCTCATCTAGTTTTTCTCAGAAACATGTTTATTTATGAACCACTTAGTACTTAGCCTAAATGTGAGGTAGCTTCAAACTATATACTATATGCTGGAGACCAATAATCATTGTCTAACTTGTTTTTGTTATGTTAAATCTGATAATTGTTTTGAATGGTATGAAAGCATGGAAAGGATCAAGGCATTTTTGAAATTGAGATGAAACACTTTTGACCACATAAAGCCTACCCGTGAGAAGAGTGAGTATCTGACACCCCAATCTGAGCCAAATGAATCAAGTCCTCAAACATGAACTGTCAACTTTCATGAGCACAATGCTCATTGAAATTGCCCAATTTTTTTTTCTAAATTCAGTTCATGTTTGACTCGTTTTAGGACTTTGATATTTTCACTTTGTTGAACCCTTAACCTTATTGTACTTTGTCCCTTGCCTTAGGATAGAGGAACATTCAATTAGAGTTTTGTTGTGTTCAAGTTGGGGAGAAAGAGAGGTTTTTGATGTGAAGAATCTTGGTGAATTGGTGAAAGTAACTTGACAACAATAATTTGTTTATATGTTAGAAGTTTCAAAGTTTGTACTTGTGAAAAAGAAAAGAAAAACACAAAAGAAAAAAAAAAAAAAAAGAGAAAAGAAAAACCAAAAATAGAATAAGTTGTCAAGGTTATTGAATTTATAGTTGATCACCAAGGGTGTATTATGGTTGGTAGGGAAGTTTGGTTTGAATTGTTAATACAAGGAATGTTCCTCTTCGATAGGCTTTTTGATTTCAATTATCCCACATATGACATTTCTTTTGTAGCCCGGCCAAGTTATAACCCTAAGAAAGACCTTTTGATCCATGCTTTTTGTGCTTTTTGAGATGATATTTGGATGGACACATAACTTAATCAGAATGTTAGCTTGATTGTTGGGTGTGTGTACATTACCCCTCATCCATTGTTATTACTTTGTTTTATCTACTTGCAAAGAAGAGTGTTAGGTGTGGTTCATAGATAGTTGTGTTTGTGATTCAAACTGTTTGAGGTGAACTTTGTGCTTAGGACTTATTTCACATTTATAGTTGTGCTTGAATTGATGGAAAACTTCATGCTTGCCCGCGCATTTGCATCTGAATCACCACTTGAAATTTTTATGGTGAACTTCTTGATATTTTGTTGAAAATCCTGTCCAAAGCCTTGTAAGTCTCCTTTTTGATTCTTTTGTTTGAGGACAAACAAGAAGCTAAGTTGGGGAGAGTTTGATAGGTGCTCAAAAGTACTTTATTTCACGTGTTAATCTAGGCATTTTAGTGACTTGTTTTGCAAGTTATATATGGAAAAGCACTCATTTATTGTAATTTTACCAATTGTGCTTTATATGCCTGATTCTACCCATTTTGTGAAGGAATTGACAAGCAAGGACCAAGAAAAAGTGCACAAGGCCTCAAGAATTTCGCTATTAGCGAAGATCTCGCTGATAGCGAAAATACTCCAGGAAGACTTCGCCAATAACGAAGTTTGGAATGCAGAAGCGAAGAAATTCGCTATTAGCGGATATTTCGCTAATAGCGAAATCACTCCAGGGAGATTTCGCCATTAGCGAAGTTATGGCGAAATTTAGGAATTTCAACAATATAAGGGCCACGTGGAATCACCCCATTGGGGCAGAGCAGATTTTCTTGGTTTCGCTGATAGCGAAATGTTTGGCTATCAGCGAAAGTTCGCAAAAGCAGCCAGTTTACATTGTTTCTCTTCTTTTCCAACCAGCAATTCCACTGTTTTATTAAGTTCTGGTTTTTAGAGAGAGAATAGGGCAATTTCTAGAGAGAGAAACACAAAGCAAGGTAGTTAGGAGAAGATTCAAGCCAAGATTTATTGAG
Organism: Medicago arabica; assembly: GCA_946800305.1. Lineage (NCBI taxonomy): Eukaryota > Viridiplantae > Streptophyta > Magnoliopsida > Fabales > Fabaceae > Medicago > Medicago arabica. The sequence continues at coordinate 45,850,077 of OX326968.1, forward strand.
ACATCATGGATCTTGTTATGGAATCTTCATCTTTTATTCATTTCTTGCAAGGCTATCATAGACATATGTAGCTTCATCTGCTCTTGTGGGTCTTGAGGTATTCAAACAAGCTATTATGTAATCTTTTGATCATTTAATATATGGTTCTAGCTTATTGTCGTACCCTAATTTTTGACCGATTCATTTTATTTTTATTCGTACGTTGTTTGTTTGCCAGTCGTCTGTTCGAGCGCGAATTCCCGTAAATATCTGCGTTTGTTCGTATCTTGTGGTCGCATTTACTTGTCGTTCGTCGTTTATTTTTAATGTCGCTCGCGTTTTATTTTCGTAATTTTTAATCGCGTTTTGTGCGTTTTTTAGCGTAGCGTAGCGTTTGCGTTCGTAAAGTTTATTTCATTCACGTCGTTGATTTATCGTTATTTAGCGTAATTAAGCCGCGTATTTCAGTCGTATCAGACGAAATTTCGGCAGAGAGGTATTTTAAAATACCTCATTTTTTGGTTCCGACGGGACATTTTTATTTTTATTTATTTAATTTTCGTTTTCCATTTTTAACCATTTATTTAGTCATTTATTTTTTCATTTTACTTATTTATTGTTATTCATTTATCAGATTTATTATTTATTTTAGTCTTTGTCCACTTGTCAATTCATCATTGGTCCAGTCCAACTTTTCCTCCAAGAAACTGCAGGGGTAATTTGGTCATTGTTATTGCATCAGTGAACAATACTATAAAAAGTACTGTTCACGCGTCAGTTTGGTCCCCCAAGTCAAAAAAGTCAGAAAAGTCACAATCAAGTCAGATCAGTCAAAAAGTCCTCAAAAAACACAATATTACTTTCTCTTTCCAAAAATTTTGGATCAAACTCACAAAAATCTTCATGAACATGAAGAACATTCATGAACAACACAATTTTCCAGCATAGTTTCTTTCATCAAAAATCACTAGAATCTCATACAAACACCACCAAATCCATAACCAAGTTTCAAAAATCATCAAAACCCAACAGTAACACATCATTTTCGAAATCCAAACAACCATACCCAACAACAATTTCGGCCAACCACAAATCCATACCTCAAAAATTATTTTCGGCCAAAAACAACACATAAACAAGGAAACCGAACCCAAGAACATCAAATCCGAACGTGAACGAAAAGCACCGCAAAGGAAAACAAACCGAAAAGGAAGAGCTAAACCGAAACAAAGAAAGAAGAAAACGAAAAGAAGTTGAAGAGGGAGCAGCTCAAAACCGAAATCAAAGAGGCACGCGTGGAGGCTATTTCGAACAACAAGCAAAGGCCGAAAAAAGAAGGCAAGCAAAACAGAACCGAACCAAGAACAAAGAAGCAAGGAAAAGAGGTAACTTTTTTTTTCGGATTTATTTTTCTAGATTTAGGATCTTGTGTTTATTTATTGGTTTTTATGAGTTGATATTTGTGTTTAGAATAGAAAGGTGAAGGGAGGGGGGTAAAAAATTTTAAAAATAGAGGAAGATTGGTGTTTTCCGGCGGCGGAGCCACCACCCTAGGGTGGCCGGCCACCGCGCCGGAGCGAGTAAGCTCGCCGGAGAAGATGAACATTCATCTTCTCCACCACCCCCATCCATATCTTCGGCCAGGCTTAGAGAGAGAGGGAGAGAAGTTTTTTTCAGAATTTAAAGAGAGAGGGGAAGAAGAGAAAATGAAGAAAAAAGGGGTGAAAATCCCTTTTATACTTCATTAATGGGAGCTGGGTGGGTCGACCCAGTACCCATACCCATGCCCAGCTCCGGTAACCCAAAGCCCAGGCCTATGTTTCTACTTTTTTACTGTTTCACCCCCCATTGTTGCTGTTTGCACCCCCCTGCTTGGTGTAGTAATTTTTTTTTTTTTTGTTTTTTTTTTGTTGTTGTTTGTTTGTTCTTTCTTTTAATTTCATGTGCTTGCCTCTTAAATTATTTCATTTAAGTGTTATATTGTATTTTCCTGCATCTTCATTAGTATTTTATTTTATCACTTATGTTTAATGCATTTTAGGTTATGAAGTAACATTTCATATTTTTTTTCATTTTGGCCTAATGTTTTAATTATTATGCATGCATTATCTTTTAATTGTTTAATCACCATCTCAAGCATATTTTTTTTTTTTTTTATTGTCTTTATTTTCGTAGCAAGCGTAATAGAACATGTTATAATTTCATGTGTTTATTAGTTAGTTCATATGATTTTTAAACCATAATTCATGCATTTCTTTAATGTCTTAATGTTAACATCATGCATATTTTTGGGCTTAACTCATAGTTAATTTTCCCTTTTAAAAAAATTTCATGTACTTTTGTTTCTTTTAATTTTGTTATTTTGCATTTAGGGTTATTTCATATATTTGCATTTTATAGTCTTGTTGTCTTTAATGTGTTTAAAATTGCATTTTAGTTCATAGAAATAATTCTCATATTAAGTATCATATGCATATGTAAATTTTCTTGTCATTTATTTTATTTTTGGATTAGTGTGTAATTAGGAAATTGATGTAATTTATTTTCGCGTTTTTTTTTCTTTTAAGACCGTAGAATGTATTTAGGGTATGTAATATGTAACCGGCACACGCACTGACACGCGCACCGACACACCACTTTATTTATCGCTTTACGCTCTTTTATTTTTATTCCGCCGTTACGCGATTTCATCGTTAGCTTAGAAAAATATTTTCTTCAAAAAAAGTCCATCAAGTCAAATTCAAATTTCTTTTAAGTAAACCTTGGTATGTAATCCAAGTGTCTTTTCTTTTATTTTCCTTAATCAAATGTTAATTAAAATAATATCCACATTAGACATGGATTTCGTGCAATTAAAATTAACCAACTTCATCGTATTTTCTTCTCATGCCTTGAGGCCTCTCATCTCTTCTTAAAATCTTTTTTTTCAAAAATGTTAAAATCAATTCAACTCATCAAATAAGTTCTTTAGCCGAACTACTTGATTTTGATCCCGATTTATTTGGGTAAGTAGGCAAAGGGTTTCGACCCTTCCAAATCAATAAAAATAACCAAAAACATGCTTCTTCTTTCTCCTTTCTTTCACTTTAACTCTTAACTTTTTTAATATAAGTAAAATCAATTTAGCGCAAGATTAGAGAATAGGTAGAAGGTTCCTATGGGATACCATAGTCGGTTAGGGTGCTTAACACCTTCCCCAATCGAAACCAACCTCCGAATCCAAGGTCTTAAGGGTTTTTACTCACTTTTTCCCTTCCCGCGAATAAAAGTTGAGAGTTCAATGATTCAAGGTTCGAATCTAATCAATGATTTTGACACCCGAAAATCACGAGCACAGAAATGGCGACTTCACTGGGGACCTTTTAGAGGGTTAAGCCTATTTTATCTTTCTTTACTTTTGCGCTTTATTATTTGCTTATACCTTTGTAAATACGTGCCTAATTGTTTACTTTTTTACGTGAGTGGCGAGATAAGTCCTATACCCGGGCTTGAGTGAAATATAAGATAGGAGTGGTAGAATCATAGTGACATGCCGAGAGTATTCTCGTGTGGTGGAACATGTGATATAACCACACTTAGCGGAGGATCTTGAAGTGATATACGTCGGCGTGTGTTGTCGCGCTTAGACATTATTGCTTTTAAGTTTCCGTCGAAGCTAAGGACTTTAGTTACCTTTAACCCATCTTGGCCATTAGGATGTAGTGCGGTGGCTAACCAAGTGTTATCTTGGTCTTAGTCGATACGCGATGCTACACTCAAACTAGACTCTCCTACGGACGCTGTTGGACCGGGTGTCGTCTCGGGAATCCAATAAAGTTCGGAGGGGGTTGTAATTTGGGAACTTGGTAGAACCCTGGTTACAAGTGTATCTGAAACCTTAGTCCCTACCAAATGGCGTTTTTACCCTTGACTCCAACATTGTGGACTTAACCTCCCATGTTTTCTATGTTCTTTAGCATAATCATGTATACATGCATTCATTCATAAACCTTTTTCTCATCAAAAAAATCGAAGGACTTAAACAAGTTTTTGTAAACATCACAAAGGTATGGACCTTGTAAGAATGAATACCAAGAAATACAACTTAAAAAAAAAAATCTTAACTAAGCTTTTGCTTTTATTAAGAACTTCTCCCTTGGTTACACTCTTACCTTTTGAAAAGGAACTGATTGCAATATCTTTACGAGTTTTCAACTGAAACCATGTTCCTCTGCGATGTTTACAATTCACTTTGACAAATCCTTCGATAACAAAAATTGTATATTTTTGCATAAGCATATCATGCATCATTTGGCATTCATAGTTTCTGGTCCGTGTCTCACACTGTGTCTTCTCCGAAAAGGTCAATCCATCAGTCTACTCGCATCTACAACACTCGGGCAAATCAGAATTGATCACCTTGAACAAGAGAACCACAAGCTTCGTAAAGAGGTGACAACCCTCCGGGCCGAAAATGAGATTTTGAGGAACTTAGTATCTTTGATGACGGTTGCACAAAGTCACCCATTATCTCCTCCTATTGCTAACACTCAAGCTCAGCCGGTTGCTTCCACTACCCCGATTTCAACGGTGTTCGCTAGTACTCCTCAAAATGCTATGCTGGAAGGTTATCTCTGGAGCACACCTTTAAGTTCTGATGAAGTATTCCGTCCTGTTGTCTCCGAGGTTCAAGCTCCTTTTGTGCAAATGACAACGCCTATCCCTCAATCGGGTCCCTTGTTCCCTCAAGCTGCTATGACCTACTCGTCTCCTTTGGTCAACACTGTTAAGCAAAACCACGAACCCATTCATCACTCAGAAGGTGTGGCTGCATATGACCGGATAGATGAACTGGAAGAAAAGTTTGATAACATACGGCTGGAATTGAAAGCTCTCCGTGGGACAGAACTATTTGGCCAGGATGCTTATGACCTTTGCTTGGTTCCCAATGTCGTGATACCACCCAAATTTAAGGTCCCCGATTTTGAGAAGTACAAAGGGAACACTTGCCCTAAGGATCATCTGGTGATGTATGTGAGGAAGATGTCTGCTCATATCAAGGATGATGAACTTCTTATCCATTGTTTCCAAGAGAGTTTGATTCATACCGCACTGATATGGTACATGGGTCTGAACAAGGTTGATATCAAAACTTTTAATGATTTGTGCGAGACTTTCGTCCAGCGATACAACTACAACTTGAACTTGGCCCCAAGAAGAGGTGAATTGCAGGCCATGACCCAAGATGATAATGAGTCCTTCAAAGCTTATGCCCAACGTTGGAGAGATTTCGCTGCACAAGTTCGTCCATCTCTGGAAGAGGAAGAGTTACCCGAGATTTTCCTTGATACTCTGGATCAGTTCTATCATGAGCGTATGTTGACAAGTGCATCCGGCAGCTTCGCAGAGATGATAACCGTGGGTATGCGCATTGAAGAATTGGTCCGAAAAGGGCGTTTGGTCAAAGGAAGTTTTCCCACTGATGGATCAGAGGATGAAGACCAGGAAGCGAGTATGGTGGAAGGTTGGCCTCAACAACAGTATTTGGCTTATCACCCTGTTGCCTCTATTATGCCAATCACAAACGTTGTTTCAAATCCAGTGTGTCAACCCCAGTTTCAACAACAGCCTCGACAACAGGCTCCAAGAACACAGATTGATCCTATTCCCATGAAATATGCAGATTTGTTTCCAATATTGCTTGAAAGGAATTTGGTCTACACCAAGGCACCTCTTCCGTTGCCAGCAAAATTGCCAGCCCGGTACAGGCCCGATCTTTTTTGTGCCTTCCATCAAGGGGCACCAGGTCACGATATTGAAGACTGCTTTGCTTTGAAGAAAATAGTTCAGAAACTGGTCCAAAAGAACCTCTGGTCATTCTAAAGTTTGAACTCTGACATGGAAGTTAACTGGATCATGATATTCGTTGACACGTGGAATGTTTATTTGCATTTGGGTCGTTACTGATGTTTCTTTCTACTACTCATTTGTTCAATTAATATGTTTGTTTGTTGTTTTATGTTTTTCAAAAAAAAAAAAAATCCTTTCGTCCCACCCGAGGCGAAAGTGAATTTGTTTAGGGCTTTTTTGCTTTATGTATTTTCATCATTAATTAAAAAAGTCGCTTTGATCCCGACTTTGTTTCATTTTGTGCTTTTTCTGGAAAAATGGTAATACAAAAAACCAAAAAAATTCTTTTTCTTTAATCATATTCGCATAATCATAACTTTCACTTATCTGTCAAAATCAATAATCAAAGCATGCATTAATAAACCCGTTGAACACTTCAACCTTGTACTCTCTCTCAACTTTGAATTCCTTGTGTCTGAAACTGAAGAAAAGGAGGATGGATTCCCAATGAGAAATCTTGTCTACTGGGGCATCTCAGCCATTGAAGCTACAAAGAAGTATCAAGAAAGACTGTCCAAAAGATGACATTCAATTGCAAAAATGGGCAATGAGATGTTATCATTTGCCTTGTATAAGAATTGTATTCCAGTACACACTTCAACAGGGGCAATCCCTCCCACCATCCCTCAGTATACAACATGAAGTTCAGAGTCCCGTCAATGGAAGTTCTGATGAAGGTTAAGCTTGTTGCACTTAAATACATTGTGGTCTTATGTCATGGACGGTTATATCAAAAGGATGAAGCAAGTTTCGGCAAAGAAGGCTCGTCGCCATGAATGTCAAAAGGTGGCCTTGTGCTCAAACATATGTTATCTGATTTTTACCAGACTCCAGGGGCAAAAGAACGCCTGATTGTAAATAATGGTGATGAATTTGTACGTCCTGTGAATACCGATGCAGTCAAGAAATACTTTGTTAAAGTGAAAAAGCTCGATAAGTCGCAAACCTGAAAAGGCGGCTTAGGCAAAAAAGAGCGTCTCGGTGGACTGAAAACCCGAAAGGGCGGTCCACGCAAAAGTTAGAGACATGTAAAAAGAGAGAATGATGAAAAATGAAAAATGTTTATCCTGATAGGTTGAAACCCGCAAGGGCGATCTATACAAAAGTTAAGGATTGTGACAAAGTAACTGCATCTGTTTGGACGTGAATCACTTGGGGCATTTCAGCCGTCAAAAGACCTTCGCCTTGTGGCAAAGCAACCGCATCAAATTAGATATGATTCACTTGGGGCATCTCAACTGTCAGAAGACCTTCGATATGGAGTGTCCACAAATCAGTACTTGGAACAGTGGAATTCAAAGTTGTTAGGGAGAACCGTGGTTATTGTGTTCAATGTACCTTTCCCATATAATTACCATTTTCCAAAATTTTCAAAATCTGTGGAGTCACGCTTTTGGCGGGCCACCACTCCATTTACATTAATTTGAGCCTGTGCCAATTTATTTGAAATTCTCATTTATTCTTTATTTGCGAAATTTTCTTTCATTTTTGATGTTAATATTTAAAGCAAAAAAATTCAAAAAAATATAGTTTTTCCATGTCTTTTGGAAATGCATAAACAACAGGTACATCTTCTTTGAACTTATGAGTAGTTGAAGCATACATCAACATCCGTCTCAAGGACAGTTTAAACTCTGCAAGTTAAGTGTGACCAAAGGCTATGAGATGACATCTGTCAAAAAAAAAAAAAGGGAAAAGTGAAAAAAAAGAAAAGCTCGCTAAGTCGAAAACCCGAAAGGGCAACTTAAGCCAAAAATGAGCGTCCCGGTGGATTGAAAACCCGAAAGGGCGATCCAGGCAAAAATTAGGGACATGCAAAAAAATATTCCTGTTGGATTGAAAACCCGAAAGGGCGGTCCAGGCCAAAGTTAGGGATTCAAAAAAAAAACAATACAAAAAAATGATGAAAAGAAAACAAAGACAGAGGCATCACAATTCAAGTGGGCCAAATGGAAGAATGCACTTCATGCTGGTTTACAAATGGCGACTTCTGCCAATTTGTTGATTGATGGATTTTTGTTCCCAGTGAATGGCGACTTCTGCCGATTTGTTTGATTGATGGATTTTGTTCCCAGTGAATGACGACTTCTGCCAGAATGATTGGTTAATGGGTTGTCACCCTTCAGTGGTTTGATTAACGGGTTGTTACCTTTTAGTGGTTTGATTATTGGGTCTTTCCCTATCAAGGGTTTGATTATGGAGCTTTACCCCATCAGTGATTCGGTTAGCGGGTTGTACCCCAATAGTGTTTTGATTCATCCCCAGTAATGATATCCCCATTGAAGATTGCCGAGTGTTTGTACTGCGATGTCGGTCCACCTCTTATCTTACTTTCCCAGTCTTGTTTCATCAAGTTATATACAGTCATATGGTCATACAAGTTTCCTGCATACATTCATACCTTCATTCATATACATATTCATGCATATAAATATTCATGCACGTAACATGCACAATATCATTTACAATTATTGCGTTGACCATCTTGTGCCTTAGTTCAAATGTATCGCATAAAAGTGTCATCCCCAATGTTTCTGATCAGTAATGTCACCCTTAGTCTTGATTGGTCGTATCCCTTCAGTTTGGTCATCTTTCATCATTGTGTGTCAAGCGAATAGCTTGCAAACACCTTTTGTTACCTGTGTGTCAAGCGAATAGCTTGCAAACCTTTTTTGTTACCTGTGTGCCAAGCGAATAGCTTGCAAACCTCTTGTGTTCCATGTGTGTCAAGCGAATAGCTTGCATACACCTTTTGTTACGTGTGTGTCAAGCGAATAGCTTGCAAACCTCTTGTGTTCCATGTGCACCAAGCGAATAGCTTGCAAACACCTTTTGTTACGTGTGTGACAAGCGAATAGCTTGCAACCTTTTTTGTTCCATGTACGTCAAGCGAATAGCTTGCAAACACCTTTTTGTTCCATGTGCGTCAAGCGAATAGCTTGCAATACCTTTGAAGTCGGGTTTGATATCCTGCCTAATGCCTTTGAATCAGATTAATACCCTGCAAATGCTCTGAATCAGGATAATAGCTCGCAATTACTTGTGTGTCTAACAACCATTTTACCAATGTCTTTTCAATCTTCCCGAATGACTATTCCAAAAGTGTCCATTGTTAAATGCTTGTATGTTCGTCGTTACCTCAGTAAAGGTAATTGACAGTTTTACCCTTTCGTATGTTCGTCATTACCCCTGTAAAGGTAATTGACAGTTTTACCCTTTCGTATGTTCGTCATTACCCCAATAAAGGTAATTGACAGTTTTACCCTTTCGTATGTTTGTCATTACTCCAGTAAAGGTAATTGACAGTTTTACCCTTTCGTATGTCCGTCATTACCCCAGTAAAGGTAATGGACAGTTTTACCCTTCGTATGTTCGTCATTACCCCAGTAAAGGTAATTGACAGTTTTTCCTTTCGTATGTTCGTTGTTACCCCAGTAAAGGTAATGACCAGTATTTCTTTTCGTATGTTCGTCTTTACCCCTGTAAAGGTAATAGACATCTTTTTCTCCCCAGTAACATTTTATTTGGTCTTTGAGTTTAGTGTTTTTAATCGTCATTGCATTCGTACTTGCATAATCGACAACTCATGTCTTTACATCCATAGAGCTTTCTCGATTTCTGAGTTGGTCAAAAATTGGTGTACTTGATATTTAAGTCTCTCCGACCCGTCGTTTCAAAAGTACTCGTCTTTTTAAACCCTCGTGACGGAGAAACTTAAATAGGGGCATCTGTCGTACCCTAATTTTTGACCGATTCATTTTATTTTTATTCGTACGTTGTTTGTTTGCCAGTCGTCTGTTCGAGCGCGAATTTCCGTAAATATCTGCGTTTGTTCGTATCTTGTGGTCGCATTTACTTGTCGTTCGTCGTTTATTTTTAATGTCGCTCGCGTTTTATTTTCGTAATTTTTAATCGCGTTTTGTGCGTTTTTTAGCGTAGCTTAGCGTTTGCGTTCGTAAAGTTTATTTCATTCACGTCGTTGATTTATCGTTATTTAGCGTAATTAAGCCGCGTATTTCAGTCGTATCAGACGAAATTTCGGCAGAGAGGTATTTTAAAATACCTCATTTTTTGGTTCCGACGGGACATTTTTATTTTTATTTATTTAATTTTCGTTTTCCATTTTTAACCATTTATTTAGTCATTTATTTTTTCATTTTACTTATTTATTGTTATTCATTTATCAGATTTATTATTTATTTTAGTCTTTGTCCACTTGTCAATTCATCATTGGTCCAGTCCAACTTTTCCTCCAAGAAACTGCAGGGGTAATTTGGTCATTGTTATTGCATCAGTGAACAATACTATAAAAAGTACTGTTCACACGTCAGTTTGGTCCCCCAAGTCAAAAAAGTCAGAAAAGTCACAATCAAGTCAGATCAGTCAAAAAGTCCTCAAAAAACACAATATTACTTTCTCTTTCCAAAAATTTTGGATCAAACTCACAAAAATCTTCATGAACATGAAGAACATTCATGAACAACACAATTTTCCAGCATAGTTTCTTTCATCAAAAATCACTAGAATCTCATACAAACACCACCAAATCCATAACCAAGTTTCAAAAATCATCAAAACCCAACAGTAACACATCATTTTCGAAATCCAAACAACCATACCCAACAACAATTTCGGCCAACCACAAATCCATACCTCAAAAATTATTTTCGGCCAAAAACAACACATAAACAAGGAAACCGAACCCAAGAACATCAAATCCGAACGTGAACGAAAAGCACCGCAAAGGAAAACAAACCGAAAAGGAAGAGCTAAACCGAAACAAAGAAAGAAGAAAACGAAAAGAAGTTGAAGAGGGAGCAGCTCAAAACCGAAATCAAAGAGGCACGCGTGGAGGCTATTTCGAACAACAAGCAAAGGCCGAAAAAAGAAGGCAAGCAAAACAGAACCGAACCAAGAACAAAGAAGCAAGGAAAAGAGGTAACTTTTTTTTTCGGATTTATTTTTCTAGATCTAGGATCTTGTGTTTATTTATTGGTTTTTATGAGTTGGTATTTGTGTTTAGAATAGAAAGGTGAAGGGAGGGGGGTAAAATTTTTTAAAAATAGAGGAAGATTGGTGTTTTCCGGCGGCGGAGCCACCACCCTAGGGTGGCCGGCCACCGCGCCGGAGCGAGTAAGCTCGCCGGAGAAGATGAACATTCATCTTCTCCACCACCCCCATCCATATCTTCGGCCAGGCTTAGAGAGAGAGGGAGAGAAGTTTTTTTCAGAATTTAGAGAGAGAGGGGAAGAAGAGAAAATGAAGAAAAAAGGGGTGAAAATCCCTTTTATACTTCATTAATGGGAGCTGGGTGGGTCGACCCAGTACCCATACCCATGCCCAGCTCCGGTAACCCAAAGCCCAGGCCTATGTTTCTACTTTTTTACTGTTTCACCCCCCATTGTTGCTGTTTGCACCCCCCTGCTTGGTGTAGTAATTTTTTTTTTTTTTGTTTTTTTTTGTTGTTGTTTGTTTGTTCTTTCTTTTAATTTCATGTGCTTGCCTCTTAAATTATTTCATTTAAGTGTTATATTGTATTTTCCTGCATCTTCATTAGTATTTTATTTTATCACTTATGTTTAATGCATTTTAGGTTATGAAGTAACATTTCATATTTTTTTTCATTTTGGCCTAATGTTTTAATTATTATGCATGCATTATCTTTTAATTGTTTAATCACCATCTCAAGCATATTTTATTTTTTTTTGATTGTCTTTATTTTCGTAGCAAGCGTAATAGAACATGTTATAATTTCATGTGTTTATTAGTTAGTTCATATGATTTTTAAACCATAATTCATGCATTTCTTTAATGTCTTAATGTTAACATCATGCATATTTTTGGGCTTAACTCATAGTTAATTTTCCCTTTTAAAAAAATTTCATGTACTTTTGTTTCTTTTAATTTTGTTATTTTGCATTTAGGGTTATTTCATATATTTGCATTTTATAGTCTTGTTGTCTTTAATGTGTTTAAAATTGCATTTTAGTTCATAGAAATAATTCTCATATTAAGTATCATATGCATATGTAAATTTTCTTGTCATTTATTTTATTTTTGGATTAGTGTGTAATTAGGAAATTGATGTAATTTATTTTCGCGTTTTTTTTCTTTTAAGACCGTAGAATGTATTTAGGGTATGTAATATGTAACCGGCACACGCACTGACACGCGCACCGACACACCACTTTATTTATCGCTTTACGCTCTTTTATTTTTATTCCGCCGTTACGCGATTTCATCGTTAGCTTAGAAAAATATTTTCTTCAAAAAAAGTCCATCAAGTCAAATTCAAATTTCTTTTAAGTAAACCTTGGTATGTAATCCAAGTGTCTTTTCTTTTATTTTCCTTAATCAAATGTTAATTAAAATAATATCCACATTAGACATGGATTTCGTGCAATTAAAATTAACCAACTTCATCGTATTTTCTTCTCATGCCTTGAGGCCTCTCATCTCTTCTTAAAATCTTTTTTTTCAAAAATGTTAAAATCAATTCAACTCATCAAATAAGTTCTTTAGCCGAACTACTTGATTTTGATCCCGATTTATTTGGGTAAGTAGGCAAAGGGTTTCGACCCTTCCAAATCAATAAAAATAACCAAAAACATGCTTCTTCTTTCTCCTTTCTTTCACTTTAACTCTTAACTTTTTTAATATAAGTAAAATCAATTTAGCGCAAGATTAGAGAATAGGTAGAAGGTTCCTATGGGATACCATAGTCGGTTAGGGGGCTTAACACCTTCCCCAATCGAAACCAACCTCCGAATCCAAGGTCTTAAGGGTTTTTACTCACTTTTTCCCTTCCCGCGAATAAAAGTTGAGAGTTCAATGATTCAAGGTTCGAATCTAATCAATGATTTTGACACCCGAAAATCACGAGCACACTTATTTATTCAATATTGTTGTTATTCTTGTGTTTAATGTTTTATTGAGATTCAAAATGATATTGACAAATGCTTTTGGATTTGAGAACTAGAATAACAATCTATCTTAAGTTATCATGCTAGACATAGATGTTACCATTTGATAATCACTTTTAATCTAGAACTTAATGCTTTTGGGTCATTTAATCGGGCGAGAAATCGTCGATTAAACGATCCACATGACTTTGTGATTGTTTAAACGTGCGAGAAATCGACATTTAAACAATCCCCTGAAACTAACGATATCATTTGGACACGAATGATATGGTTGAGTGATTGTGATAATATCGTTTAAAAAGCTAGAATCCGTTATTTGATCGAGAGATTGCAGCTGTTACGCTTGGTTGATATCTCTGACCCCAAGCGAAATAGCCCTATCTCTGCTCGTTTACTTTTACGTCGAATAGTGAAAATAGTTTTACACAAACAAACAAATTATACCCAAAACTTGAAATGATATTTGACGTTAAACTACTTACGAGACAAACCAATCCCTGCGGAAACGAATCTATTATACACATATGTAAATAACAATAGGACATGTAAAAAACCTATATCAGTTACCTGAAGACAATTTGGCCATCTCAAACACCAAACTTATGATAATAAGAAGCTAACAATACGGCTCATTGAATGACTATCCTCTCGATACCAAGTAAACCGCCGACCAATAATGGGAAGGTCCATCAAAGAATTAGAATCAATAAAATTATTAAAGTAACCAGAACCAAGCAACCGAGGAGACGAACCCACACTCCGCCTTTCCTCCGCCCCCTTGACAACATTGTTAAGAACACTCTATTTCTAAAACTCATTTAACATTCACTTTCTTATGGGATAATAAACATTTTGGTTCCTGGATGTGTAACGACTAACGAGTAGTCACAATAGTTCTTAAATGTATCGAATTTTTAAAATAATTCATAATTATTCATCTCTAGAGCTGACAATGAACCGAACCAACTCAACAATAGTTCGAAACTCGATTCGACAAATAACTCGTTGAACTTGGTTCATGAACCAAATAAGCTGAACTTGAGTTGAAATATAAGTTTGTTAAATAAATGAGCTGAACTTGAGCTGTATATAGTTCGACTTAGTTGGTTCACGAGTTGGTTCGATAATATATATATTTGGAAGTGAAGAGTTTTTTGAATGCTAAAATATGCAAGGATGTAACATGCTATCTCTAGTTTAAGCTTTCAAATTCACATTTTAATATAATCCCACATCGGACATTTCAAAATAACCTAGAGGAACATCACTTTATAAAATAAGTTCATGTGCGGTAATGTATTCTTCAATGCAAAGCAAATGTACAACGCATATCAAACATTAATTACAGCTTTCCTTAGTTGGCAGTTTAAGTTTTAAGGTGTAATTAAAAACTTATTTGTTTTTAATTTATTTAATGCCTTATAAAAAATTAAATTGGTAAAAAAAATCTAAAATTTGTTTCTTGAATCATTTTATTTGAGTTAACGAATTAAAATAGTCTTTGTTAATAAAATGTTTTATTAATATTGTTATATCAATCTTTCAATACTCTTACTTATTATCATAAACTTTTACATTTCTTATAAGTACTTACTTATTGTCATTTTAATCCCTTTATAAAAAGAGTCACTGTAACTATTAAAAGATTATTTAAGCGTCATGAACTATTTTAAACATAATCGAAAACTATATTAAAAATCATTACGGCTACTCGTTACATATTTAGAGACCTGACAAATTAAAGGTCGCATTTCTGTATCATTACGGCTACTCATTATGGTATCTAAAGTTATTTCTGAAGTGTGGGACCAAGTTAATTATATGACAACAAATGACATTATGGTAACAAACTCCTCATGAATGTGAATGTGAATGTGGCATTGCTTGCTCTTATCACTTTCACAACCGTCACTCACAACACAACATAGTCAAACTTTTTACTTTATCGTGTTTAATTTGCCTTCTATTCTATTTTCAAATTTTCAAAATCGACTGCACAATGGTACTTTGCAAACTCCACTTGCAAATACTGATGTTGTTATAAATTCCTAATTCCATATCATAGCTTTTACACTTTTCTAATGGAGATAGTTCAGGATCTGCACCCACAATCAACTACAACCACTACAGGTTAGGAACATGATTCTCTCTAATTCATTTTATTTCATTCTAATGCATAACAATCACTATGCTCATCATGCAATTAATCTAATTAACAGTAAGGAATTAAGATTCTATTCAGTTGAATTCTATTTTGTTTAGTGTAAGTCAAATTTGAATAGTTCTGATAAATCATGTCTCTCAAAGTTGATAAGTAATGTTGTAATCTTGATTGTAGTATTTAAAGGCTCAATTGCGATTTTGTTCCCTTATTTTCATCATTTTATGTATTTGGTTCCCCTATTTTCTAACGCGATGGTTTTGGTCCTCTATATTTTTTAACTAAAAATTGGTGATGATATGATGATGAAAAAAGATTAACATCGATCAAATTGCAAGCAAAGTTTCTTAAAAACTTCATTTTAAGCACGTCATATCACCATAATTTAGACCAAATATATTGGAAGGACCAAAACTGTCACATTTTAAAATAGAAGGGTCAACTTTGTAAAATGATGAAAATAGAGGGACTAAAATTGCAATTAAACCTATTTAAAAACAAAAAAAAAAAACACGTGACAATGGCTCAAATACATCAAAACCTGCTTTAGGCCTTCCTAACTATTGAAAATTATTGGCCATGTTAATCTTTCATTACTGATAATACAAAGAAACTATGGTTGCTCTGCGGTCGGAGGCATAGACAAAATTGACCGAACTTTGTGTGTTCATCGTTTGCGTCATTATTTCTTTTTTTTCTCTTTTGATCCGTATTGGTGTTCACTGTTCTAACAAATCATGTACTACATGTCATACTTATAATCCCAATTTCATGTTATGAATTTCTCAGAGGAACTAAACGAGCAGCCTCAACATCAAAGATTAAGAGATTTCAGATGGTGGTTTCGTGTATCTCTCTACATAGTATTTCTTTTGATAGGTCAATCTACAGCCAATCTTTTGGGAAGACTATATTATGACAAGGGTGGTAATAGTAAATGGATGGCAACATTTGTTCAATCAGCTGGATTCCCTATACTACTTCCACTCTATTTTATCTTCACACCACATGCTAAATCTACCAACATAAATGCAAATATTAATTCCTCCAAAAAAACCAAACCAAAATTTTCCATCATTGTTTCTCTTTACATATTTTTTGGCTTACTTTTAGCAGGGGACAATTTGATGTATTCCAATGGACTTCTATATCTTTCACTTTCCACCTATTCTTTACTATGTGCAACACAATTAGCCTTCAATGCAGTATTTTCTTACTTCCTTAATTCCCAAAAGTTCACAGCATTCATATTCAATTCTGTAGTTCTGCTTACTATTTCGTCTGCCCTACTTGCCATCAATAACGATTCTGATGACTCGACGAATCTTCCTAAAGATAAGCGAGTACTTGGATTCGTCTTTACCCTTGGTGCATCTGTTACATTTTCTTTATATCTTTCCCTTGTGCAGCTTTCTTTTGACAAAGTTATAAAAAGTGAAACCTTTTATGCTATCTTGGACATGCAGTTTTACCCTTCTTTCGTCGCTACTTGTGCTTGTGTTGTTGGGTTGTTTGCAAGTGGAGAATGGAAAAGTTTGAATAAGGAGATGAAGGAATATGAACTGGGAAAGGTGTCATATATAATGACTTTGTTTTGGACTGCTGTGACATGGCAAATATCTTCCATTGGTATGTTAGGGTTAGTTTTAGATGTATCTTCATTGTTCTCAAATGTAATAGGTACAGTGGTACTACCTGTAGGTCCTATTCTTGCTGTTATTTTCTTCCATGACAAAATCAATGGGGTGAAGTTTATAGCTTTGATGTTAGCAATATGGGGATTTCTTTCCTATATTTATCAACATTATCTAGATGACAAAAAAGCCAAGGCAAATAAAACTCATCTTCCTCAGGTTTCAAGGGGTGAGGTTGAAATTTGCTGATGGAAATAGACCAAATTTTAATGAAGCCAAAGTAGTTTTTTATTTGAATTAAGTTTGAGACAAAAGTTAGGACAAGAGATATGTTGCTGTTGCAATTTTTAGAATTGTATCCTTCTTTATGTCCGGTTACAGTTTTGGATTTTTTTTTCTTTCAATCTCGTAGAAATATATATTGTGACAAACACAATATAAAAGCTGCTTTTGATTAGAAATTTACCAGGGTAAGTGAATGATACTAATGTCAAAGACAAAGAACAATTACTCATATACTGCTGTGGTTTTTGCATTAGCTTGCCTTTACTAAATACTCATATAGTCATATGCATCAATTCAGAAACTGGTGGATTTTCTGCACCAATCACCACCCATTAGCACTAACACGTCACACTCCCATTTTGCTAAATACTCTTACTGACCGATTCAGAATCAACACACGCCTCTACCGATCTGAAACCTCGATCAATCACCAACTGCAGCCCAAGCAAAACACCCCACAGTTCGGCTATATACGCACTACAACTTCCAATATCTTTGTAGAAACCACCAATCCATTCTCCATTTGCACATCGAATCAATAAGCCATACTCTAAAAGAATATCGCCTTTGTTGTTAGCATATGATACTCCTTACGTCAGCGTCCAGTCAATCCAAACTTGCTGTTATGCTTGCAGCTGATAACAGACCCTGTAGTTGTTAGTTTTAATTCAAGTTAGTTGAGATAAACTTAAAGTTGGATAAGATAGGAAGTTGTTATTTAGTTTTTTATGGCTGTTAGCTACTTTTAAGCGAAGTTAGTTAGTTTTGATTGCTTAGTAAGCAAGTAATGTGAATAAGTTTGTATATAAACATGCTGTAAACACTGTTTCATTACCAATGAGAACAACAAGTTTACGATCAATAGTACATTCTCTTCTTCTCTCTCAATCTCTCAATTCTCTATTAGAAATCTGATTACTTGCACTGCAAGTTATCTCTGTAGCTCTAACAGCAATATGTGCCATATGACACTTATTAAGTCTTGAGAAATTTTCTTGATGCATTTTCTTATTCCTCCAAAAGTGATGGCAAGCCAAAGCCCGTAACTCTCTGCAGTTTCCAAATTCCAATGTGCATTCCTTTCTCACTTAGCACTACATCAAACATTCAAATGAATCCAATATGTAAACCAAGGCATCCCCAAGCCTGCATTGCAATTTCAAACATATACTCTAAATGTAATTGAATAATTAGCTTAATGAATCATTTATTATAATTTTTGTAAGTCAAGGTATTCACTATTTTTTTTATGATCCGACATATCCATTAATGAAGTGAAATTACATTTGATGATGTTGTACTATTTTAATTTGGGCTAGAAAGAGTGGATATCAGAAGAATAAGTTTTATATTAGATCAATGAAATTAAGAGTTTTATATTAGATCAATGAAATTAAGATAAAATTGTAATAGAGTTTTTCACTCAAATCAATAATAGCGTATGATCAAATATTATTTCACATACTTAATAAATATGACACATCATAAAAAATAAATCCACCCCCACTAGATTGTATGGAAAAAAACTTTAGTATGAGTGTACACTAAAATCATGTTTTAGTTTAATTAAATAGGGGATATAAATGCATTTAAAGTCAATAACCATTGAATCAAAAGAAAGAATGATATTCACTAAAAAAAGAAGAAGGAACGATATACTTAAGGAAAAAATAATAATAAATGATGATACTATCCCGTTTCTAAATATAGAACCTCTTAGTAAATCACAAAAATTAAGAAAGTTTATTTTTGTTTAAATTTATTGAAATTGTATTATTTTTACATGTTTATCTTTCAACACAGAAAATTCATATTGAAAATTGTTTATTCAATTTTTCAAAGACTTAAAAATTGATGTTGTCAAGGCATAATTACTATTTGTTGGTTTCTTAACATGTGCTATGCTATGCTAGGGAGTTTGGGAAGTGTCGGAAGCGTTAATGAACTAAACGTTTAAGATTACTAAGAGACTTAAACACCACATTTTCACCCAACACCTTAAGGCATCAGACATATGTGTCCCCTATCTTATATATCTAACGTCACATCCATTTCTAGTTGATGTGAGACATAATTACTTGCACCCAATTTTCAACAATCTCCTCTTCAAGTATGAGTCCCCGCCACATCACTAGCCTAATCCAGGATAGGATCCTACTACTATCGTTCCCCAACGAGCCTAACCATGACTTTAATACCACTTAATGAGGAGAGTTGGATGACATTTGGTGTAAAATGCGTGACAAAATTCTATTTCAAAAAATTTAACAAAGTTAGAACTTAATTTAAACTCAAGTTGTTCAAATGCAAGAAATATTTATGAAATGTTGTTGAATTTTCCTAAATAGCTAGCTAATTGCCACACCAAGCATTTTCCTTATTTAAAATAGGAAGATAACCCTTTAAAAAGAAATTGGAAGATAACAAATGCATTTAATCAAAAGATAGTTTAGGAATTAAAAAATGGAATCTTGAGTGAAGAAAAAGAAAGCAAATCCTCACAAGCTTAGTACTAATAAAAAAAGAATTGACTTATTCGAAACGAGTAAGCACTTGTACCTTTTCAAGTCCACACTTACGTGCCCCAGTTTCTCCGCTCTAACAAACAAAACAAATTTCAAAAATCACACTCACAAAAAAAGCGTAACTGAAAGAAAGAAAAATACAAAATAGCTTCTCTTCTTCTCATTCTCTTGCTCCCATTACTACTCTTCTTCATCCTCACTCTCAAAACCTCTTCCTCCGAACCTCAAACCGAACCTGAACCAGTCACTGCAATGGACTCATTCATCTCTCTCGTTAACAGAATTCAACGCGCATGCACGCGTCTCGGTGACCACGGCGCCGATTATGCTTCTCACTCTCTTTGGGAGTCTCTTCCCTCCGTCGCCGTCGTTGGCGGTCAGGTTCGATTCTTTTACGATTTGCGCTATTTCACCGTCCTCGCATTTTGGTTCTTATTTTTGAAAAATATGCAGAGTTCTGGAAAATCGTCGGTGTTAGAGAGTATCGTTGGACGTGATTTTCTTCCCCGTGGATCAGGTACATTACCGTCATCGGTTTCACCGTTGTTTTATTTTATTAATTAATTAATTAATTAGTAGCATATATTAGGTAGCACCAATACTTCTGATCGAAGACGTGGACATATACATATTACTTTTTCAAATAATTATTGGTGTTAGTGTGTCGTGTCCAGTGGTGGTGCATGTGTATGTGTGAGTCATTCATAGTCTCTGTAGTTGGAGCACTGATGGAAGGTGTGTCGCCGTCACGTGTCAGTGTTCGACGTGACACCTGAGACACACAGGCGCATGGGATTATGTTTTCTAAAATTATTGCCGGTGTCAACGTGTATGTGCCGATGTGTCATCAAGTTAATTATTAATATTCGTATCCTGTTTTTGTTGCTAAGAATTGAGAAGGTGTGGTAGAATAGAAGTGTATAGTGAATGATGTTTTGAATAAGGAAAGAAAAAAATTGCTTGAGTTTGTTTTTTTATGTCTTACATTTTGAAGTGATGTTCAGGGATTGTGACGCGGAGGCCTTTGGTACTGCAACTGTACAGAATAGAGGAAGGGTTACAAGAGTATGCAGAGTTTCTGCACTTGCCAAAGAAACGGTTTACTGATTTCTGTATGTCTTTTTTCATGTAATGCATGTTTGATTTTGAATTTACATTGAAAGGTTGTGGAAATCAGAGTTCCTTGACCACACTTCACACTACAAACCCTGTATGCGTTTCCTTTCTTTCCTTTTTAACAAAAAGTGGAAATTTTGAAGTGTGTAAGTCGACTTGTCAATATGTCATTCTCACAAGTATTAATTATTTTTCTGCTTTGTATGGTATTGTTAGCCTCTATTGGCCATTCTACATTTCCCATGGTGTTGTCTGATAATTTAAAAACATAAAACTTGTCCTGATATTTTTTTGGGAGTATTGTGATGACATGCGGAATCATGTTTCTTTTATTGACAGGGTAAGATATTTTACTAAGGTTAACTTGTACAACTTTGATTTTAGTGGACTGAATTCCTATGTTGTTTCAACTGATATTAACTGCTAGCTAGTGTTATTTCTGTTATTTTTTGTAATTGTTGTACAAGTCGGCACTCGTGAAAATATTTTCATATCACATCCACTATTTTCTTAGGATGTTTACACTGAAACAGATGAGAAATATATATTTTGGAAAAGTATTATCAACTTGTTTGACTTCTTATTATGTTTTGTAGCTATGGTTCGAAAGGAAATTGAAGATGAAACTAATAGAGTGACTGGGAAATCAAACAAGATATCTCCTGTTCCTATTCATCTAAGCATATTCTCACCAAATGGTAAAGAGCCTATATTTTACATTTCATTAAAGTGCCATGCATCCCTTGGTTTTATGGGTTCTTTCCTTTTCTTTTTTATTTCTCTTTTTTCTGGGATTGATTTTCTAGTAGTAAATGGCTCTTGTTCTTAAACATGATTTGAGTCACCAAATTGTAATAGATGTTTGTTAGAAATAATATTTAATCGGTCCTTGCCATTTCTACATGCGCTGAAAACTTGATAGCTTTAATTGCTTTTTACTATTTGTGCTATTTTATTGCTTTAGTTGATGTCTTTTTTATTTTTAGTTACATGCTAAGTGCCTTGCTTATCAATTGCCGATTTATGGGAGATTCTGTTTTTCCGTTTGTACACTATTTCTATTTGAATTGCATTATGCTTTATTAAGTTGTACAACCACTAATGTCCAAGTTAGAAGAAACATGGTAAATAGGAATCACTAATTCTGATGTTTTAAGGGAGTTGTACACCCTCTAATATTATTATTGTATATGTGTGATTTTCCATCTGCATGTGGATGGTTACAGTCTGTATGGGTCTATGTGGATTGTGGGATTTCTGTTTTGTTTTTGTGATATTCATCTGATTAATGTTGTTGTTGTTCTTACTGTTTTTATTTTTGTTGGTAGTTGTCAACTTAACACTGGTAGATCTGCCCGGTTTGACAAAGTTCGCTGTAGGTACGCTTTCTTTTCATTATCTTTTAACAAATAACCTTTGATTTCATATTATCGATTTCCCTTTTCCTATTGAGTTATTAGCTTTTTTTTTTTTTTACTTTTTTTCAGAGGGACAGCCAGAAAGTATTGTTCAAGACATTGAAAGCTTGATTCACTCGTATGTTGATAAGGTAGTTAAAACTTGAAAACATACTTTTATACACACTGCTGCAAACATAATTTCCTGTGTTTCTTTCTGAAAAATTTGATGATTTGTGTTTATTACGATTGGAAAAGAGTGCAGAAAAGGTCACTTATTCCAATCTAATGGGTATAGATGAAGTCCGTCTCTTACTCTCATTCTCTATTAAAATTTTAAAAATCAGTAACACTTGCAAGTTACATACTAAATATTTCTGTCATGCCAGTTTTGTTGCCTTTGTCATCTTTACCCTAGGATTCGTGGGCATAACATCCCAGTCTATGAAGTCTGTAGTTGGTGCAGCTCCTTAAAAAATAGATGGACCACTAAAAATCCTTGGGGAAATAAAGTTGCACTCTTCCCACCAGCTAGGGATTTTGGCATAATGGTAACCACTTGATAAAAGAAGTGATATCAGGGCAAGGATACATGCAGGGGGGTTGTTTGCAAGTTTTTAAACTTTAAATAATAACAAAGACGGTTGTTGACAATTTGACATAGACTAGCCTATACAACTTCAGTTCCCGATGGCTATCTGATGGCCTTCCAAAGCAATTTCCAGCCCTATGTTGAAGAAATAATATTGGAGGATGATATTAACAAGTTCACTGCCTTTATTTCTATCACTTCACCAGTACTAGCAAGTGATGACAATCAATAGTTGGTCACATTCTAAATACCAAATATGGGGCTTTTTGACCTTTTCCATTCTGACATAATGCTATTGAATGTGTGGCAAAATAATAATAATTTGAAATTTGTAGTTTGTACGTGTGACCTCACTTTTAATCCTTTTATCTATTCCTTATTTTTTTTCTTTGATTTGCAGCCTAATTGCTTAATTTTGGCCATTACTCCAGCAAATCAAGATGTAGCGACATCTGATGCCATCAAGGTTTCCAGACAAGTTGACCCTGCTGGTATGGTTGCTACATTTTGCTCACAATCATGCTTGAACTATACAGACAGTATGCATTTATTTTCTTATACTATTGTGGTTTTTCTTGACTATGCATATTTTCCACTTAGGTGAACGAACATTTGGTGTGTTGACGAAGATTGATTTGATGGACAAAGGAACTAATGCTTTGGATGTAAGAATCATATCTTTTCTAGGCACTTAGCAGTAAACTCATGATGTTATATATTTGGCTCTGCGTTGGAACTTATTGTGGATTATGTGCAAATCTTAATAGACACTGTCACACACGATAATTTTTGCATATTAGGACTAACTAATATTCCCATTCTGTCATATTGTAGGTCCTTGAAGGAAGATCATATCGACTTCGTAATCCTTGGGTGGGAATTGTAAACCGTTCTCAGGAAGATATTAATAGGAATGTAGATATGATTGCAGCTCGGCAGAGAGAGCGTGAATTTTTTGCCACCAATCCTGATTACGCACACTTGGCCAGCAAAATGGGCTCAGAATATCTTGCAAGGCTACTCTCAAAGGTTTTTATTTATCCTTGTATTAGATAGTGCTGGGTGGACATGTTTTTTTGGCTATTTTTTTCTTGTATCATTCCAAATCCACTTGGTTACTTATAAAACTCATTTGGTTTTAGCATCTAGAGTCTGTGATAAGAGCTCGCATTCCAGGGATTGTATCTTTCATTAATAGAAGCATCGATGACCTTGAAGCAGAGTTGGCTCACCTTGGTGGACCAGTTGCCATTGATGCTGGGGTGAGGAGTTTTTTGTGCTGTCCACTACCTATTTAAGTTGAAATAGTTCCTATCACGACACTTATTATCAAATTTCTTATGATTTTGTCAGGCCCAACTGTACACTATTCTAGAATTATGCCGTGCTTTTGATCGGGTGTTTAAGGAGCATTTAGATGGAGGGTAAGAAATATTATTTTGTTGCTTAAATGCAGAGATCATTATTTTTTCCGTGTTTTATGGTTTGTTCATTTAAATTGGGGCATGAGTTGATACTTGATTCTCTTAAAAACTCTTGAAAATACAACTTTTTTTTAAATATTTGTCGGAAGGAAAAGCCTTGACCTTTCTAGTTTTACTGTGATGTTCTCCCCTCCTAGGCGACCAGGTGGTGACAAAATTTATATAGTTTTCGATTATCAGCTTCCTGCTGCATTGAGAAAGATTCCACTGGACCGTCATTTATCGCTGCAAAATGTGAGAAACGTTATTTCTGAGGCAGATGGATACCAACCTCATCTAATTGCTCCCGAGCAAGGTTACCGACGCCTCCTAGAGAGCTCACTCAATTATTTTAAAGGTCCCGCTCAAGCATCTGTAGATGCTGTAAGTGATTCATTTCGGCTTTAAATAGTTCACTGATAGTTCATGATAATTGATATTGTTTTATGCTATTGATATTTACTACTTTTACTAATATGCTATCTGTGTCATAGGTTCATTTTGTCCTGAAGGAACTCGTGAGAAAGTCAATTTCCGAGACAGAGGTTTGAGTTGGAATACTGTCTAAATGAAAAGTAATGTGATTTTAGCCTTGTCAATGAGTTTTGACTATGGTTGCAGGAATTGAAGCGCTTTCCAACTCTTCGATCTGAAATAGCAGTAGCAGCTATCGATGCTTTAGAGAGGTTCCGTGAAGACGGAAAGAAGACAACATTAAGACTAGTGGAAATGGAATCTTCATATATCACCGTTGATTTCTTCCGTAAACTCCCACAAGAAGTCAGTGACAGGGGAGGGAATCAGACTTCCTCCTCTGCTGACGGACACTTCCAAAGGATTGGTTCAAACATTTTATCTTATGTTGGGATGGTATCAGAAACATTGAGGAATACCATTCCAAAGGCTGTTGTTCATTGTCAGGTGAGGGAAGCTAAGCGATCTTTATTAGATCACTTTTACGCGCAACTCAGCCAAAAAGAGGTATAATACAATCATACATGCATACATAAAATATGCTATCATATCAAATTGCATTCTAATTCATCCGCACTATTACTAAATATTTCTAGACTAATTTTGTCTGTTTATTTTTCAGGAAATGCAACTTGCTCATTTGCTGGATGAAGATTCTGTGTTGATGGAAAAGAGACAGCAATGTGCCAGGAGGCTTGAGTTGTATAAGTCCGCGAGAGATGAGATTGATGCAGTTTGTTGGTCAGGATGAGATGAATATGAAGAGAATTTTAGGTTAAAAATGACTGGTGATATAATGTAGATGAGCTTGAAAATATTGGCCGCAACTGCTTAGTGTTATATTTGTTCATTGGTCTTTTATGATTTTTACTCTGCGTCTGATTCAGAGGTTGAGTGGTTTTTAACCGATTTATCAAATGCCTAAAAGGAAAATTGATCAGTTTATCGTTAGATAGTGAGATGATTTTTTGCCTCAATAAAAAAACTTTGCACTAACTAAATTGTGTCTAAAAGATTAGTGGTTACTTTACAATAACAATGGAAATTATACTTGATTCCCCGAGGAGTTTTGATCTATAACCTCTTCTCTTATGCAGGCGGCTTTTGGTTACCATTTACGTTATGAGAGATGAATCTTTGATAAACATAACAAAAAACAACCCTTCAAATATGAATTTGAAAGAAAGACCGATTGAGATTCTTGTTTGCCTTTGCAACATACAATTATGACATATGTCACATCTAGAATCAAAGACATTAGAAAGTGATTCTGAAGAGCTACCACTTCAAATCATATCATACTTAGGAGATAAAACATCTCACATCAACGGCTGTATAAAGTGATCTTGAAGAGCCACCATTTATAGTCACATGCTTAGGAGATAAAATAAAAGGTTGTGATCTAGAAGACTAGAACAACTCATCTTTGATGAATTCACCATGTTGTTTGTTCATTCAAAGATGGAATTGTCCCCTTACATAGATCAAATTTATCTCTGATAGAGAGATTGTATTATTCTTCGAATAAGTTATGCATGTTTACAAAATTAAATGTATACGCACAAAGAGATACATATCCTTAAAATATACAATCATATTCTTTTATTTTTTCTTTTTTTTTTAGAAAACTATCTTTTGTGTGTGTCTAAACATTTTACATTTGGTTTTTGCGACCATACAAAAATTATCCAACTCTTATTCCTTATGTCCTTAAATGTGTATGAATGTCATCAACACTGTCGTGGTTCAACAATGCATGGAAAGTTTAATTTTGTTCAAAATTTGACAAAATGACTAACAAACAAAGGGGAAATTGGTAAATATTAAATATTGTTATGTTTTTATCGGCAATAAAAAATAAGTTTATTGCTTTTCTTTACCTATTGTTGTCTTTTTAATATTATTTTAGTATTTTTATTAAAATAGTAATGTTATTTAAATTTAAATGTCGAAATGATCGAATAGAATATCAATATGTTTAAATTCGCTTAGAACTGAACCGAGATGACATAACCAACTCACAATCATTCTTACACTTTAATTCATTTGGTCTTATGGAACCATTGAATTGAACTTTGAAATATGCTCTTCTAAACTATCACGTTCGATTATCTCTTATGTTATAATGGATTAGTTTAACTACTTCAAAAGAAGAAGAAAAAAAAAATCAATCACACACTTTTACAAAGAGCTCTGATTTTTATTTTTATTTTGAATTCTAGGGAGAGTTAATTTGATAAATGAACAGAATGTTTCCACCCTTTCTTCTTTCTATTTTTTTCTTCTACCAAATAATACAAAATCAGCTCACATTCTGCTCACTTTTCTTTTACCTTTCCTCTCACGTTCTTTTCTAAACCAGATAAAGCATAAGACTAAGCATGAATGCCCTTAGCTCTTCACCCACTTAACACGTAGTTAATAACTGCATAATTGTTTGAAAGAGGAGTGTGAATCGTATGATGACATCATATTCCAGTGTACACCTAACAAATTCCATTTATGAAATTAGATCCTGCTGTTATAGATTTCATAACAATAGCTGATACAATCATATTATACTCCCTTTGTTATTTATTACATATATTAAGAAAAGCAATGTCCCACTGTTATAATTATTTCTTAATACAAACCCTCTTTTCTATACTAAGAAAAATAAATATTGATACAGACACGAACATCGGACACGGATATTGGACACGACACAAACACTGACACATCGACATTACTAATAATTTGAGAAAATAACATAATTTAGTGTAATTATATGTGTCGATGTCGTGTCGAACTCCGACGTGTGTTCGACACTTAGATACGCCTAATCTAAGGAGTGTGAGTATTTCATAGGATCATTCGATTTGAAAAGATATGTTATTTTTACATAATAATCTCTACATTTAAATTTTAATGGTATAATAGGAGAGAAAACAAATTTAAGTTTCCCAATTAAGTCTAATTTTATAGTCGATAAAAAAAGTATAATTTTATAGATGCATTTTTGTATTAAAATCATTAATACATGTGTAGTTTGAAGAAGATTTTATATTAAAGGGACTCAATTATAAAAAGTGGATCTTATAATTAAGAACATAAGACATATTATTCCTATTATACAACAACAGTCCATTTATGTAGTTGTAAGCACAAAGCTTAATTTTCTACCCAGAATTGTCTTCCACTGCTAATTTGCTATTATGTTCAACTTGGTGTAGAAAATGAAATTTCTGGGGTTGCCTCAAACAATAAGTATTGATTACTATTGGCACGCTGGGTCCAAGCTCCATAGCTCCTAAATGGCTTCCACGTCATAGCTGATGTGGTTCAATTCAAGGGATATATCCTTCATGGCAGTCTTTGTCAACCTTTCTAAAGAATATCTCTTCTTTTTGAACAGTGAATTATAAACTTGGCAGCCAGCACGAGGTGGTTGTTATGAGTTTAAAGAACTATTGGCTTCTAAAACTCACTATAATGACATGAACTCCCACGATGTATGACAATACTTTTAGGGCTAAACAATTTGATTAAGCACTTATGACATAAACACTTATTATATAAATGTTTATGTATAACCTATTTATCTAACAAAAGATATAATATCGTCAAATATTTTCATATAATATAGCATTTTTGTAAACTATCTTAAAAAGTTTAAGAAAATATACTGAAAATAGTTTATGGACATTTCATAAGTTGTTTTTATAAGCTTTTTTAAACAGTCTCACAAGCGTTTGTTCTATTAGATAAGCTAAAATAAGTAAACCAAACAAGCCCTAAATGGCATAGCGAATTCGCTAGATGCGGAGGAATATCTCAAGGACTAAGGTCATTTTCTCATCATACCAATAGAGGCTGCTTCTTTGGCATTGTGTATTTGTGACCTAAGGTGATGCACTTTGAAACACATTATCTAAATTAGAGGGACCTTTCCTAAGCACCTTCCACCACAGAGAACAAGGTCCTTATGTGATATTTGACCAAGTGGGAACTCTAAAAATATGTCTAACATAGATAGGATCATCAAAGTGCAGAAGGGCCTAACTCTTCCATTACTTGTGTTCCAAGCCATGTACTTCATATTTTCAATTCAATACAACTCACAATATCTGATTTAACCAATCTGTTAGGTGAGCAAAGGTCAAATGACTCTGATAATTAATTAAATATCTCTGCTTGTGTCTGTTGGCTAATGATATTAAAGACTACATTATTTGCCATATTCTTCATATCCACTTTATGTTTTGCAATACAGAATGAAAATAATGCATAATATTGAGAAAAGAAAATGAGTTTATCATTCAACCTGGTAAAAAATTGAACAAGAGAATGATATTTCTGACTAAAACATAAAAAATTGGTATGGCTGACTACAAGTTGTTGCAAGGGGACCATATCCATTAGTGTGGGTCTAACTTAGAATTAAAAAAAAAATCTTTTTTTTGAGAGGAATAAATCTATTGCATTTCATTTAATAGAATGTGTTCAATACAATTTGGTATGGTAACCAATATTTGGGAGCTAGCTGAAGATAAAGCCGCTTTAACTAAACTATGAGCAACCTTAAAATTAAATTTATGTACTGGAAATGTTGTGGAAATATCATTTGCAGATAAACAGAATAAAACATATCTAAAAAGGAATGTGGTACAAATTTTGATAGGTCAGAAAGTAGTTTTCAATGTCAAATGTAGACTAAGCGAGTAGGCCAGAGACAATGGTATCAAAATTACTCTTTATTCAAAATGTGAATAGTTTTTATTTTCATCTTTAGTATGTCAAAGTTGGTAAAATTGACCAGATTCTCTATAAATAGGAGAAATCCACTTCCCTTCATGCATCACAAGCTCTCTTTACCATTCTGAGTTCTGATTGCTTCATTCATTCTGTCCAACATGGCAATCTCTCTTTTATGTCTTGTTCTCCTTGCCACCTTTCTTTTCACGCAAACTGTAGCAGATACTTCATGCACCGATTGTTTTGTTCAATCTCATGCATCATTTTACCCAAACTCTGAAGAAAACGGCACAGATTGTAAGAAAACTGATAAAAAATAACAAAAAATGCAAACATGAAATGATATTTGTAAACATGTTCTCTCTCATATTTATGCTCTTTTGAACTCATTTCAGCTGGCGCATGTGGATTTGGTTCCTTTGGTGCTACTATTAATGGTGGGGATGTATCGGCTGCATCTAGTCTTTATCGAGATGGAGTTGGCTGTGGAGCTTGTTACCAGGTGACAACACATCTATACATATATCACACTCTAACATACTTACACAAACAACAAACTTTGTTAGTTCTGTCAGCTTGTCCTTTGACATTCAGAAATATGACTTCAACAACAGTCTGCAACCTAACATTATCTATTCTAACTTCGAAACTAACATTTTTCATTATTCTTTGACAGGTGAGGTGTACCAACAGTGTTTATTGCTCAGGCAACGGTGTCACGGTAGTTTTAACTGATCAAGGCTCAGGAGATAACACTGACTTCATTCTTAGCCAACGAGCCTTCAGTGGGATGGCTCAGAGCAAGGATGCAGCCACTTCTCTATTAGCTCTTGGTGTAGTTAATATCGAATACAGACGGTAAGATATTCTTCTCCACAATTTCATGCATGCATCAACTTTAGCGAGACTTGATGCAATAGTTGTTGTCGTATGAAAACTGGCTACTTGTAAATGTAAGATAAGACTTCCGGTGATACATCTGCGATGAGTTTGACTCTTCCCTGGATCTTACGAGCATGGCGAAGCATTATAGCACCATGTTGTCCTTTTTTCCATGCATCAATTTTTTACGTTTTTGTTATATGTAAACATAACCAAGGCCTCTCCTCGTTATCTCCAGGGTTTCATGTAGCTACCCAAACAAAAACATTACAATTAAGATTGATGAAAGCAGCAGCAATCCTCATTTCTTGGCTTTTGTCTTATGGTTTCAACAAGGAAGGAGGGACATAACTGCTGTGCAGCTCTGTGAGGTAATATCTACTTCCTTTTCCTATGATAAGTTGTAGTTTGTGTCTAACTTGAACCGAATAAACCTAAACTTTCGAACAGGTTGTGGTGAAAATTTAAGTATTTAAGATCGTATATCGATTTCCTATGTTGAAACTTGAAACTAATTATCATTTGCCCAAATAATTAACTTTAGAAGAGATATCACCACTGCATGTGAAAAAACGTCTTTAAATGTTCAACTCTTCATTCAACTGAAACAACATTCTTAAAGACACAAGCACACAAAATAAATAGAGAAAACTAAGAAAGAAAGGTTTTGTTGTTAGTTAGATAAAATTAATGAACTTATCTCTTTTGCTGAGTGCAGACTCAGAACTTTGTCTGCAAGTTACTGGATCGGGATCATGGCGCAGTCTGGACTGCTACTTCTCCACCCAGTGGACCTCTGACTTTAAGGATGTTGTTTAGTACGGAAGATGGAGAAGATACATGGATTGTTCCTGTTAATAACATACCAGAAAACTGGAAGGCTGGAGACACGTATGACTCAGGAGTACAAGTAGACCAATAGAGATGCAGCAAAATATTGTTTATTTATATGCTATTATTACCATGTTATGAAAGAAAGAAAGAAAGAAAGAAATAAGTCCACTGAGTTTATCATATCATTGATCACAAGCATGTTAGGTGCAGGCCCAATTAACAAGGCCTTCTTTAAGTTAATTTCATGTTTTAAATAGATTAAGAGTTGGAATTTCTTCAAAAATATAGAATAATAAGGGTTACTTAGGAGTCAGATGGGCACTCAGTTATTTTTTTATGTTAATTTGGTTTGGGAGAGATTAGGCTCTCTAATTCCTAGAGGATTGGTTTAATTGTGTGTAGTAGTTTCTGTTTTTATGTCAAATGCATAACTACTTCTGCAGAGAGATAATCCACAGACATCAAAACATAAAAAATAGGAAGAGTGCTATTTTCAATTTCAATCCCATGTAAAAACAAATAAAACTAGGTTTCCTTCGTGGTTTTGGCAAATAATTAAGCCAGGGTTTATCATATCATCGATCACAAGTTAGACAAGAGACATAACAATGGACCAATACCAACTGCTCAAAGTTATCACTCTTAAAAACAGATTCGCCGTTATACCTCTACAAGCAAAGAGAAGCTATAAAGTTTTATTCATCGTTAAATGTGTAAGTGTACATCAATAAACTTTTACAAAGCTATTAAATACGATAGAAGAAAATTTTAAATTATGAAATATTTGAATATGGAGATACAGATGTGAACATATATGTAGCTATCTGATATCATTTTATCAAGGTAAGAATGTGCCATAGGGTCTGAAATCTGATATCGTACATAAAAAAAAAACCATCAACTGGATTTTTTTTATCCTTATTAACAGTTACTTGCTTTCCCTGAAACTCAAACTGATTTATGCTCTGTAAGATCCAACAGTATTGTGTTCTAAGAATTTTCACCTGAGAAAAAGAGTTGATAAAATGAATTATCACTCATTGATTTTATGTTTAGATTAGACACTTATTTATGCGAGACACTGAGCAACTCATTCCTCAAGCAGACCAATTATCCTTCATAAGTAGATCCAGAACCAAAATCTTCGGGGGAACCAATCTGGACTCTCAGCAGCATTTACTGGATCCTTTTGTTTCTTCTCATCCTTAGAAATTAACCATCATTCCATCTCCATCCTGCAACCCACCATTCATCTATGGCTGTCTCTATTCTGACATATTTTCCCCCAAATTCAAAATTACCACCTCAACATCCCACTCCTTAAAACAATATCACTCCTTAACATGCATTCTGCTTCTCTCCCAACAACCTGTTATAATCTAGCATTTTTCTAGGTATGACATTTTCCTTCACAATTTAATCTCCAATGGATATTTTCATCCGTGCTCCTAAATTCTCCCTAATTCACCCCACATTGAGTACACTATCCTTTTTGAAATCTTCAAGATGAACCAAGCTGGATGCTGCTTCTTTTTGTAACCCATTTATTTTCATCGTCAATCTCACACGTTCAACATCATCCCATCTCCCTTGAGCAGCATATACATCTGACAGTAATATATATGGACTAATATCTTGAGGCTCCAACTCAACAAGTCTTTTAGCTACATTCACCGCAAGCTCCGAGTCCAAGTGAGTCCTACAACCAGAAAGTAGAGCACCCCACATAGCAGATCCACCTTTCACAGAAACCTTTTCTATAAGCTCTTCTGAATTCTTCACAAAACCAGCTCGAGCAAGGAGGTCAACCATGCAGCCATAGTGCTCAACCTTGGGTTCAATCTTGTAAACACGACGCATGAGATCAAAGTACCACCAACCCTCCATAACCATTCCGGCATGCGAACAAGCAGACAGCACACAAATAAAAGTAGCCTCATTTGGTTTTTGACCTGCCTTCTCCATCTCCGCAAACATTTCAAGAGCTTTGTCCCCATTTCCATGCAAACCATACCCCATGATCATCGAATTCCACGACACAATGCTTTTCACCGGCATCTCAACAAAAACATCTCTTGCCAAATCCATAGCCCCGCATTTTGCATACATCGTTAGCAGACAAGTTTCAAGCAAAACATCAAGTTTAATCTCATTACTCTTAATATAAGAATGAACCCACAAACCCAAACTCAACTTCCCTAAATTTGCACAAGCAGTAAGAACACTCACCAAAGTAGCCTCATTCGGCTTAGCTTCCTCACTTTCCATCATCCTCTCAAACATCCTCAGACACTGATCGTAATTCTTCATCCTTACATGTAAAGCCAACAACGAATTCCACGAAACCACATTCCTAACAACGACCCCACCCATCCGATTAAAAAACTCAAGAGCAAGAGAAACATTCCCAACTCTTACACACCCATCAATCATACAATTCCATGACACAACATCTTTATTAGGCATTGCTTCAAACAATTCTTTCGCCGCGTCCAAATCCCCAACTGACACATACCCCGCAATCATACAATTCCAACTAAAAACATCCGTCTCAGACATTTCATCAAACAGTTTCCGTGCATCCCTTATTCCTCCATTCTTCACATACCCATCAATCATCGTATTATAACTAACCAAATCCAACACATAACTCTCATAAAAAATCAACCTTGCATCACCAATCCTCCCGAAAACGGAATACATTCTTATCAACGAGTTTCGCACAAATAAATCAGATAAAAATCCGAATTTTACAACTCTAGCATGACCCTTTACACCTTCTGGTTTACACCCATTATCAACACATAATTTGAGAATGAGAGGAAAAGTGTAGTGATTCGGTGGGATCCACTTAGCGATCATTTTGTGATAGTAGAAATGAAAAGCGGCGGAGGGATTGGAAGAACGGAGATAGGAACGGATGATGGTGTTGCAGAGGAATGTGTCGGGGTGGTGGAGATGGTCGAAGAAGAGAGTGGCGCGTGGGGTGGTGTGTGGGTGAGAAGAGAGTTTTTTTATGGCGGTGGTGGAGAGAAGAGGGTGTTGAATGAGATTATTGATGATGAGTTGGGTGTGGATTTGGTTGAAGTGTTGGATTCCGGTGGTTGATTCGAGGGTGGATAAGAGTTGCTCCGGCGAGTTCCGCCGTCGTGTAACGTTGCATGTCCATGCATGTTTCATTCTCACTAACATCTTCTTTTGGCGCTAACATTATGCTGGGAAAGCATTTCTTGATATATTTTTCTTATTCGATGACTTTTTAAATTTGTTAAATCACTTCCTCAAAAAAAAAAAAAAAAATTGTTAAGTCACTTCTGCGCGCCTTAAGTTGAGATGAGACAATGCATAATATATATCAGGTTCACGGTATAAATATTGGTTCACGGTATAAATATTGGTTCACGGTATAAATATTGAGACAATGCGCCTTAAGTTAAATCGCTTTTTAAATTGATTTAATCGATTTAAAACCTGATCTGATGATAAATATTTTTTTTTAAGTGTATGTGAGCAATTGTTAGGTGCTAAATACTCCCTCGGTCACATTTACTCCTCCGTCCCGCAATAAATGAGTCGTTTGAAAATATGCAATTTTGACTTAACTTACTTTGACCATATTTTTCTATTAATATACAAAGATAAATAATATCATATAAGATGTCGTTAGATTCGTCTCGATGAATATTTTCAAAATATCAAATTTTCATAATTTTTTCTAATATATTATTCAAGATATTTAAACTCAAAATTAGGCATTGGTATACGTAATTGGGTCAAATGTGTCGTGTATTAAGGGACGGAGGGAGTATAAGCAACTTTCACTTTTTTTAAAATTTATTAAATAATTTATGTATCTAAACTATGTATAGTCTTAATCCATCGGTTAATTAATGAATCTACAAAAGATAAAATAAATTATTTATAAATGTGACAAAAAGGATCAGCAACCTTCTCTCATATCATCTCTTTATCTTAGTAATTCATCTTTATTGTGAAACATGTGAGATACACAAGTTAGTTCTACTCTCACAAACAAATTTTTAGAACCATAAACTATTACTTTCAACCAAAATAAGTTAGGGCGAGTCGGAATCCATAACTTTTGAGAGAGTATAACTATTTTAAAGATGAAGAAACGGAAATAATCAACGACCACTATATACATAAATGAATTTTTCTTTAAAATATAATAATATACAGAAATTTTATTTGAACCTAAATTCGAAATCTTTATAATGAATGATGAATAAATATATCAAAATTTGGCAAGTCATTAATCATCAATTGTACTTAATTAACTACGAATTTGAACATTGTTAACCACCATTTTATGTGTTCCAGCTGCATGTAGACTTAAACATTAGCAAATAATTCATAAAAAAAATATAAAAAAAACATTTGCAAATAAAGGTTTTTTTTACTCCCTCCGTCCCATATTATAAACAAAAAAAAATCACACTTATTAAGAAAGTTAAAACATAGTAGTTTGTAACATAGTTTTTTGTGTTATCTTTGAAATAAGTTTTATAAAAAGATGTAAAAACAATTTTCATTGGTTGTTGGTTATTGAGAAAATGAAAGAGAAAGCAAATTAAATGCACTTTGCATTTAATTTGGGACAAAGAAAATGAGTTTTTTTTGCTTATAATTTGGGACGGAGGGAGTAGTAAATTAGCAAATACAGTAAAGGTTAATCACATTTAAATTCGTGATTAATGAAGTAATGGTTGATTAATGATTTGCGACACCTGGTATACCTATCAACGAAATCTAGCACTTCATTAATCAAGTGAGTAAACTACATTAGCCATTGAAAAATCTGTTGAATTTGTGTCACAAATTGATGTTCAAATGACGTTTATGATAAAATATAGTAATAAAGTATGTTGTTATTTAGACTCATAATATTCATTTAACAATATAATACCTATATGATAATTAGTCGAATACGTACTGTAGTATGATCGTATCTCTAAATGGGTTGGTAACCTTCCTTCTATAAATTGCAACAAATGCCTAGCAAGTTTTTCACAATTATAATAAAGAATATCTTTCAATAAAAACTAAACAATAAATCAGTTATTGCTACTGCTCCACTTGTTTTCTATAATTGTTCTCACGCAACGCTGTTGAAGTCTAGAAGACAAAAGAACCTTTACACATCTAAAGCAACCCACAACCAAAAAAAAAAAATATAAAGCATAAAACAGACAAGATACAAAACTTTTCAAGACAACAACAAGGCTCATTTAGCAAGAACATCCACCAGACTGAGGTTGAGAGTCATGGCTGGTAGAAGACCTCAGGTTCACATCGACCATGTCTTCTTGTTTTGTGGTTGATAGTGTTTCCATTCCAGGTAATGCAGCGGCAATTTTTCGAAACAGGGCCTAAAGTAATAGGTTTGATAAATCAGTTCAAATTAAATGCCAAGACCAGGTATGTAAAACAAGCAGACATATCATGAAATGCCAAGACCAGGTATGTAAAACAAGCAGATATATCACAATGCTAGCAAATATATATGTCTTGCTCTTGCATACAAGAAGCTAATTTGTGGAAAATTGTAATAAGTTGGCGTGTATAAATATCCAACTTTAGATTGCACTTTGCAAGACATATCTCATTAGAAAATGAATACAATGCACACAATCTACTATAGGCAATTTAGATTGCACTTTGCAAGACACATATGAACCATTTGAAACATCTCACCCAAGACAATGCTATAGGCAATTTAGGTTTCGTCATGATAATTTTCAAGCTGATATTTGTAGAATATGTGTGGCAACAGAAAGGGGAGGTGTACCTTTATATTGAAGCCAGCTTTGGCACTAGCTTCAATAAACATAACGTTTAGCTCACGAGACTTTGCTTCCCCTTCCTCTGTGGAGACTTGCCTGTAGAATCATGTAAAGAATATTAGACAAAAAGAAAAGACAGAGTTAGAAAGACATTATTTCCTCACCTCTTTTATCCTAGATTTGGTATCGAAAGTGAATTATCTATAGCATCTCATTGGGAACTATAAATATACAGTAGGTTTTTAAATATTCATTATAAAATCTTGCAAAGGCACCTTGGGTACCAAAACCATAAGGGTACCATAGCAAGGAAATAAGCAGCCGAAAGAAAATGTAAAATAAATATGTGAAACACAGACGAAGTATCTCAATGCCCAACCTGTCCATGCTACTAAAGCCCGGGAGAAATATTGGTCTCCCTCTCGTAGTACTATCACATATATAAGACTGCTAATTCCATGCACTTATCTTAGGATGATGAAGCATTGTCCAAATTTGTCCAAATTCATCAATTCAGGATAATATTCCTTTTATATGTGGTCTTCAGTAAGGGAACAAAACATGTTTTAATACTATTTCGGGGCAATTTTGCAACCACAGAAAATGCACAAAGCCATTCTAGTTAATATTTTTACTGACCTTGCTCCCTTTTCCCTGGATATATCTCTCTAATCTGATAATAACTATATTGCAGAAAAGAAGAGACTGAATAAAGCCCAAAAAAGTTCCAGGGCAATGCAGTCCTTCAGTATAACCAGATTCTTGCATAGTTTTCTCTAATGCAGTGTAAATAGAAAGGGTTATATGGATGTCTGATATATCGCTTGAGGCTATTATCATTTTTTCTTAAAAGGAAAACGAGAATTGAGTCAATCATTCTCAAGGAATTCTAGAGACAATTTAAGCCTTGAAAAAGCAGCACAATAACTATCACCTATTTAGTTCGGAACTTCAGATCTTAATCAATGTATAACTCAAATTACCATTAAACATTAATTATCCTCCTTAGAATGCTTGGCGATTTTTCAATTATCTATAGTCTACTGCACACAGTATTATTCTCCCATATCCCAGTCTTGCCTTTAAAGAATGAAATAATAGTTTGTGTAGCACTGTAGTTGTAACAGTCACAATTTGTTCATAACTAACCCATAAACTTTCTTATGTCTTGAATTAGATAATAATTAGTAATTAGAAAGGAAATAAATGCAAAAAGAGGTCACTAGATAAGAGAGAACAAAAAAGCTATGCCATGAAGCAGACCAATATAAGCTATCTGTTCGGTCCACAATTGATTATTCATTACCTCTTTTCCACAAGGTCAGTTTTGTTCCCAACAAGAACAACAATTACATCACTTCCTCTCTCACTGCGCACCTCTTCAATCCACTTTGATGTGTTTAGGAAAGTCTGACGACCTACATCATAAGAATACAGAATAATCAGAAAGCGTCCCTCAGTGTTCTTGAAAAGTGAACAAAGAATCATGTGAAAATACTCGAGTCATCCAGAGAAATTCATAAAATTGGCAATGGATAATAGGCAGCGGCTGTTGGAGAAAGAAACTTCTTGAGAATTTCTAGTTTTTTACGTGTCACTATCACCTAATTGATAGAGGTGCCTCCAACACACTGAGGAAGGCCACATGTTCTTTCCAAATTCACTCGCTCTTTTCTATTAAAAGTATTCACTCACTTTAATGTAGGCTAACAAAGAAGGCAAAAAACAGAGAAAGAAAAGGGAAGAGGAAGGCTTTGCTCCTGAAAATGTGAAAACTGGACATTTTTTAACCATATCCAAACAAAAGAAAAATAGCACAGATACATTGAAAATTGTTATTTATTTCAGATGCCACATACATATTGCTCAAAGGAATAACACTTCCTTATTATTAAATAAAAAAAGAATAACTCTTCCCATTTTTTAAGAAACAGATAATGAATTAGAAACTCAACACGCATCCAATTCAATATCTTAGTAAATCAGCATCCAGAAAAATAAAATAAAAACTCAAGGTGACTGTTGATATATTATTGTAATGCAGAATCTGCATGAAAATATAAATTGTCAATAAACAATAGGTGAAAAGGAGAGCATATTTAAATGTCATACTTGCAACATCATAAACGATGACAGCAACAGACGAGTCCCTGATGTAGCTTGGGATAAGACTTCTAAATCTCTCCTGTCCAGCTGTATCCCTGCACACATGGAACACAAATTTAAGCTTTTGAGATAAAATAAAAATAATTCAATAATACAGTACTACTGTAATGCTTATATATGGAAAGTAAAACTTGTCAATTAAACACATCAACCTTCATGGACCTCACTCTAGTTTGTCAATATGCATCAATTTTTTAACATTTGAAGTAAGACATAAACCAAAAATGCAAAGTAGGAATAAAAAATTTAAAACTATAAACCCCAAATGTTGCAGATTCCCACATGACTTGCAGCATCTCGTTCATAATTAAATCAATCAAATTTTAAACCCATTTTTATGCTATTAAGTAAAATAAAAATAAACGCATAAAGTTAGAATACTTAAAAGCAACGGCAAATGGGTAACAGTGAGATTCAGAACTAAATAGATAAATTTTCCAGAATCTGTTTTATGTCTGAGACAAAGGCAAAGGACGTCAAATGTTAGAACTAAATAGATAAATTTTCAAAAAGATCAATGAAAGAACTTTGATGTGAGCATTCATAAATTATCACATCTTCACAAATTCATTTACTTGGTATAATACCAAATAGATCACTAAAAAAAATAAAGCACAACATACAGAAGAAACGGGATAATTAAATTATGATGCTTGGACAGTTCAATAATTTGCATATTAAGAAGTGGATGAGAATAAAAAGGATGGAAAGATTTGTTCTTCCCTCACTTGCATGAAAGCTATGTGTTTACAATATTCCCAAATTTAGTATTTTTTATATATCTTTACATATGCTCAGGAAAAGCAAAATTAGAGAGACCAGTCAAAAGCTCAAGATAACACCAAACTAAAGTAACTTCAGTATGGGTTTTGTTGTATTTTCAATTGTTCTGTTAATGTATATTAGTTTATTATGGAGCATCTAATAAGGATCTACTCATGCTAGAATTGCTAAAAGTTAATTTGTTAAAATAATAGCATTGGCGATCCCATTCATCACTTCATTTTAGACCAAACAATGCACCCCTTGCTCCCCCTTCCATTTTCTTCCCTAATGCCATTCCTCACCATAACTGCAGAATTTTCAAAAATGGTCAAGCCACATCTTACCATAACTGCAGCCGAACAGTTCGATCTTCAAGATACATAGTTTTTGATAGAAAATCAATGCCAATCGTAGCCTGTTAGGAAAAAGGAAAAATAAGTTTAGTACAAGCCAGAGATATAAATGAATTTAGAGAAATGGAAATGCAATAGTGCAAGATTTTCATAAGACAACCTGGTAGCATGATAAACTTAATATGCATGCATAAACATTAGAAGGAAGACAAACAATGTACATACTTTAACACATCACAAGGAAAACAACAAATATTTATCCTGTAACTATATGGTTATGGTTGTAGGAGGGAAAGTAAATAGACACATGAAAACAAATATGAAAGTCCGAAAATTAGCATACATAGTACAATGGTAAGTAAAGAGAGAACGAAAAATAGAGAATAAATTTTCCAAGTAGATCTGATAGAAACGGATATCTTTATGAGAAAAATAAGGGAAGAATTCTCTTTATTACAATATAGATAGATTACAGAACTTCAAGAGTATGCACTTCCCAATGCTCAAAGGCCCTAACTCTCTTAAATGTCAATGTACATTCTAATACATAGGCTAGTAGGCAACAAATCTTATTTCTCTAATCATACTCCTAGTCCCCGGCAAGTCAGTTAATGAGGAAACATTCTTACAATCGTAGTTTACAAATAAAAACAAAACTAGAACCTATGATCCCAAAGTGAAAACACGGAACTCTGCATAACTAGCTCTCAAGAAAACAGAAAGGTATTCATTTTCAGTTGAGCTCGGTGCGAGTTGATTAAAAAGGTACCACATTTGCAGCCACAGGGGTGGACAAATGGATGATGCAAAGCGCAATACCACATAACTGAAAGAGATTATAATTCTCCTCAGTCAATGGCGAAACTCCACCCTTCTCTTCAAAACCTCCTTGACATGTCGACACAGCTTCCATAACCGAACTCATCCAAGTCCTACTCACTTCATAATTCCCCGACAAAAACACATCCACCGAACTCACTATTGTCCACACTGCATCACTGTATAGTCCCAAACAATCCCTTAAACAACCCAACACATACTTATCCAAACTCTCATCCCCCAACATCTTCTCAATCTTCGCAAGCGTGTCAGTCACATTCTCCAAAGCCAACTCCATTGCAATCACAGCCAACCCTTCAAGATTCGTCGAATGACTCACCGGAATCACAGGAAGAGCCGACGAGCATAAACTATAGTTCAAAATCACAGATTGGTTCGAACATTTTTCACACGTTTCATCGATCAAATCACGGGTCGTAATTGTTTTCAACAAATTCAAACTAGTATCACATGTTGTTCCATAAGAAATCATAACAAGAAACAACAAAAAAACGTACAGAGAAACACACAAATAACACCTATTCATAATTTGTTTGAAATTGAACTATACGAACATTGATGCATTATTATTACATATATAGATGAATAACTGAAAAGGGTTGAAAAAGTACTTGATAAAGGAAGTTTCTTTAGCAGTTTCATATATTGTTTTTTTCATGAAAATGATCGAAAAAAGGGGAAATTTCGTGCGATCTGAGTGAAAAAGACGAAAATGAGAATGGATCTGAAATGGTACCTGATAAGTGTTATCGAATTTGTCGTACATGAAGCGAGTGATGATGCTGGTTTTACCGACGGATTGATCGCCGAGAAAAACCAATTTGTACTTTGCGAGAGCTGAAACTGGCGCCATTTAGATAAAAGCTAACGTGATTCAGATTCAGATTGCGAGGAAGAAGAAACAATCAAAGATTTGTTTCTTCACTGTGCATGTGATGTAATGGAAGAATGGATCAATTCAATTCAACTGTCTCTGTATTCTATTCATCGTTCTTTCATTCTCTTTCTCTCTCTATTTTTTTTATTTTATTGTTTATTTAGTGCATGTCTACGTGGATTTCGTATTATGAAAGATGATTATAATCATTTTGATTTAATCATATATATGTCATCTATAAGGTTTTTTTCTCTTGTTTAGAGAGTAATTACTACTTCAAGTTATACACCGATCAAAATGTAATATACAAATGTAACATTAAATATTAAATAATGTAGAAAAAAATTTCATAATAAATAGCATATATCATATATCTTATAAGAGGAAACACTTACTTTCTTTATTAATGACATGTTTGATTGGCTAGTCCCTCCATAATAAATAGCATATCTCACATATATTAACTTTTCTTCTTTAATTTATATTTATGTTTTTTTGACCAAGAAAAAAATTTATATTGAAGATTTCGTTCTATTTTGCTTTCTTAAAATAATTATTTTAGACAATTTAATTACTTGAGTTTTTTTTATTCACTTTAGTCTTTTAAATTTAATTTTTTAATCAATTTAGTGTCTTGAGTTTTTTTTTATATTCATTTTAGTGGGTGTTTGGATTGGCGGCGTCGATAATTGATTTTGATAGAATTAAGTTTGAGAGAATTGATTTTGGTTAAAAATGAGTTTGATGTGAATTAATTTATGTTTGGATACACTGGTATAAAAGTGATTATCATGACTTGATGTTGTTTGGATAGTTTGAGTCAAAATTAATTTTTAATATATAATGACCGAGTTATCCGTTTAATTGCATTTAACACTAGACATCACATTCTCATTTTTTTAATTATTTGAACTTATGTTGAAATTATTCATATACTTTTATGCAATTGGATTATTAAATTAAATATAATTATATAAAATTAGTAAAAAGAATGTTCATACTCCCTCCGTTTCATAATACTTGTCCATTTTGGAGAATAATTTTGTGTTCACAATACTTGACACTTTCAAGTTTCAATGCAACATTAATTATTGTCTTGTCAATAATACCCTAACATATTTATTGTAGAGAAAAAAATAGAATGAAATAATAAATGGTTAAGGGTATTATAGAAAACATACACATAATTTCATCAAAAATAACAGAATTTATTTGATTTCTTGGTTATTGCAATTTCTCTAAGATGGACATATATTTTGAAACAGATAGAATACTTGACCAAAAAAAAAAATTCAGAAAAGATTGATATAATACTATAAACTGAAAATTTTATAGCTTAGCAAATTCATTTTCAAATAATATCAAATTTACCAAAGTCAATGTACCATTTTTTTTTACCACCGTTAGTCATCGTGTTTGTTAGGGGAACAAAATATGGATTATGGTTTATGTGAAGGTAACTTGGATATGAAGAAAACAGTTATGAGATAAAAGAGAGAATGAAGATTTGAAGGATTAAGGAAAATATGAATTGTGAAAAGTTGTATATTATTCTTTGAGTGAAACACTGTATATATACAAATGTGTTCCTCTAATACT
This sequence comes from Medicago arabica, assembly GCA_946800305.1. Taxonomy (NCBI): domain Eukaryota; kingdom Viridiplantae; phylum Streptophyta; class Magnoliopsida; order Fabales; family Fabaceae; genus Medicago; species Medicago arabica. The sequence continues at coordinate 45,893,369 of OX326968.1, forward strand.
TTCACAACAAGTAACAAATGCAAGTGTAACTAACTAGCTAGATTATAGGTAAATCAGTTAGTTACTTGTGAGACAAGTCGACTGGTTGCAAAATGTGCTAGAAGAGTTGATGATCAAGCTTAAGGAACCTATCAAGCTTCTAATAGATAACAAGTCTGCAATAAATCTAGCTAAAAATCCTATTGCACATGGTAAAAGCAAACACATTGAGACTAGATTCCACTACTTGAGGGATCAAGTGAACAAAAGTAAGATCAAAGTTGAATACCGATCAACTTTAGATCAAGTGGCTGACATTTTCACTAAACCTGTCAAAAGGGCCCAATGACAGATTAACGCTTTGCATCATCCATTTAGATTAACGCTGACATGATTCAGATCCAAGTTACCTTCACATAAATCCTAATCCATATTGTTTTCCCCTAACAGACACGATGACTAAATGTGGTAAAAAAAAATGGTGCATTGACTTTGGTAAATTTGATATTGTTTGAAAATGAATTTGCTAACCTGTAAAATTTTCGGTTGATATATCATAGTGATTGGAGGGTGTAAATTTTCGGTTGATATATCATAGTTGAATACCGATCAACCTATTGAAAATGTTTAGTCACTAGGTCTCACCAATCTATAATAAAAATATTATACATCATTTATTAAATGAATATAAAATATAAACTTTTGCTTATAATAGTGATTGAAGGGTATAACAAGTAAACATAATACATCTTTCAGTTACTATTATAATGAGTGAAAATCAGTATTTTAAATTCATTTATTAAATGATGTATGCGATATATAATAAATATCATATACATCATTAAATAAATAAATTTAAAATGTAGATTTTTGTTTATAATAATGATCGGAAGGTGTAGCGTGTATTTATAAAATAATAAAAGTATCCAAATTTTGAAATAATCTCTAATTTGTTAGTAAAAATAGTCGTTGACACTAAAATGATTTATCAATATTAACATTAACTTTTTTCAAAGTAGTATATTTTTTTTTCACAAATCAAAATGTCATATATATTAACAACAACAGTAAAGCTCCATGCAAAAGGAGTGCAAAAAGAACACCACCGGTCAAAGTTATTAAAAGTATTATATTGAATAACTAACATGACAATATTAACAAGGAATTTTAATGTAAATGAATATTTTGAATGACATTCCTTCAAAAAAAAAATTAAATAACATAACACATAATCAATAACTATTTTAAAAGTGATATATTTACAGATTATTATGACTACTCGTTACATATTCAAACACCAAAATAACTATTACTCCATAATCAAAACTTTGTGAGCTATAAATAAATAAAAATTTAAAATGAATGAATGAAAAATAGTCAAAACAATAAAAGTTAATCATCACACAAATGCCTAAAGACATTCGACAATGATTTAAAAAAACACGTGATAAAACAAAATTAGAAAAAATTAAAGTTCCAATGTATTTTTTTTAAAGGTAAAGTTTCAATATTATCTGTTCAAAAAAGTTTCAAGATATTAAATACATAATTTTTAAGATAAAATTTATATTTTAATTTTTTTAACTAATATCCAAAGGATGCTAGTAATCTATACTATATATAAAGAAAACTATCCCTTTCACACTTTTGAGTTGGAATTTTCTTTCTAAAAATACCCTTAATATTAAATACAAATAACGCATGTAACAAATAGATAAAAACAAATTTAAATATTAAAACAAATGTAACAAACACGATATGAATATATGTATATATGTTTTTTTTCCTTTATCATTTAAAAAATATAACAAACTGGATGAGTATATTTATACTTACTTTTTCATTATTTCAATTATATTCTTAAACAACTTTTTCTATAATAAAGATTGTTGTTCGTGTCATTAAAAAAAAGCAACAACATTTATATTTATACTTTTAATCAAAACCAAAATTTCATAAAAAAAATACCGCTCATGTTTTTCAAACTTTAGCGCAATAAAAAGAGTGGAAAGACGGGTCCGTCTTTTCGCTAGTTTTAATAATAATAGAATAGAAATAAGACTATTGTTTTTCCCACCCTATATCTTTCTCACGCACCCTACAAAGTTTACCAAAATACCTCTGGTTCGGATTATATAATTTGAACTTGTTTTGGATTATAAAATCCAAAAATTTCAAAAATTGCATGCTTCTAGACATATTTGCATTAATGTCAAATGTATTTTTCATTCGGAAGCTATAATTCGAATAGTTTTTACGTATTTCGAAATATATATTTCGAACACCTGCAAATCAGAAAGAGCGGGAAAGTTGCGGAAGTTTTTGGATTGTATAATCTAAAAACTTTGATTATTTATAGGGAACCTATAACCTAGCTGAAGTTCACCACTTTTATCACCAAACACTCCCTACACCTCTAGAAACACACCATTTTGGGCGAAAATGTGATTTGGATTAGCAATATAGTCACCAAGATGCGTTAGCATCATCATTTTCGTCTGAATGCAAAGGTAATATAAACCCTCCCTCAGACGATTTTTAGGCGTTTTCCTTTTGATCACGTCAACAAATTTGTATTAAAGCGTTTGTGATTATATAATCTGAAATCTTAACAATGTAGTTCGGATTGTATAATCCGAATAGCACCAGTGCAAAAATGCCAAGGCAGAGGGAGGGTTTTACGTGTATAGTTTTTACGTATTTCCGTATATAGTTCGGAAGCTATAATTCGAATAGTTTTTACGTATTTCGAAATATATATTTCGAACACCCTGCAAATCAGAAAGAGCGGAAAAGTTGCTGAAGTTTTTGGATTGTATAATCTAAAAACTTTGATTATTTATAGGGAACCTATAACCTAGCTGAAGTTCACCACTTTTATCACCAAACACTCCCTACACCTCTAGAAACACACCATTTTGGGCAAAAATGTGATTTGGAGTAGCAATATAGTCACCAAGATGTGTTAGCATCATCATTTTCGTCTGAATGCAAAGGTAATATAAACCCTCCCTCAGACGATTTTTAGGCGTTTTCCTTTTGATCACGTCAACAAATTTGTATTAAAGCGTTTCAGATTATATAATCTGAAATCTTAACAATGTAGTTCGGATTGTATAATCCGAATAGCACCAGTGCAAAAATGCCAAGGCAGAGGATCCCCCCCCCCCAACCACCACCACCGAAACTTGATATTTCCATAGGCGATGCGAAAGTAGAAGATTCTCCTCCTCCTATTCCTCATGTTGATGTTGTTGTTGGTATTGATTATCGGGAACATTTTACCACCAAACAAAGGTTTGCTACACATAACGATTTGTTGGACTGGGTTCAAGAGAAATCAAGGAAGCTTGAATTTACATCCGTCATTGGTAAATCCGATAAAGGTGGCAATGGAATAAGTGCATTTGTTACCGTAATATGTGAAAAATGAGGTTCCTACACGAAGTACAAGAAGATGATTCGGCGCAAAATTGTCGGTTCGGTTAAATGTGAATGTTTGTTTTGGCTGAGAGGTTATTTGTTGATTACTGGTGATCGAAGCCTCAAAGTTGGTGATGGTAGACACAATCATGACATGGCAGATGTGTTAAAAGGTGATAAGTGCTCAAAAGTAGTATTTTCCATGTGGTAACTTGAGCATTTTATTACTTGTTTTACAAGATTGCTAAGGAAAAGTTTTGATTTGTTGCAAATTTTGTCTTTTACGCTTCACATGCCTTACTCTCCTAATTTTGTGCAGGAACGAGACAAGCAAGGACCAAGAATTTGCCTGAATCAAGTTCACCTCGCTTGAAGCGACTTCAGCTCGCTTGAAGCGAGATTTAGGCAGAAGCAACTTTGGAATTCGCTTCCTGTTCGCTTCAGCTTCGCTCCTAGAAGAAGACATCTCGCTTGAAGCGAGAGGTTATCGCTTGAAGCGAGATTTAGGCAGAGAGCAACAATTCTCTTCGCTTCCAGCTCGCTTCCAACACGCTCCTAAAGAACTGTATCTCGCTTGAAGCGACTTCAGCTCGCTTGAAGCGAGATTTGGACAGAATGCAACAATTCTCTTCGCTCCTGACTCGCTCAACCATCGCTCCAAGCGAAGTGCACCCTGAAGTAGGATAAGGGCCACATGGCAAGTCCCCATTGGCCAGTTGTAGATTTTTGACATCTCGCTTGAAGCGACATAATCTAGCTTCAAGCGAGATGTCACGTTTTCAGCCCCTTTTAGTAGCTTTTTCCTTTTTCTCAAGCCATTCATTACCACTGTTTTATCAAATTTTCTGGTTTTTAGAGAGAGGTTAGAGCTTTTCTAGAGAGAGAAACATACAACAAGGGAGTTAGAAGTAGATTCAAGCCAAGATTTGTTGAGACATCATGGATCTTGTCATAGAATCTTCATCTTCTTCTCATTCCTTGCATGGCTATCATAGATATATGTAGTCTATATCTTCTCTTGTGGTTTTGAGGTACACAAACAAGCTATTATGTAACCTTTTGATCCTTTAATTTATGATTCTAGCTATTTATTCATTGTTGTGGTTATTCTTGCTTTTAATGCTTTATTGAGGTTTAAAATGTATTGGACACATGCTTTTAAATCTAGAAATGGAATAACTATCTATCTTAAATTATCAATCTAGACATAGATGTTAATCTTTGATAATCGCTTTTAATCTAAAACTTCATGCTTTTGGATGGTTTGATCGATTGGGAAATCGTCGGTTAAATCACCCAATCGACTTTGTGATCGTTTAAATGTTTGGGAAATCGATATTTAAACGAACTCTTAGAATTAACGATACCATTTAGATATGAATGGTATTGTCGAATGATTGTGATAACTTTGTTTGAAAAGCTAGAATCTATTAATCGATCGAGAGATTGCGGTTGTTACGCTTGGTTGATGTTTCTAACCACAAGCGGAAAAGCTCCATCTTTGCTCGCTTTACTTTTATGTCAAATAGTAAACATAGTTTTACACAAACAAACAAATTATACCCAAAACTTGAAATGATATTTGACGTTAAACTACTTATGAGACACACCAATCCCTGCGGAAACGAATATATTATACGCACATGTAAATAGAAATATGACACGTAAAAAGCTTACATCAAAAGGTCATAAAATCGTCCAACGTCTAAACCCAATTGAACGTATACACCTTCATGAGATGGCAGAGTCAAACGTTCCTCTGAGGCAAATGCTTACCAACTTAAGGAGGAGGAACATAAACACTTCAACTACTATCAAACATGTTTATAATGCTTGTCACATGTATAGGCAATCCATCGGGGTACGAGAACAGACATCCAATATCTCTTGAAATCGCTGGTTGAGAATGATTACATGTATCATTGTAGGAATGATCCTAATTCTGATGATGTATGTGATATATTTTGGGCGCATCCATATAGTATCAAGTTGTTTAACACATTCTCTACGGTGCTTGTGTTGGATTCCACTTATAAGACCAACAAGTATCGTATTCCGTTGCTTGAGTTTGTTGGTAATACTTCTACCCAACTGATGTTCTCTGTTGGATTTGCTTATATGATGTCTGAGAAGAAAGATAACGTTAGTTGGGATCTTGAAATGTGTCATGAACTGTTGCATTCCAAAGATATTTACCCCAAAGTAGTTGTCCGGACCAGGACAACGCTTTGGTGAATGTTGTGGATAACGTTTTCCCTAAGGCTACTACTTTGTTGTGTGAGTATCACATTGAAAGAAATGTAAGAGAAAAATATAAGACGGATTGCAAAGATAAGGATTCAAAGGTAAGGATGAGAAAGAGATAAAACCAAGTTTAGTGGTGAAGACGACCATGCTTGCATAGGAGGATATCATGAATTCTGATATTGAGTAAGCATGTGTTGATAATTGCAACAGGTTCAAAGTTGTGTGTGAAAAATTTCCCAAGTTTTTTGAATATGTTGAAAGTACAATTTTGGGTCCGGTGAATGAGAAGATTGTGAAGTTTTGGGTCAAAAAAGTCATGCATATGGGGAATACTACAACAAACAGAGTTGAATCTGCATACAACCCGTTGAAAAAGTATTTGACTAGTAGTATACGTGATTTAAGTACAAACTGGAAATCTGTTCACAACATACTTAGATACATTCTTCCTTTTAAACGAGCATTATCATGCTCGAACATAGATTCAAAGGAAAGTTGTTGCGGTCTAGGTTGATTCGAAACATATCAAGACACACTTTGAATTATCTCAAAGACGAGGCTGATCAAGCAGTTGGTGTTGGTACGGATAAATCCAGACGTAGTTGTTTGAGTTTGATCACCTTCGGATTGCCACGTGTGCGCGTGCGATTGCATTGAAGATCAAGAACAACACCCCCATCCGTTTGGATGAAATCCACACTCATTGGAAGAGATTGATGTTCGAGTATGAGGGTGATACGAAGAATAGGAAGAAAGAGATATCTTTGTTGCCGGAATGATATTTGCTTTGGGTATTTTCAATCAAAACTGTGTTAGGTTCTGCCCAGGATTTTTGCATTTGCTTTTGTACTGAGTAGATTCTGATTATATAATCCGAACATGTATTTCATGGTTTTCGGATTGTATAATCTGAAACGCTTGCATTTACGCCCCATGCAACGTAAACAAGTACATGTTCATTGGGTGTATCGTAATGTTTTAGATTATATAATTCGAAATGAGCTTTAACATTTCGAATTATGTAATCCGAATGGTCACAGGACAAACCAGAATGCTTATCACAATACTAGTTTTTAACCAACATTCCGCCCGACAAATTTTTTAACATATTGTAGGTCCGGTTCAAGAACACTGATTACGACATGAAGTTGCATATCAAAGAACAATTTCGACATTTTGTTTTTCCAGAGACTACCTCTATGCGGGAACCCACAAAAAGGTCACCACTAAAGGAGCTCCAAAGAAAAATGAACATTTCATTCAGTCGACAAAGTGATCACATTCGCTTTAGGAGATTGTTGATTTTTCAGGAACAACATACACATGCTTCACAAACATATTAAATAAGAACAAATAGAAAAACTGCACGGAAAAACAACATGTCTCCTAATCCTCATAAGCCAAGTCCGAAAAATCCTAAGTCAATTCCAATCAAAGTCCACATACCACACAAAGATCAAATCCCACAACGGATGCACCAATTTATTGAAAAGGTGGTGGATGTAGATGGTGATGGTGATGGTCATTGTGGATTCCGTGCAGTTGCGGGTATACGTAACTCGAGTCTTGATGATCACCAAATAATATGTTACCAGCTGCACAAAGAACTAGTCGGTGAAGAAAATGCTCGCTGTTGACGGATGATTAATGATGATATGCGGTATAAAGAGATGTTAGACGCTCTAACATATTGTGGTATTGGTCCTGCACCACCGGATAAGTGGATGACCATGCTTGATATGAGTTTCATCATTGCACAGAGATACAACCACATCGTTGTTCTATTTTCCATTGAGAAAGGGCGATATGAAACCTTTTTCCCTCTATGCGGTGAACCGCCACATACAAAGCGATTGATGTGTATGACACATGTAAATGACAACCATTTCATAATAATATATTTGAAAGATGGTTGTCCTATTCCTCCCACTTGTCCGCTATGGAGACAATATGCTCGTGATGATGCCAAAAGCTGGCCTGATAGATATATCAGTCAGATGGATGACTACAATGAACTATGTCGGGTGACGGGTGTTGATGTCATAGGTAGAGCTGTCAAAACCGGCCGGCCCGTATGGACCGGCCCGTTTAGCCTGATTAATTAGAGGGCTTGGACCTTAAATATTGAGCCCGGATTTTAAGAGGGCTTTTTAGCTCGACACTAAAAAGCCCGGTACCCGTTAGGGCTAGCCCGTAAGCCCGCATAACAATAAATTATATATATTTTTCAAATAATTCTTTACTTAGTTGATTATCAAAGTGAAAATTCAATGAATTAACACAAATATAAATGTAATATAAATTATATTTACTCGTTTCGTTATTTATAATTTTAAAGATCGAATAGATAAATATCTATAACCACAACATATCTAATTTATTTAAAATTGATTTTCTCGCCGTTTTAGTTTACGACGTTTGTACGAAAATGTTTACAATTTATTTTTGTGCTAGGCATTATTTAAACATGTTAAAAAAATTATTTATAAAAAATTATTAGAAGTATTTTACAGTACTTATTTTTATAAAAAAAATGTCATTTTTAATACGGGCCGGCCCGTTTAGCCCGCGGCCTGTGAAGGGCCAGGCTCAGATAGTATATTTCGAGCCTGTTTCTAAACCGGACTTTTTGGCCCGACCCGATAAAGCCCGAACCCATTAGGGCGGGGCCGCCCGTTTTGACAGCTCTAGTCATAGGAGATGACCAAGATTTGTACATTATTAAAAATCTTGATCCAAAAGATAAGGTCGTTGTTGGGAAGAAGGCTGAAGATGGTGTGAAGATGGAAAATGAAGATAACTTTAACCTTGACGATATTGACATAGATCTTGAGGCGGTTTAGATTAACTGTATACCATTAGTTGAAATGTATATCATGCTTCTTAGAAATGAGAAATGACATATGTACTTGATAAATTTTGTAAATCATTTGATTCTTATATAGATATTAATATAGATTGGTTTTGTAAAAAAAAGATATAAATATATATTCAGATTGATAGAATACATCTAAACACAAAAAAAGATGAATCTGTGAACAAAGTCGCAGCATATATGTTAACAACATTAAATGTAGGGGTGTACGTGAGCCGATTTGGGTTGAGTTTGGTCAAACCCAAAACCCGAACCATATAGGGTACTCCGGTTTAGGTGAGGTAAAATAACCATCTATTATACATTTGGGTAAGTTTTGGACAAACCCACTAATTTATGGGTTGGGTTGGATTGGATAATGGGTTACCCAACTTATTTTTCTATTTTTTTTAATATTAAATGACAAGTACTCATAATTTTTCTTAAACTCTACTTTTTAATTCTAAAATAAATAAATTATTGGTTAACTTATCTTTACTATAATTTTATGCATCATAGAATAATAAATGATAATATCAAATAATAAACTCCATCATAAAATACTTGCAATAAACTAAAGTTGCATGACATAAAATTGCATTAGTATTAAAATAATAAAAAAAATGCAACATCTTGATTTGTACCGCTAACATGTTTTGATTTTCATTATATAGGGTACAATGTGTATGTTTTGGAAATATGTCTATGACCATAACCATTAGTATTTTTCTTCTACCTATGAAAATAAAGATAAAAAATATTGACATTATTGGTTAAGTGAGCTTTTTTGGGTCTGAGTCTAGTTTTACCCGAAACCCATTTATTTTTATGAGTTTTTCATTTTTAGAAACCATACTCACCAATTACCCGACCCCAACCCATTTTTCTTAGGTTTTATGGTGCATTTGAATGAGTTTTTTTGGGTTGACCCAACCCATGTGCACTCCTAATTAAATGACAAAGTTGTCATAAGTTTGCAAATATGACTTTCAAATCTTCAAAATAATCATGCCTCTGAATCTAAAGTGTTGACGACGTCAAAATCATTTATTACCTTCATTTTAAAGGATTATTATGTCACGTCAAAATCATTTATTACCTTCATTTTAAAGGATTATTATGTCAAATGACAAATAATAATATATATATATATATATATATATATATATATATATATAATGATAAATAGGCTAATAAATCCAATAAATTCAAATATAAAATTATTTGTCATAATTAAAACATTAGTATAAGCCAATTGCCATGATTGATGGTCGATTTCCTCTAATAAAAAATTGATGAATTGTCGATCTATGATTAAGAATGGAATGTTATCATTACAAATTTGCAATAATTTCCCACAAACGGCAAAACAAAGAAGAAACAAATTATTGGCAATGACTTATTTTTTCATATTAAGTGTTAATGAGGTCCACATTTTCATATAATATATAGTGGTCCTAAATTTTTTTAAGAGATAAACTCTATATTGTGTCAAATTTTTCTTTTCTTCGTTCATCAGAAAGGAGATGATTTTGATTTTTTTTTTTTATACTGGGAATCACTCCTCTGCATTTCCTCTCTACCAATCTTTTGAGATTTCGTTGTTTCACTTTGACATTGTTTTGTTTATCGTTTTAATGCAATATTGTTTTTTTTTCATAATAAAAAATGGTATATATCCTTTTGGTTTAGATAATGATCACAATTATCCATTTATTTATTTTCATCCAAACTAATAACACTCCTTCTTTTTCCATCTTATTGATTTTTCCACACCCTATTTACTTTGAATTATATATATAATCTGAACAATATAAATATCTCATAAAAACATCTAAAATACGTTAAAATATTTTAAATTTTAAAATTCGAATAAGAAGCACGAAAAACCTATAAAAATTGAAAAGCAATGACAATATGATAAAGCACAAGATGGAATATGCATGAAGTTAATAGGAGGAGAGCTGTCCAATCCAAGTTCGTAGTTGGCCTATAGAAAAGCCACTTCTTAGTCACAATCACACAACTTTTGTCTAATCAAACCGAATTGGTAACTAGCTTCTCACCAATTCTGTAAGCCACACCATCCAATCCAATCTAATTATATTAACAATAACAATAATAACAAGAAGGAATCAAATACCTTGGTTGTGAAATTGAGATCATCACGCAACATAAAATACACACAACACATAATAAAACAAACCTTAGAAGAAAAATGAAACAAAGAAAATAAAGTTATCATATGAAATTGGATAACTCAACAAGTTTGAATTAAATGAGTTGAACGAGTTATATGACTAGAATTCAAACATAAAGAAAATACTTACTAATAATATTTTAATATTTGTCGTTCAAAAAATAAAATTATTCTTCCATATCTAAAGTATCATAAGTAGAATTTCAATCTCAGTACAATATTCTAACAAATAAAGAAGTATTAAAAATTCGATATCAAATTTATTTATTTTTCATCTCTAACTTTCATTGACAACTCAATTTTTTCATACATGAAACTAGTAAAATTAATTTCACATGAGTCACAACACTGCATGTATATGCTTATTCTCAAGAGAGTGTTGCTAGCTAGTTGTGTTGATCAATCATAGTGATGAAGCTTAGAGACATTGCATTGAGTTGGAAGTAAACATTATTCTCTTCTGTTAAAGGAGAAGTTTCATTTTTTTCTTTCCTTTCTTTGAACTGATCTTCACATGTAACTGAATCATCCATGGCGGCACTTACTTCTATATTGGCTGTGTTCAAATCCTTTGATTTATTGAAAGCAACCATAGCTTTATCTAAAGATGAAAGGGAATCATCGTAAAGATCAAGACAATCATGTAGACAACCCTTCACATATTCATCATAACTTTGGTTTTTTAAGTTCTTTGAAATTTTGGACATGATATTGGTTCCATTGGACTTGGTTAGGTTGATTGACATGTTCACAAGATCTTCAAGGTTGGTTGGTTGTGTTTTGTCCTTTGAAGCAGCTTCCTTAAGGGATTTTACACAAAAATCATAGCTTATATTTGGGTCATTCTTGGAGGCTTCTTTACAAGATTGAATGATAAGATTGGAGCCATTTGAGTATTGAGAAAGAAAGAGAAGGAAAATTATCATGTCTACGAGGAACTTCATGCTTCTATTTGTTTTTCACTACTCTTTTCCTTTTGGTAGGGTGTGTGAGAAATGAAATATGATTTTAGACCTTATAAAGTGATCGGCGCATATCGTATTTGGTAATATATTAATGATTTAAATATGCATTAGATACTTACAAACATACTATTTTTTGTTTTTGTTCATGTAAAAATGTATTTTTTACATTTTTTTTCTTGCAAATATACTGCATTTTGTTTTTAGTCTTTTCTGTTTAAGTTCCTGCAAAACTTCTTATCGAAAAAAAAAGTTCCTGCAAAACTTAATTATAATGGAGTCAATCCATCTAAAAGATAGAATATTCTATTTTTATCCCTCCAATATTAGTGAAATAAAGGATTAAAATATATATTGTAATAGTCCCCGTGAACATATCTCAATTGGCAGAGACATGCATTATTATATGCACGGGTCGGGGTTCGAACCCCGAACACCCCACTTATTCACCTTGAGAAAAAGGTTAATTCTAGCCACTAAGCTAGGAACACACTTTTTTTTATGGATGAAACACATGTAAATCTCATCACTTTATACGGGTTCCATTTTTAAGTACGGGACTCACATGAGTTTATCCAATAAAAAAAAGAATGTTAATGAAAAATAATATACTACAAAGGACAAATATATATTTACAATTGTATAAATTTATCTCCTTAAAAAAACTATATAAATTTATCGCGGGGTCTCTTAAGTTATTTTGAAGAATTGTGATAGTTGATCCAACATTTAATGAAAACTAACTATATAAGTAAGGTGACAACTAAGGTACCCATGGAAGAATGATGAGTAATTTACTTCAACCAATAAACATTCATATTTTAAGTAATTTCACAAGTGATATCCACACGTTAATGTTCACTCCACTGGTAAATTTACATGTGTCGTGTGATTAATTTTTATTTAGATGTTCTTGTTAAAAAAATATTATTTAGATTTTGAATAAATTTAGCCACAATTCTTTAAAGGAACCTAGAAAAGAAAATCTTCATTTATCTATACAAACAGTTAATTTGGTGTTTTGGTGGGAATCTGATACTGCACGTTGATTCGTGAAGGAAAACTTACTCTGGCAAAAGCCAAATATAAGCTAAAATTCTGTTTTTTTCTGCTTGCTTTTCTGTTATGATTTGGTTACTTTTGGTAATCTTTTCTATTTGTACGTCATTTTAGCTACAAACCATAAGATATATGTCGCGTAACGCATTCATACATGTGGGCTCTGCCACTTAACATAAAAGTAAGAGGATATCATCTGTATTGTATAGTGACAAAAAAGAGAATTGAGAAGTATCTCACATTCTCAAATGTTTAAAAAGTTTTAGTTAAAGTTAAACTGATTGAGGATGAGTTCAATTTATTACCGAAATAAGTTTGGGTAATGTTTAACCGAACTTCAAATTTTCTGCATTAAAATTCCGAGGATTAAACTAGAAAGAAGAAGTTTCTTGATTTTATAGGTATATTTTTCTGTCTCATTGAATTGTTGAGTATATAACCACACGCAAACTAATCAATGACTTAATTTGCTTTGAAGTAATTAATGAACACACAATGTTATTTGTCGTGAAAGAAAATGATCATAAACTTTACGAGTTGTCAAACATTAAAAATATTTTTGTTTTAAGGGGGGATTGATTTAAAAAGATGAACATTTAAATTTGACAAAAAAAACAAGAGCTCTAAATTATCATCACAATAGATGATACATCACTATGAATATTTCTCGTGATGACCCACATTTTATTTGATGAGCATCATAAACTCTTATTTTCTTCGTTGTTTTCGTGCATAAACTTTAGATGTCGTTATTATTACTAGTAGTAGCATGGAGAAGGACGAGGACCTTGAAATTAACTCTCGTAAACTAATCAATAGCTTATTTGCTGTGCAGTAATTAATGAACATAAGATGTTATTTGTCGCAAATAAAAATGATCATAAACTTTACAAGTTGTCATGCATTGGATTGTTTTAAAAAGATGAAAAATTGTAGTTGAAATTCGACAAAAAGACACAAGTTCTAATTAATCAACACAATTCATGATACATTACGATGTATGTTTCTCGTGATGACCAACATTTTTCTTGACGAGCAACATAAACACTTATTTTCGTCCCCTTTTCCCGCATCCTTCAAATCTCGTTAATATTAGTTAAGCTAGGATGGAAAGTTGAGTTAAGTCTCCAATACCTCACATTTTTTTTTCTCGCAAAGGTAATCCTTACAAGTCTCATGTGATTTGTGTTTCAACTCGTTCAACTCTGCATTCAATTCTCTTCTTGTCCTTGAGATGTTAGCTCAATGATAGCATTAAAAAATTCATCATTTAAACTATTTTTATTTCAATTTAACTATATTTTCAATAAATACCTATTTTCATAACATGATTCGATCTTTTTATTAGTAAGCCAAGTATGCTACATGTACCCCAAAAATACTAACTGACAGTCGGGGTAAAAGAAATACTAACAAAAACCACATTAAAGAGAGAGCTACCCTCATGTTTAGAGAAATCTATGTTTTATTATTTTATGCACAATATTTTAATAGAAGGGGATAGGACAGACAGATACAATTTACAACACAATGAGCCTGAGAAGATGATTTTAAATGAAGAGCATGAGATGCAGTTGCTCACCTCTCACAACAACTTCAATGTGGAGAGTGGGTCCTAAGGATATACATGTACATGCAGCTCCCATCCAAATTGTCGATTTCTTGGCCTTTGTTCGATTAGGGCCATCCGGTTGAATATACTTGGTCCCCAATATCACAACAACATTCAAAGTTCAAGACGTTGAAACGATATACAAGCCATTAATGGTTGAAACACAAGATGTGTACTAATACGTGTTGCTGTATACTGCTATAACTTTGAGTGTAGTCTCCATGGGCACCCACCATCAAAAGCATGCTCTAACACATCTTCCATTCGTTTAGCAAGCAGTATCTGTTGGTCCAAAAAGAAAACGAGGATTTTGTATTTCATATCAGCAATGATAAGATATTATTACCACACCATAAGAATGTAGATAACCAAGTACAAGTTGTACAGTATATTTGAAAATAAATAAGTGAGTCAGTAGGAACCATGCTCAGCTGATAACTGCCTGAGCACCATTATGCAAGCAGAATTACCTCCAAATTGGCCAACACTGATGCTGGTACTTCAACCAAGTCTTTCAGGTTCCTTTCGGGAAGGATAATTCTCTTGATACCATAACGATGGGCAGCTAATATCTGCGCGGGAGATAAACAAATATCACTTTATGCCACTCTGTAAAACTTTAAACAATTAAACCTTTTTAATATGTCACTGTCAGTCTGTCAACGGAAAATGGTTATATTCAGATGTGATCAATGCATTTTAAATACCAGTACAGGTGGCGTGGTAAATTCACTCTGCAAATACATTTTTTATGTAGCATAATGGCAAACTAGGTTCATATAATTCTTTCGGTAATTATTTTTTTGGGGGGAAGGGGGTTGAATATATAAATACGCCCATTTTATATATGTTTATCCCAACTCATACTAAAGAGAAATCAATGCTGAACTTAATTCGGCATAGTAACATCTATTAGATAATAGTCATGTTAGGTTATTTTAAAGATCTAATAACAACCAAGGCTTATCTCACTGGGTGATGTCAATTGCATGAACATGCATTGCCAACATCAGCAATAAAAAAGTCCCCTTAGTTTTACTTTTACGGTAGACAGTGGCGGCATAAGAAAGACAGGCATTGTAGGAAAAACTTAGCCAAAATTTTCATAAGTGAACAAGACTGAATAGTTTTAATGGCAACATGAAAAGACGACCTTTTTTTTTACAATATAATATTGTTTCCAAGTTCTGTATTTTTCAAAAAAATATCAAAATGGGATCTTCTGCAGCACCTTTGTAGAGCACCAGAATGGCATTGATACATAACCCCTTTATCGGTCGACGGTAATTAGTTTATGGGTTATGGGTTAACTAGTGGGTGTGTTTGAGACATAGTTAGGACGCCCAATAAGGCATGCAGCCTATAAATAGAGAGGAGTGATTATAGGGAATCATTTTGTTAATTGATTGATTTAGGACTTTTGACATTGGGAGGTAGGCAAACCCTTGGGGAACCCTTCCTTCAAAGCTAGCTATCAAGGGAAATCAACCAATTCATTTAAATACTCCCCCGAACATCCCATGCTACTCGATGTGGAACATGAGCGCCCCATAATACCCGTCTCTATCATAATACCAGCTAGTTTCTATCAACTGATATCAAAGAAAAATGATAGTTCTGAACAATGGGTGATAGATTTGACGAATCTCCTTGTCTCTACATGGCGATAAGTAACATGATAGTAGCTGCAAGATTGTACCAGTTCGTGGAAGTTTTTAGTTTAGCGTATTTTAAATAGTTCTTCACCTTGTGGACAAGGTGAATGTGGGGGAGCATTCATAGGTTAGTTAATTGAGAGGATAGTTAATAGGCGCAGTTAGTTAGACAGAGTTATTAACAATAATAAGGTGTGTTGCTTATAAATAAGGGGAGAGATTTAGAAAGTGGGGTATTTTGTCAATTGTATAGACTTGATCGCCATTTTGGCATTAGGAGAGTCTAGAGTCTCCCGAATACTCTTGGGATTTCATCCTGTAACAAGGGATTTTCCTTGTTTTCTTTGATAATACTGTCATAATGCCCATAGTCCTGTCTCATAAAGTTAACTATCAGGTCATGAAGATATAAAATTTTTACCTTATCCTTAACACCTCCAACAGGTAGAACTAATCCCCTCAACGTCATCTCTCCAGTCATAGCTGTATCTGATCTCACACTTTTCTGAGTGAAAAGTGATACCAATGATGTGACTAAAGTTACACCTGCCGAGGGCCCATCTTTAGGAACAGCACCCGCAGGAAAATGAATATGTACATCACGGCCCTCCAAAAGATTAAATCCCTTTGCAGCATCCACCTTAAGATCAGTTGCCCTTGCCCTTACCTATTAATCAATCCTTTAAAGTCAAAAAAGCAAGTAATGATTCTCAACCCAAATTCATGGGTTGAGCACATATAACAGTGGGATGACAAGTTTTCAATGCAAACAAACATGACAAGAAATGTGCGGTAACATGCATATCATTTCTGTTCACCGTGACACATTCAAGAACTTTTTCATTATGTAACACACATAATGACACCTCTAGATGATCTTATACGACTAGATGTAGTAGGTTTTTTAAACACAGCTGCTAACCCATCACACACCCCTTTATGCCAATGCCAATGGTTCCAATAAAACATATAGAGATGCGAAATAAGAGTGAGCCAATCAAGATGAAATATCATATTCTTGCCTGCTAATTACTTACCAAACTTATTTTCATAATACCAATTACTGTAATATAAATTATTGTTTGATATAATATAATCATTCACTATTATAAATTATAAGTAGTAGAAAAATCTTATTAAAAAAAAGTAATAGAAAACAGGAATAATTTTTAAAACTTCGAAATTCCAAATAAATATAGTATTTTACATGTGCAAGTGTGTGTGTGTGTACATTTATTATACAAATAAACAATAAGGCTCAGCCTTGGGGTGGATATATATATGGAGAGAGAGAGAGAGAGAGAGAGAGAGATTATATGAATTCAATGGCGTAATTGTAAGTTAAAGACAAAAAAACTGTAAGGGCAATGGGGGATGCAAGTCCACTAATATGATTGTTTACCCATGTTAGTGCAATCTGAGCTGATTCTTTGATTACATCGCCAAGTTGTCCAGTGAGATGCAGTTCACCCTTCCCTACCATTGCTGTAGCTTCTACAAACTGAACTTCTCCGCCAAAAGCAGTCCAAACCAGCCCAACAGAGACCCCAGGGGAAGCCACACGTTCTGCAGCTTCACTATCATCAAACCTTGGAGGCTGCATTTGATAACAAATGGGGCATCAGTTCTGCTGAGCATCTGATCAACTAAACTAGGCTTATGTAGGATCTTTCATGATAATATCATAATGAAGGAAAGTCTTCACACGTTATATATAAGATCCATTTTGTAAGAATGCATTATAATCAAGGTTTAAAAAATTCCAGGACCGCAATCTGGCGGCGATATTATTGCTTTTGTTGTCGTTGCAACAATGATTGTGACCACATCAAGCACATCTATTTGAAATTCTCCACAATTTCAAGGATTGCGAGTGACTACATTTTAAACCTTGATTATAACTTTTAGTAATGGTAGTGCATATCAATTACCCCAAGAACTTTTTCAAGCATGGTTTCATCAACAACCAACGGAGAGGCAATCCTGAATGTGTTTGAGATGACCCGACTATTTATACTCATTGGCATCACATCCATTTCAACTTCAGTTCCATCAGCGAGTCTATTTTCCAGAAGTGGGGTAGAAAGTCCTTGCATCCCTTTGGTTAATGGAACCACTTGTTCTTGCTCTACAACTGTTACTGCAGCAGCACGGGCCAAGGCAGCAAGGTTCCTCTCCAAATTCCGCACACCAGCTTCCCTGGTATATCTCTGAATGACGAGTTTCACCATCGCCTGCATCAAAATATTTTCCAATTAGAATTCTATACAGCTAAATTGCTTTCCAAGAGAACAAACAGAACAGAATGAATGGCTTCATGTCTAAAACAAAGAAAGCAGAGGAAAAAAAATGGCCATATCTAAAACATAACGGCAACAACAATCAAGCCTTATCCCACTAAGTGGGGTCGGCTACATGCATCAAACGCCGCCATAATGTTCTATCATATATCATATCCTTATCCAACTCATTAATCTCTAGATCCTTCTTAATAGTTTCTCTTGTTTTCTAGGTCTTCCTCTGCCTTTGGTGATTTGACTACTCTCCATCTGATCTACTCTCTTTACTGCAGAATCTATAGGTCTTCTCTCTAAATGTCTAAACCACCTAAGCCAAGTTTTTATCATCTTTTCAACGATAATCTAATATAGTCATTTTTAATTCTATCATGTCTTGTCTTACCACACATTCAACGCAACATCCTCATCTACGCTACACTTATTTTACTCTCGTGTCGGTTCTTTTCCGCCTAATAAATATCCAAGATGTGTGCATACAAAGAATATAGATCAGCTAGATTGAATAATTATAACATTGAATTGCTAACCCATACCTTCATCTAAACCATGTAAACTTAAATACATCATCTGTCTCTGTTATCCTTTTTCTTTGAAATATGGATTGATTTGTTTGTTTATTTGTTTTATTTTAATGAAGATGGCACCCAAAATATTAGCACTTCCACTGAATGAGCAGAAACTTTGCGTGTTTCTGGACCAACTTTTAAATTTTAGAAAAGCCAATACCTCTGGAATCTGAATAAACTCAGAACTCAACCCATGTTGGTCCAAAACTCTTGGAATCAAATGCTGCATGGCTATTTGGAGCTTTTCTTCAGGTGTATATCCAGGAAGCTCGATTACTTCCATCCTATCCAGAAGCGGTGGAGGAATAGGCTGCATCCTATTTGCTGTAGCCACAAAAATTACCTTGGACAGATCAAATGGGACATTCAAATAGCTAGCTAAATTTAAGGAATAACTTCAGAATGAATCTTTTAATAACAGAAGAAACATTATTAGCAGTGAGCGTTAGGGGAAAAACAAAAAAGAACATGTTTTGATAACACTAACACAATGTCCTCAACTTTAAAAAAAAAAATAGAAGTTAGGATTATCTCATTCTCATCAACCATCATCATCTAAGAGGTAAAAGTGAAGTCTAGAAAAATAAATATTACTACCTAGATAAGTATCAAACTAAGAGGCTGTATATATACTAGGAAAAAGTGACATAGGCTGACAAGAGAACCAGATAGTAAAAATGCAAAAAAAAAGGTGTACCAGTTAGAAAAAAGCCACCACTTACAAATAACATCAATCAAAGGCTTGTGTGTATGTTTGGGTATATGAAAAGGAAAAACGAGACACTTAAAAAATTCAACATGAGAAAGAATTATCAAATCCAAAAGAACACAACAAGGGGTTGGGAGGGGGGGAACAAATTGAGAGAAGAAATTTTGTTTGTGTAGGATACTGATCATTGAATGTTTTATTTTGTTCTGGATCAAGAACCTCTAGCAATGCTGATGCTGGATCTCCACGAACATCAGAACCTGTCTTGTCCACTTCATCAAGCAACATAACAGGATTGCAAACAGCTACTCTCTATATGCCAAATGTGAGAAGCATCTGTCAGTATAAGACCCCAATGAAAAGAAACAGCAAGAAATAAATTTTATAAATTGGCTCAATCACATGATTGCCCTTCTAGACTTTAAGTATACATTACAATGTGTAGAAGGAAAAAAAAAACAGCATAATAGCCTCTCTGTTTTTTTTTTTACTGCTTTCCATTATAGCAGCCTTAAATGCTTATAATGGAGCATTGAATTAATATACGAGATAATTTCTTCACCAATTGTATCCATGCATCAGCAATACTGTTTAACTTTCATATAAACCCATAATTTTAGCAAATAGGGATAGAGTATTTTACATTTTACATTAGATAACAAAAATAAACCTCACACCATAAGATCATAAACAAACAAAACCTTGCTACATGAATTCACTAATCAAAACTATTTGTTAACCTCCATATTCTCTCTGGATTATTCTAAATCGCACAGAAAAAACAACCCAATATCATGTGCATAAAAGAACAAATGAAGTCAACCACATGAATTCACAAATCAGAACTACTAGTGATGTTGGAAATAGCAAAGAAGACAAAAACGGTTGGAAATAGAACTATTTATAGACTTAGATTCATTTATGATGATTATATTTATAACATCCGTGCATTCAGAAAGTTGCACCTGTACTACAAGCTATTATCAAATTTTATAAAGTGCATTTTCACCTTTAGTCCATCTATAAGTCGCCCAGGCATGCTTCCAACATAGGTTCTCCTATGTCCTCTAATATCAGCTTCATCCTTGACTCCACCAAGTGATATGCGGATAAATTTTCTTCCCAAAGCAGTAGCAATAGAAGATGCCAATGATGTTTTCCCGACACCTGGTGGTCCAACAAAGCACAACACCGGACCCCTTGCATCTGGTTTAAGCTGTGATGCATGCATACACTTAAATTAGAAACACATTAAACTTTACAATCCAGTAGATACTGATAGGCATAGTAAAAGGGTATTCGGCAACCTTGCGAACTGCCAGGTATTCAATAATCCGTTGCTTGACCTTCACTAGACCATAGTGATCACTGTCCAGTCGCTTTTGTGCAGCTCTTAAGTCCAGCTCAATCTCTTCGCTGGCCTTCTGCCAGGGAAGATCAGCAAGAAGATCTAGATAAACCCGCGAACTGTTATAGCCAGGTTGCTGAGGCTGCATTTTTTTAAGCCTCCTGAGAGAAAAATTATAGTAAAATGAACTGGTTGTCTCTACAAGGTTGTATAATCACTTTGATAATGACAATATCTGATTTTTCATCAATTTACTTTCATATATAGCAAGTAATTCCTCACAAAGATCAATCATCGCCATATTTCATTATGGTTCTATCAAAAAGTACCTCAATTCTCTGTGTGCATGTTTCCAAACATTTGGTGGCATTCCTGCACTCTGCATCTTTCTTTCAAGGGCAACTAGGTCATCCTCATCATCCTCGTTATCACCAAGTTCTTCTTTTATAGCCCTCATCTAAAATAATATTTTTGCAAATAGGAAACAACAACAACTCAATTAGATAAAAACCCTAACTAAATAAGAAAGCATTAAAGTGTTCCTCTACAGCATAATATTTTTGCAAATAGGAAACGACAACAACTCAATTAGATAAAAACCCTAACTAAATAAGAAAGCATTAAAGTGTTCCTCTACAGCAAAGCTGACCAAGACTTTTTAAATCATTGGTATAATAGATCACTTATTTTATCAGCATATTACTGCCATGAATATGATGGAATGGAAAGCAGAAACACCGACTCTATACTACTTTCCTTTTCCCTCCTAAGATAAAAACTGTCATAACCTGGCAGCTAAATGTAGTACATCATAGATTCATCTAAATCTAAATCAAACTACAACTGACGGCTTTAAGACTAGACCATCGTTCTCAGTAAAAGCAGAAGGTACAGCAGTGATCACTAAAGCAGCATGCACACTGATCATGTTAGGCAAACTTTGTATTCATAAAATGTGATAGAAGACCATAATGAAAAGTTACTATCTATCAGTATACACCTAGATCTACCCTGTATCACCTAAATAGTGAGGAAATATTTGCTGGAGCCTGGAGCTAAGATAAGGTATACCGCTCAAAAGGAGTTTGTTAGAGCTCAAATGTAAATGTAGGTCAGGTTCTGGATCATGCAGAAAACAGGCCAAAAATGTAGCTTGTCTGCTCTAGGACAAATACGAAAATAACAAGGCAGAATTAGTCAGAGGCAGTTGTATGATAATGGCAGGACAGTTATGCGGCAGCTATTAATTGAAAAATTGGACAATTCTGTAGCAGTTATTTGATTGTGTGTGGTGTCGTTATAAGGAGGATCTGTGACAGTTTCTGCGATTGTGTGTGGTGTAGTTATAAGGAGGATTTGTGACAGTTTCTGGTGCACATTCTGTTTTTCTTGTGTAAGGCTGAGAGTTTTTTTCTTAAAGGCAAGCGCATTGGCTCTAAGGCTGGTAGGGAAGTTCAAGTACCAAGTTTGTGTACACAAGGATTTCAATGAAGATTCTGTTTTAAATCCTCTGTTATTATCCAGCTGTCATAACGGTCAACAAAAATCTTTGCTACAAACATAATTGAATGTAGTAAGCAATAAGGGGCCATTACTGGGCTTCGTTTTTAAGATTTTTTTTATTTTTTAAACCAAAAAACCACTT
This sequence comes from Medicago arabica, assembly GCA_946800305.1. Classification (NCBI taxonomy): domain Eukaryota; kingdom Viridiplantae; phylum Streptophyta; class Magnoliopsida; order Fabales; family Fabaceae; genus Medicago; species Medicago arabica. The sequence continues at coordinate 45,915,928 of OX326968.1, forward strand.
TTATTATTTTAATAGTGTTAGTTTCTGATTTTTTTTAAAAACTATTCTTAACCTTAAAATGAAAAGCTACTCCTAGTAGCGGAGTAGCTTTTCCAAAATCTATTTTGTCTAAAAACAAGGAACATAAGTGTAAAAGCTTCAAAGTTTAAAAAAAAAAAAAAAAGTATTTTTATGATAGTTAACAAATGGAAATTAGCTTCAGCTTTTCCAAAGATTTTTTTAAAACAAAATCAATTTGTTTAAGCCAAAACAAACACACCCTAAATCTTTGTCAATATAGTCCCACACCCTTGTACTAACATTTGACAAATATAAAAAAAATGGTGTGAGAAAGCTTGCCTGCTGACGCAGAAGAAATTCTTTTTGAGATTTTGACAATTGGCCTTCAACCTTCTGTGTAATTTTCTCAGCTACACGTATTGACTGTTGAAAGACGGGCACAAGTAGAATTAGAGACAGATGATATAACACCTGACCCATGATAAGCATCATTAACTCCATTACTAACCTGTAAATGCCTGTCAACTAACTCAGTTGCTTTTGAAAGCCTCAATTTAGGGCCAACTGAATCCAACATAGATAGTTGTTCTTCAAAACTTATCTCAAAACTTGCAACAAATATATCAGCCAGCTTATGAACAGGAATGTTATCCAAAAGGACTTTGGTTCTTCCACCGGTTTTTTGTTTCTGTATACAAGCAACAAAATGAAAGCTACCATTACAAATGCAATACAGAAAAAAAGGCATGCCCAAAATCTTATAACCAATAGTGCATACTCGTAACAGAAGTCCATATGAATTACTATTAGACAATACAGAAACTATTGAGATGTAAATACAGCAGCCCCAATAGTGATTTTAAAGTACATATTCAAACTACTTACTACAAAGTACAAACACAGGACTATAACGATATCATTCAACCAATTATACTCGAACACTAGAAATTTAAAGTTCAATGCTCAAATGGAATTTCCATGTTTTTCAGTTAATGTTAGTAGAAGTGATGAAGCTACAAGGTTTTACCAGCTCCAGAACAGAAATAAGCTCCGTTGCTGTTGCTTTGAATTGGCGAGACAACATTATGTAATCTGGGTCTTGCTCTAATTGTTCCATCTCTAGATTAGAAAAAACAGAAGCAACTCAGTATCTTCAAAGAAAGCGATCAAATCCTATTACTGATAAAATCATCCGGGAAATGCCCAAAAGATTACTTTTTCACTTCTAAAGTGGTGCTAATATGTTAATTTGAAAAAGAAAAAAAAAGAATAATAAACAATATCAAGACCTAGTAAACTAGCATACCCTTCCCAGTTAGAAAGTAATTTAAACAATGAATATTACTGTCATTTTCTTATCTTTGACATTTTTTTCAACAGGCAACTGACTGCATCTTACTAAACTTAAAACATATCTCAGAACGTTCTCAGAATAATCACATTATCAGGGATAGTATCCTAATTACTAGCAGTGCTGATGCCTTATGTTTTAGTGATCGATGCATTCATATCAAGAAAACAAAAAATGTGATATATAATATTTACATCGAATGGAAAGCTGAGGTCTCCGCTTAGTAGTAAGGCAAATTTATAGCAAAATCATCAAACCTTTGGAGAAGCATATTACTACGAGGTATTCAACTGTTAAATGACATAACTCTTAAGTCTTATCCAACTTCTGTCGTTTTAATTCGTTACAAAGCAAACTGAAAAGGTATAAGAATACACATTTCCTACACAAAATCTGATGCCTGAGAAAAAAAGAATGACATACCAATCTTAGTCATCTCAAGGGAAGATATCTTTGCAGTATGGTAAATTCCTCTTGTGCTTAGTTCCAGGACACTAAATCTGCACAAACCTTCAAGAACGACAGTGTATGTGACCCTCCCACTTGGTTTCTCTACTCCCCTTGATAAATGTAATGGTCGAGCAGCAACCCCCCTGAAATTGAGGGTATATTAAAATCAACCTCAATATGCCGGTTTTACTTTCCAAATAGCCAGAAGATAAATATGTGATAATGTCTACAACATCAAAACATTATTTGGCCTTTGTATTTATGAAAATCTGAAAGTGGAAATATAAAGGAGAAGCCATCAGTTAGAACCCTCTCCCCCCCACCCACACATCTAAAACAAAAAAGTGGACAACAAAATAAAGAACACGTCAGGAAAAGAAGGGAAAAAAATGTGACTGAAATAACTTCACACATTTGAGATTGACTGACTAACTGTTTGAATTTACAATTTTATTAAATTTATAATTTTATCATCAACCAACTTGATTTGTGATTCTTAGAGTGGCATGAAAGGTATTCGCTTGATCTATACCTGTTGTGCCAATGAACAATGTCATTCTGCTTTTTGGTATCAGGCTTGATAGAATCTGATGAACCGTCTTGAAGTTTTGAGCTTTGGTTTAGAATATCAGTTCCTGTGCCTGCAAAGAGGCAGAACAAAAATACATATTAGAAAATCCGTTTTTCTGCAGTGTTTGGTCCACAGAAAATAGATTATTAGGTCCACAATTTAAGAGGGAAGTGATGGAAATGAAGCAGGCCAAAATTTGTCCTTCCTTAATTTTGACTCATTCAAATAATGGGGGTTTGCAACAGAGAGAAATAGGTTTTAAACATTTTCAATATAACTAAAATGACCTAGCTTAATGTCAGAATTTGAAAGAAAAAAAATACCAACACCACCACAACAAAACACCATCCACCACCATCTTTGGGCGCCTTTCACTACCACCATAAACTATCACCACCCTCTACTACTGTCCTCATCGCCGGGCACCCACCACCATCGCCATGTGCCAAGGCCACGAGGCACCCTCTACAACGACTACATACCCTCCACCATAGTCACCCTCTCCTAGCATCACATTTGACACCCGACACCTATGAAGCACGAGCTCCGATACAGAAATGACACGGACACATCGGCACTGCTAATTTTAAAACTACAGGACACTGACCGATACATACATACTTATTTATTTATTTATTATAATTAAATAAAATATGAACATTATCTATGAAAGTTTTAAATTGAGAACCAAAATATATATGTACATCTAAATCGATCAATTTGGTACACTACAAAAAAAGTTATTTAAACAAAATATGATAATTTTTCACCTCGTACATCCATCTACTGTACCAAAAAGTTAAAAATGACGTTATCGAATTTACTGTCTTCAACCCCTACAATGATCATCACTACTCAACTCATCTCTAAGCCCCATAGAAGTGTCCGATAAGTGTCTAAGGAGTGTAAAAGTGTGTTGAAGCAAAGAAAAAAAGTTTGTTTTGGGACACTTGTCTGAAATGTGTCATAAGGGCGTCGGACACCGATGCGTGTCAAACACCTTGGCACGCTTAATGTCAGAGGTGTCCGTGCTTCAGAGACTGAAACCTTCACCACTGCTATTGCCACTTCACATTTCCATCGCCAAGCCACTACCCCTTGACAACCTCCACTACAGCAGCATGACACCCACCACCATCACCGTCACCATTTGACACCCTTCATATTTGCCACCACTGCACAACACCTTCTATTGGGAACTGTACCCTCCACTATTGCCACAGATGCCTTACTCCTACTACGAAACCACTCTCACTTGACACCCATCAGCACTACCACCACAATAAACATTTTATTACAAAAAGGTAAAATATAAATTAGTTAGATATCCCCTCCCCTTATAAACCAATCAAGAAGAGGGTTATTTCACCTCCCTCTTTTATTTCAATCAAACACTTGTGGAGGTGGAAATAAGGGAAAAAGTCCAGCATATCACCTTGAGATGCAGTAGGACCTGCTGAATTAATTTCAAGAGCATCACGCACGGGAAGGATGCCAATCAACCCTTTCTCTTCTTTCTGCCAAAGTTCTTGTTCCACCAACTTCACACTTCATTAACAAATGAAAACCGTCACGCATGGTACTTGAAGACAAATGCAAAAACCAATACATTAACTCATGAGCTAAGTATGGATATATCACAATATACAATTATCATGCAAACAAATTTTATGTTGGATCATAGTGAACAAGTATTTGAAAATCGTTTAAAACTCCAACAATGATGGACGTCACCTTCCGTAAGTAGACATTCACACCCTCCTCATCTTCTGAGCTGAAATGTTCTCTTGATCAGTGCCGTTTCAAGTCTTTCAACAAAAACAATGGAAAATGAACATGTATTTCAAAATTCAACTCATATTTGTTGAACCGACACCGATCAAATCATTGTCTTAGGAGCTTCTACTTCCGAGGAGCATTGTGGTTAAAGTTTCAAGTAAATTTGAAGTACTTGAAAATGCATAATAGTATATAAAATCACAAATCATATATTAAAATAGATAATTGATAATAATATTCAAAAAGTTAAAAAAAGAAAATTAGCATAAACATAAGTAAACCACTAATCAAACTAATATTATAGTATTCAAAAAACTATAAATAAATTAGAACTATAAAGCTGAGAAAGTAGAAATTAGAATGAAATTAAGAATTTTTTTGTTATCGCACCTGCTAGGGGAAGTGCAGCGGATTCTGATGATAGCGCCTGGTAAGAGGACTTTGTTTCTGAAAGGAAGGATCGCTATGCGACTCGGAAGTTCCACCGATTCGGCCATGTGAAAGCGAAGGAATCAGACAAATTCAGCGGAGGAACTAATTCTCTTCGTTTTCTTCATACGCTTCCCTATTTATATATCATATTCATCAATCAAACAAATTTCAATTTGGATTCTACTAATTCATCTTTTTATTGAGTTAAACATGTTTTTTTTTTTCTTTTTCTAAATAAATATTCCAACTTTTTGTTTTAATTAGTCTAAAATTTTCTTTCAACTTTTAATTTTTATGAAATTTTCAATCATTGTTTTGATCCTTATTTTTGAGTTAATTTTTGTATTTTTTTAATAAAATTGTATAAAATATTAGGAATTCTTATAATATTATAATTTGTACTCAAAATTTTATTAAAAAACATGAATTCTACACATGAGTTTATCTTGAAGAACCAAAAGTAAAGATGAAAAAAGTTTGGAGACTGAAAGTTGAAAAAAAATAAATTAAAGGGACTAAAACGAAAAAAATAACATATTTATAAGAACAAAAATCATATTTAACCATTTTCTTTTATAGTAGTGAATTTCATCTCCTTACAAAAACTAGTTAACTATCAATGATTTTGTTTTTGTATTAGTCGAACTAGGAATTTATTTTTTAAGATGAATAAAAGGATGTTAAATGCAATGTCCGTGATAGAGATTAATATGAGATTACTTTTTGTACGAACACATTAATTAGTTCATCCATCATAATGAATTAGGAACTAGTGATCATTTGAGAGAATCATCTAATTGGTCCCTCTCTTTCTAAACCACTTTTAAATTAGTGTCTAACTCTGTTGATATTTCAAACCTATCTTTGTATTTGTCAAAAGTCTTTCAATTAGATCTATGTCTTTATATTTTTATCACATGATGAAGGACCTAATTGAGAAACTTTGACAAAGACAATGACTGATTTGAAATATCGATAGAGTTATAGATTAATTTGAGAATGACTTCTAAAGATAGAGGCCAAATTTATCGAACAAGCAATGTGAATGTTTGTATCACAATCAAGATTAAAATTGTTAAGAAAAAATTCAGAGGGACTTTTTTGAAAAAGTTTTTTAGAGTGACCAAAATTGAAAGTTGATATGTTTAAAGAGACTAAATATATATTTAACTCATCCACAAGTTCTAACTCAACTGGTAAAAATATTGAAAAATGCTAAAAGGGACATCTAGAGTTTAAATTCCGTCTCCTTGACATGCGTGTCTGAATTTTCAATGATTATTGTTATTTTATTTATCTACACTAAAAAAATTATAATCAGGTTTTTTTTCTTAATCATTATATGAATTTTAAATTTTTATTCTTTGTAAAATCTCAACAAATTATTGTCAATTTTTATTGGCTAGAAATTCATTAACCAGTACATATTATTTCACTTAAAATTCAAAATCTTCACTTTTAAAAACTTTTCTTTCTTATATAGGTGGACAGGATGCCTAAACAAACAAGTACGTAAAAATGTTTTAACTCCATCTTGCACACCAAAAGCATGATGGTTCACAAGTAGCCAAGAGAAATGCCTGCATTCATAGTAGGTAAAAACAGATGGGATGCTTCAAACACGAATTTGTTTCAAGAGCCCCAATTATTCCGCACTGTTACGAACCAGTATGAATTTAGAATATAGAGTATGAAAGAGGAGAGTATATTTATCTCTTAAAAAAAAAAAAAACACAAGAAGAGTATAATTATCATAACCTACTTCTTCATAAATACTATTTACAAGTATTAAAGCACTTCAATGTTTTAGGGGGAAAAATGAGACAATGCAAAATGGTTTCTACCTCACTCTCACAAATAGGGCAAGAGTTAGAAACATTGACCCCTCTATGATGCAACTTCATAGAAAGAGATTTATGGCATACTTGCCTAATGAAAAATTGCTCGCTTGCATACACTTTGAGCCTTCCAAATACATCCCAACGTAACATTCCGAATTGTGACTAGATGATGATTAGCAAGCAATCACTTATAGCCACTCTTTGTGGAATAGGTTACATTCAGGTGCTGTTTTCAAATCCAAGTGTCTTCCAAGTTTTGAACAAAGCAAGGACCAAGAGTTTGTATAAGGCGAGATAAATCATTGTGCAATAAAGTTGTTACATGCAAATTTTGAATAAATATTGTTGAGCGATCTAAGTTCATTCTTCAAGTTTTTTCAAAGATCAGTTGAAAGATTTTTCAGCACCAAAGATTCAATTAGAAATAAAACTTACTAAAGATTTCAAGAAAGTTAGAAGATGCATGACAATCATGCGTTCTATGAGTTAATTCATTTCCTTTCTTATGAATAAAAGAATCAAACTTCATATAAAGAAGTTCATTTATGTTCCATAAACTTGCCTACTAGATAACACATTAAAATTCATCGGATAAATATCGTAAAATGAACGATGTATGTAACTCGCCTATATTTATAGTAAAATAACATTTCTTTTTTTATCTTTATTTCTTGATTTCTGCACTTTTTCATTTTTACTCAATCATGTGTTTCTTGTGTCACCAACTAAGACTTGTGGCCTTAAACCTATAAACTAATTCCCCTCACGAGTATATTGAGGAAACCAATTTATTTGCATGCTATAAGAGGGTAAAGCAGTAAAAATAACATTATCAAGGGTAACTCAACCGAGTTAATTAAGATTCAGTCGTCCTTAATATGGATGACAGTTTTATCTCCAACCCCGGTTTAAGGGTTTACTTGTTGAGGAGACATGGTGGTGTTGGATTAATTATTTAATTAATCAATTATGAATTGACAATAATTGATTATTGTGAATTCATAATTGATTAATTAAATAATTAATCGAACAGGTGGTAGTTTTATCTCTGGTTAATAGGAAGTGTGGGATGCTCAATAGTTCTTCATGTTGAGGTGCATGCGTTTGAGGAGGATGAAGCTTTGTTGGGAAGCATGTTTCAAAATTATCATGTGTTACTTTGATTAATTCTTTGCAAGTTATAGAATTATTGAATGGAGTGACTTAATTTTTTTCATCATTATGCTAACCAGGTGAGGTAGATCTCATCAAGGGTTTGATGGCTAAAGAGTGGGTTATCTCTATGCATTATATAAAGAGTGGGTTAGAATGCAGTAGGAGACTCTCAACTAGAAATAAACACAACAACCATTCACACTCTTGTAAATATAACAATTCTTAATATATGTAGCATAATGGCAATTGAAGAAAGACAACTAATTTCCTTTCTTTCGAAAAGAATGTGTTGAAAAATGTGTGTTAAAATGTTTAACATTTCTCTTCAAAGAAACCGTACTTGTTTAATTTCCATAATCAATCATCAATTGGAAGCCTCTTTATGAATCAATCATCCATACCCAATTTTTTAAAGATGGATCCATTTTTTTTTCAAAAAATTGATATTTAAAGACGGATCCATTTTTAATATTTGAACTAAACACCTAATTTGATTAGGCCTATTCGTGAGAAAGTGTATTAGAAAAACCTAAATCACACATTTGACAAAAATCTAAAACAAACGAGTTTATAAATAAAACACACTTTATCTTACAAACTAGTTTAATAGTTGATGGTCAAATAAAAAAATGAAGCAATGGGAAAACCTACTTGTGTGAAGTCAATAAAAAAATCAGCAAAATAATATACACAAACATAAAACTAAGTAAACATTTCAACCCAAACTAGGTAAACATAAATCTACTCTATGAATATAATTAAATAAAAATGTTAATTTTCATATATTGTGTTTTTATTAATTCCTAAAGTTAGATGATTAATTTGAGAAAAAATAAATAAACGGTGAAATAGAAACTTTGAGTTAAATTAGAAGAAGATCTACGGAGTAATTTAGTAAAAGAGAAATATAATGGAAAGAAAGAGAAGACCTAACATAGAAAGAGATATTTATTCATACTATATATCAAGAGTTAAGAAGGTCGCATGCAAATATTGCCTAGAAGGAATCAAGGGCACACCAATATCTCAAAACAAAGTACATTTGATGTAATAACTTATTTAATGTAGATAATATGATTTTTTTTCTTCTCAAATTGCAAGAGAGCTTATTTCATCATCTTTCCAAATCCCATCCTCGTATCTGAACCATCTAGGAAGCCCATCATCTACTTTTGTCCTCTGACACATGATGCATGATTCTTGCATGCATGTGTAGAACTCACGCAACCTAGAACCCTTCTCAATGATTATAGGATCAATACCACTAGAAAACTGATATCCTTCATGAGGATATGGAAGAGGTACCACATGACAAGAATGTGAAATGTTGAGCACTTCTAAGCCTTTATGCTCATCTAAAATTAAAATGAGAGCTTCTTTCGACAACCCTGCACAACGAAGACTACACTTTCAAGTTTGGAAGAAATGCAATGAGTGAGGCAGCAAATGTCATGTCAAGACACCCCATGACCTTGAGTTCTCTAAAGTTCTTGCAATGCTTTGTAATTTCTACAAAAACATATCCTGGGTATTCAATGCTAGGCATTGTCATGGACTCTAGATTTGTCCACACCCTAATTGCCCTTAGAATTCCTATTTTCTTGATACGGTTCCAAGATACAAAGACTAGTCGTCTTACATGTGGGCACCTGCCATAATGTACACAATACAATACAATCACCATCTAATTAAATAATCTAGAATACATTAGTATTGTTTAACAACATGCATTTTTCATGTAATTACGTACCTTATAGCTGTGTAAATGAATTGATCATTAGTGAGATACAAGCTGTAATTGAAAATCAAGGTCTTGATATTCCCTTGACTGACATGCAATGCAAGAAATAGCAAATTGTACAAAGTGCTATCAGAGCGGGAATGGACCCAAACATATGGTTGAATTGAGGTCTTCACAAAATCAGATTTCAACATTGAGAAATCAAGTGTTTCCCAAACTGGTTGGTCATTGCTAGCTCTCTTCCATGCTTCAATAAAATGACCAACAGCTGAATCTGATTCAAAGATATTAAACTGCTTACAAATCTCAACCAAAATCTCATCGGGAAAATTCTTCATAAGAAAGTCCCACATGGTCAAGTCTTTTTTCATTGCACGACTTATTTCAACTTCCATTGCACCAAATTTCCTACAAATAAAAATAATTATATTGATACATCTAAAAACATGATAATTTGATTTCCTATGTATCTATCAATACATAATCATTTGATTTCTTCATAATTATATTGATTATGATAATGTCTTGAATATTTTTTCTGAAAATTATTTAGGACGAGTTAGAATTGAGGACTCATACATAGTGCGAATTAAGAAAAAGATCAAAGACTAAGACTGAGAGAGTGTTGACGGAGGAATCTTACCGACCAACGATCTTCACATTGACATCATGATTCGAACTGAAATTTGAGTTTGACTAGACCAATGTATGCTGATCATAGTGATGTATCGATGATATATACTTTATACACCTCGTAAACGTCGCTTTTGAAGAATAATTTTGTTTCATTTTACTTGTCATTTTCATGTTTCAATGCAACATTAATTATTGAGTTGTCAATAATACTCTTACTTATTTATTGTAAAGAGAGAAATAATAGAATGAAATAGTAAATGAGTAATATTGTATTAAAAAACAAAAAAAAAATATTCATCAAAAATAACAAAATTTATTTGATTTCTTAGTATGTGTAATTTCCTCAAAAGCGATAACTATTGTGAAACAGAAGGAAGAAACAGTTGTTGCTAATTAATTTATTCAACAATAAGAATACTTTTGTCTTTGTACTAATTAATTTCTTCAAAAGACATTTATAAATTTGTTTGACTACTGACTCAACAAAAGAATACTTTTGTCTTTGTACTAATTAATTTCTTCAAAAGGCATTTATGAATTTGTTTGACTGTTGACTATCTTCATATTGAAACTTGGATCCAATTTGACCAAAAGTAAACAATTTTAAAAAAGATTAACAGTTCAAATTGACATTATAATATATGCGAAGTCTAAAAAATATACTCCCTCCGTCCCTTAATGTAAACTCCTTTTACATTTTTCACATTTTTTAAGAAATGTTGTCAGTGTAATTATGTGTCTGTTTTATGTGTTAATATTACCAAAGTGTCCTTTGTTTGTATGTGTATTAAATTTGATTTTTCAAATTTGAAGATAAGTTAGTAGTATTAATTAAGGGTATGTTTAGGAAAAAAATAATAAATACATCTAGTAACTTGAAAATGAGTTTACATTTAGGGACAAAAATAAAATCAAATAGGTGGTTACATATAGGGACGGAGGGAGTATAAAGTGAAGCCCCTAATATGGTCCTTGATTTTAAAGATCTACCCGTGGTCCATTCAAAATGACCTTCAATAGCAGGTTTCACAAAAAATTTGTTTCATGGTCCCGCACAACCAAAAATCTTTTTTAATGAGCAACATTACATATTACTTTTGTACCCTTCTACGGGATCTTAAAACCCCCAAGTATAGCACCATTTTTCTACTCCTCTCTCTGTTCATCTCTACTCATGCCTTCTTCTATCTAATCTTAACTTTCACCACCCACACCCCTCCGTTTAACCCGTAAACTTTTAGATCAAAATTATTTCATCGTATTAGTTCGTCTGTCATTCATAAAAAGTGTCATTCATAAAAAGTGAGAGAGATTTAACAACAATGTGACATTAAGAGCAAGTATCCCGGTCATGTTGTTGTTGTAAAGATCGAGAACTTTGAGGTTCATGAGAAGAGAAAGCTCGGAACGGAAAGTATCGTTGAAGACATTGTTGGAGAGTGATCAGGAGAGGTAATCGATTTGGTCCTCATATTTGTTCTAAATGTTGTAAGTTTGTGGTTTAATTTTTCGATTCTGTTTCATTTCAATTCAACTATTATTAGGTTATTGTGAGTATACTTTTGTATCTCTTATTAACATGAAAAGAAATAGAGATTGGATGTTCTTTTTGAAATTCAAAATAACAAATTATAACTTGAAAGCATCTCACCTAATTTTTACATTAAAGTAGACCTCTAACAATCATTTTACGAAGAAGCTTCATCGCCTTACTGCTCCTTGCACGAGCTTGTCAATAATAATATTTGCATAATGATGGAATCTTGAGTTAGTTTTTTGGTGCTTGCTGGGTTCGACGATCTAATGTGTTGTCTTTTGTTTTGCTTTTCCCGATGTTTCCTCTGCAGTTCTGTTGCGCAGGGGCTGTTAGATGGGTCTGAGTTTGTTGTTGTCTTGTAGTGTAATCTATCTCTCTTTTGTGTTCTTGGCTGCCTCTTCACTTCTTGTGGGGGGATTAGCTTTTAATAAAGTTTTGTTGTTCAAAAGAATTTAATTGCCGATTATAAAAATAAATAAAGAAGTATGATGTTACTAGATGTAGTATGAACCCACAATCCACTAATCCAAACACCCAAGTTTAACATCTTTTATACAACTCCAAAAAGCACAAATAACGCAAAACATATAAACTGAAAGAGACAAAATAAAGAGTGCATAGGTAATAACGAGACAGTGAAAAAAGATTTTTTTTTAAGAAAAGAATTTTACCTAGATACATATTCCATTGATCTAACTTTGGTTCTTTGTTGACATCTTCAAGGATTACAAGTCTATTTTCCACAAAGCTGTTTAATATTAACTACAGTTAATTTCTCCCAAATCATCTTAAAATGTAACTACAACTTTATTAAAATAGCCTCTAGATGCACAAAAATATTAACTGTATTGTCAACCCTTGGTGTCCTGGCATGATTTGAAGTTTCTTCGGCGTTTCTACCTAAGATTGTTTGGGAAATATATCAAACAGCAAAGATATAAGGCACCTGGAATAGTCATGTTATATCATATACAGTACTAACCCTGTTCCAAGACCTTATATTATGTTCGGCGGTATAATTACTCTAGCAAGTTCTCTAAGTAAAGCATCAGCCAAGCGACCTTGAAACCATAGAAAGGGCAGGAAAGTAGAAAGAAAATGCAAAGGCATAAGGGCATGTTAATATATATAAGTATGATTATTGTCTTTATGCTAGGAGAAAGAGATAAGTTATACATGTTTTTTGGTGACAATGTACACTCTTGAGTTTTCAAATCTTAATGCATCGGAAACGCCATGAAAGAATTTAGAGATACATCATCAACAAATAAAAAATTTGAACATTAAAATTCATGAAAAAAATATTTATTCAATTAGAAGGGGCAGAATAGAAAGTAGATCTCAAGATACATAAGAACAAATCTTATTTAAATGTAAGAATGAACTCAAAACATAGTTGCGGTGACATCTCTATTCTAAAAATTCAACATCCATGTGCAATGTTATTAATCAATACTATCACTTTACTGATAAAATTCAACATCCATGCACAATGTTTATCCAATTCAAATCTTATTAATTGATTATCTTTAATGATTTTTGTTTAATTTCTCAAGCTCAACAACACCAATAGTTGGAGCTCATCTTTGCACATACATTATTATCCACAACTTGATTTGGATCAACTTATAGCCCACCATCTCACCTTCACGAAGGAATTAGGAGGAATTTTAAGAAATTCAAGGGCAGGTTCCATGACCTCAGGGTCTATGAAAACAACTTCGCGTTGAAACCAAGCGCATGTTACATGAACCCACAACATCTCGACATCAGTTGGCTCCAGAGCACCACCTCCAAATCATTTTTCCTTATACAGTAAAAGCAAATTATCACTTCATCATATAAATGGTCAGAAACATTTATATTATTACTGCCCAAAATACTTGATCATTTATATGATGATGTGCTAATTTGCTTTTACTGTACATGAAAAAATGATTTGCAAGTGGTGCTCTGAAGCCAACTGATGTCCAGATGTTGTGGGTTCAGGTAACATGTGCTTGGTTTCAATGTGAAGTTGTTTTCATATACCCTGAGGTCATGAAACCTGCCCTTGGAATTCTTAGAATTCCTCCTAATTCCTTTGTGAAGGTGAGATGACGGGCTATAAGTTGATCCAAATCAAGTAGTGTATAATAATGTATGTGCAAAGATGAGCTTCAACTATTTATGTTGCAAAGCTTGAGAAATTAAAAAAATCACTAAAGAGAATCAAATAATAAGATTTGAATTGGATAAACATTGTGCATGGATGTTGAATTTTATCACTAAAGTGATTGTATTGATTAATAGCATTGCGCATCGATGTTGAATTTTTAGAATGTTGCCGCAACTATGTTTTGAGTTTATGCTTACATTAAAATAAGATTTGTTCTTACGTATCTTGAGAACTACTTTCTATTATGCCCTTCTAACTGAATAAATATTTCTTGGTATGAATTTTAATGTTCAAATTTTTAATCTGTGGATAATTTATCTCTAGATTCTTTCATGGCGTTTATGATGCATTCAGATTTGCAAGCAAAAGAGTGTACATTGTCACCTAAAAACTGGTATGACTTATCTCTTTCTCCTAGCAGGAAGACAATAATCTTACTCCTATATTTTGCCATGCCCTTATGCCTTTGCATTTTCTTTGTACTTTCCTGCCCTTTCTATGGTTTCAAGGTCGCTTTGTTGATGCTTTACTTAGAGAACTTGCTGGAATATTTATACCGCCGAATAGAATATATGGTCTTGGAACACTCCATTTTGTCTCTTTCAGTTTATATGTTTTAAGTTATTTGTGCTTAGAGAGAGAGAAATAAAACCACAAAATTGAAATGAAACTGAATCAGAAATAAAACCACAAAATTACAACATTTTTTAGAAAAATTAACAATATTATAAAAGTACCTTAGAATTTTGTGGTTTCCATCACAAGATAAAAATATCAATCCGAAGCCCTTGCGTTGTTATAAACTCAACACTCTAAAGGCAATGTAAACTATTATATCATATGACCCTTTTAGGGCGTTGCATAAACGGATTTTGAACCATTGGAACCTCCTATTTTTATAGCTTTGCTCCTTCGAGCAATATAGAATATTTTCATGTTTTGAAATCTTTGTTTTAAATTATAGGTCCGACATCAACCTTCTAGTTTCGTTCCAACTGTTGATGTCTAAGAATATGAATTATAGTTATAATCACCAATTTTTATATGTTGATATCAACTTGAATTTTCTTTCCTTCCTTGATACTATAGGTTTGAATGACTACAACATATGATTGTTTGATCTTCTAATGCTTATATCAATTATCGTCTTGATTAGCTAAGTTCAAACAATCATAGCTCTATAAATGAAAGGCTAGTAGAAAAAATGGTAGTAGAAAAATAAGGTCAAAATACAGTTTAAATTCCAAACCAAACAAACCTAGAATCTTATAGCCATATAAATGAAAGGATACTTTCTCTCACACTCAATTTAGAAACGAAAAGCCACTCTCTCTCAACGTCGACGTCCGATCTCACCTCCATAGCCGGCAAACACTTCACCTTCGACGTTCTCTCAGGTTTGTATTTTGTAAATCACTTACTTGTTGTTTGTTTTCATCGACAACATTCACTTGCTTCCTTTTCATGTAGTCGCTGCTTTGTTCAGTGTGTTTAATCCGAGGCAGAATTTGATGATGATGATGATTCTGACAATGATGGTCAGGATGCTGGTGAAGATGATGGTGACCATGATGATGACGGCGATGGTGGTCATTTGTTTGGAGCTTTGGATGTTTGAAGTCATTCTCATAGATGTTTTATGTTTTTTTTTATGTAGTAGCCAATTGAGAAGGAACTAGGACCTTGTCTACTTACTTTTGCAAATTTACTAGCTATTATAGAGATTTTTTGTTAACAAGTTGGTTATGGAATTTTTATGTTAATTGGTATTTTGTAATCTATATGTCACTTGTGTCATATATAGGTTTTTTAATGTCAATTTTAATTTTCCATAAACTCGTACTAGTTTACAGGTAAGTCTACGGATCGAGTTTACAGACCTTTTTCGAGTCTGTGTAGAGTGTAGACTCTCAAGTCGAACAACCTTGCTTGTGATTATTAGAGTGTAGACTCATAATAGAGAATTTTGATTATTTTTTACAATAAATTTTTTAAAAAAAATAGTATAATTTTTATAAACAATGAAATGATGTTTTTTCTTATGAAATGACATTTTCTAAAATATAAATATCAACAGTTAGCTCTTTATTCCATAAAAATAACAATTAATTTAAAGATTTTTGAAGTAGGAGTACCGATACACCTTAATTTGCGGGTGTACTGCAGAAGCTCCCTATTTTGTGAGATTGCTAGCATGTAATTCCAACTTTTCCAATTTTTGATCACTTTTTCCATAAGAGTCCGCCACAGTGACGTGACCATTGCTTTTTGAAGCGTTATTTTGTGGGGTCAGCCTACACCAATGTTTGTTGACAAACTCATGTGGGACCAAATATAAATAAAATAGTAATATGTGAGGTAAAATTGTGGGACCAAAAATGAGTTTTTAAGGTTATATCATTGGAGCAAAAAATAAGTGAGATATTTCAAGATGATGTGGCTTTAATAGGACCCACAAAATAACTTTGAGTGAGTTCACCATTGGAGGTGCTTTAAGAAGTTAGACCATGTACAATGGTTTTTACCATTCAACAACCTTCAATACCCACTTTTTCAATTCCCAACATTCCACATCATTTTCTCTCTCTTAATTCAACACCCATTCAATTTTTACCTCTCCAATGGTTTTTCATTCAACACTCTACCCCACCACCTTTTATTTCTTATTCTTATTTAATTTTATATTTTTGTTTTTATAATTACATAAAATTACAATTATCGATTATAATTAAATTAAAATAAAGAAACACTTAACAATTTTTTTTTGTTGTTTTGTAAAAACAAAATTTATTTTATTTTATCAACTTAAAATGCAATACAACAAACTAAGTACGCGACACACAAATAGCTTAAAATGCAAGACAACAAAATTAGGCATGTTTTGAGGATTTTGGTTGGGAAATTGATTTGGGTTTTGAGGATGTTGGTTGGGAAATTGATTTGGATGTTGATAATTGTTCGGATTTTGGTAGCTAAATGGGTAAGTAGAAGAATTTTGGGTGTTGAATTGATTGTTATTGGGATCCATTTCACTAATCAAAGACTAAAACTTCAAAAGAAAGGCTAATAATAAGATTAAGAGAGTGAAAAACTTGATTTTTTTTCTGTGTCCAAATCAAATGATCCAAGTCTCTATTTATAGAGAAAAAAAAATCATGAATTTTGGTAAAAAAAATAAAAAAATAAAAAAATTATTTGCAATGAAATAATTGAGTCCAAACTATTAAGAAAGATAAAAATTCAACATCCAATCACTACCAAACACGTGTCACTGCTTTTCAACATTTCAACATGTTTAAACCTTTCATCACCTCTCTCCTCTTCTCTCATTTTCAACAACCATCTCCAATGGTTTCAACATGTTGAATTTGGCTTTCAATAGGCCATTGTGGATGGTCTTATGAGTTATGACACGAAAGATTAAAAACTCAAATTCTGATTTTACTACTTTTATCAACAGGCCTAAACTTAGCATTCATGGAGTTGAGGTCAATTTGAGACGTAAAACATAGTACTACTAAAACAAAATAAAAAGGAACCAAATTTGATTTCAAAACCAAAGGAAAAAATATGAAATGAATTCAATTTTGCATAAAGCATCACACATTGGTCAATTATGTAATATGTATCTTTTGTTGCATATGCATAATGGAATTGTGATTTGTAACTATTGCTGCATTTATTTTTCATGTTGCTGCATTTTCTTGTTTATGCGCTTCTAATTTGAGAGTGTTTTACATTTATTTTCTTTACACGTGTCTGTGTTGATGTTCTTAATTCTTGAAGGATTTCTAATTGCTTGTGAATCAACTTGTCGCTGTTTGTAAATTTAACAAGTCGAATTGTAATGTGCACAACTGAGTTAAGTTTTGCACGATACATACATTTATCGTTGGATTAAAAAGATTTAACCAATCTTATAGTGGACCGCATACATATAATCTTCTCGTCTTCTTCTTAACATCCCCTTTCCGTGCGCATCAGAATCCACACCTTTACGTAATTTGTAGTAGTAATTCATTCAACAACGATGATAGCCTAGTTAATATAAATCAAAGAAAAGATGTGGAAACAAGCAACGTAGAATTTGGGTTTCTTTGTGTTGTCTCTCGTCTTGAGTGAGGTTTCTTTTTATCGTCTGTTGTGTGGTGTATCGAGTACTACTTATACTTAATCATGCTTTTTGGATAAGTATCTTTTGTACGTGATTTCATCTTTACTTTTGATGTAAAAAACAAAATGAATCGAAAGATTTAATGAAACACAAGAATGCATACTTGTCTCTTTTATTAGAGGTTGATCAAATAGTTCATCCGGTTTTGGTAGAAAATGTGAAACTATGGTGACAAAATAAACATTCACATTAACTTGGTCTATTTTCTCTTTATATTTTATCACACACAAGAGCATGTGATGAAAAAAATTACTATCATTTCATTGTATAAAATATAGGTTTTAATATGTATTTCGTCCCTGCAATTAGGGGTCGTTTAAAAATTGGTCCATATAATCGCTTATCCTTGCAAATTAGCCTTGCATTGTTTAATCATTTAAAATTCCGTCCCTTGACCCAGTTAATGACTGCCATGTCATCGAATTAGCAAAATGGCATGGGAAATGACAGTTTTACCCCTATCTTCATCTTCTTCTCATTCCCTCCTCTTCTTCCTGGATCTGCAAACAACATTCATTCCCAAATTGAAAAAAAAAACCTTCCTACTTCAAAGCTTTCTTCTTCGTCCAACATTTTGTTACCAAATCCAGCAACACGTTTCTTTCACACTAAGCAATTTCCATTACCAGCAAAATCCTAACACTATAAAGTCCAACCTGCACACACACAATATTCACGCACAACTTTGCCCAACAACACAATTTTACAGCCAATAATACGCACAATCCAAAAGAAAATCCCAACAACATTTCTTTTCCAAACCAATTAGGCCAATCCAAACATTTATTCTCAAATTTCCAGCAACAAACATTCCAATCATTCAAACCAACACAAAACCAAAAACAAGCCGTGATCATTGCCCTCAAACCATACAAAACAAATCCACAAAAAATCACAAATCATCATCCCAACCGAGCCATTACAACACGAAATTCAACCATCAAAAACACAAACCGCGTCCGTACAATAGAAGCAACCGATCGGATCCATAGAAAGCTAAAGAGGTAGTTCTCTTTCTAAACTTATAGATCTAGGTCATTTTCAAAAAACAGAGAAAAAAAGAAAAGAAAAAATACGAGAAGAAGGTGAGTAGAGAAGAGAAGATTCGATATATATATATATATATATAAATTGAGGGTTCCGGCGCGGTGGCACCGCCGCACCGGCCGGGTAACCACCGCTGGAACCCCCTTACCTATCGCTGAATTCTGGAGAAAAGAAGAACCGTTTGAGGTTCTTTGATATGAGAGAAGCGGGCACTTTTTCAAAGAAAAAGAGAAGAGGGAGAATTTTCTTATCAGATTTAGAAGCTGAATTCGAAGAAATAAATTGAGGACGGTTTGAAGAAGCATCAGGACTAGAAGTATCTGGTTTTTTGGAAGAGAAGAATCTTCTTTGAAGACCATGTTTGATGAGGGTATTTTTGTCCATTTCCATGTCATTTTGCTAATTTGATTACGTGGTTGCCATTAACTGGGTCAAGGGACGAAATTTTAAATGATTAAATAATGCAAGCCTAATTTGCAAGGATTAGCGATTACATGAACCAATTTTTAAACGACCCCTAATTGCAATGACGAAATACATATTAAAGCCTAAAATATATACCAAAATAGGCCTCGTATAAAACTCACTAAACGAAATTAAATGGCTTAAATCTTTGTACTGCCACACTGTTAGATTGCACGGAATCCATTTCAATAGATAGATTGAGGAAATTTTGAAATGAATCTACCATTGTATTCAGTTCCATCTTTGAAAAACTGAAACGTGCACAACACAACCACACCATATAGATTACAAAAGGAGGAGGAAAACCAAAACCTTGATCTCAAAGAAAAAAAAGACAAACCCAAAAACCAAGTCATTTCATTGAAGGGATCTTCCAAAACAAGCAAACACACTTTTCCAAACCTAAACCATTTACAGGTACATTCTCTGCACTAATCCCTTCTCTATTGACTCTTGTTTGTGCAAAGAAAAAGTCAAAAACTTAAAACTTTTCTTTGTTACTTTCCTTCTCTTTTTTTTGTCACGGTTTTATTTCAATTTTTTTCTTTCTTTTCCCTTCAAGCAAAACTATGCTGCAATAGCTGTCCCTTTACGAAAGGAATAATCTTGTCCTTGAACCTTGTTTGAAGAATTAGATTTTCTATGCTCCTTATTCCTCAAAGCTTTTATCGATGAAGAAAGGTTCATATTCTTCTCCTTCAATTCATCTATCTCTATTTGCTCTTGCCTACACTCTTCACTACAAAAAGGTGTGTCACCCCTGCACAAATTAAAATCAATCATCAAATTCATAACCTTAAAAAAAACATTGATCATGAAAATCTTCATAAGGGTCTTTAATGAACTAATATTTCAATAAAAAAAAAACATGGGCTTACCTATACATGAAGATATCTTTATTGCCACCAAGTGGTTTGTTACAAAGAGAACAAGCTTCAAGGAAGTGAGGTTGGTGATCTTCAAATCTAGCATCATAGAATCTTCCAGATCTAGGTGAAGAAACATAAAGGTTCTTGAAACTAGTATTATTGGCATAACCCATGGTTATCATAGATTTTGTAACAAAACTATTGCCACGATAACTTGCAACATCCATGTCTTTTAAGGAAGCTAAACCGTGGTCTTGTTCTAAGTAACAAGGTTTTATTGATGAGTCCATAAGTTTATTAAAATTGAAGGGGTTTTTGTTATGTTTGAGGAAACGAAATTTGTAGAGAGAGTGAAGGTAGTAAGAGAAAATGGTTAGATACATTGGTTAATTTATAAAGAGATGGGTTTAGAAACAAACGATTTGGTATTAAAAATTATGAAAAAGAAGGAAAATGATGTGTAAACAACGGCATGTTAGAAGGAATCCATTGGCCAAAACTACTTGAATCAGCACCGTTGAAAATAATTTTAAGATATTTACTTAGAGTTGTATGATTGGGGGGTTTAAGGTTTTTTTTTTTTTAGCTAATATTGTTAGTGGAAAATTATAAAGGTGGGGACCATGTGGGGCCCAAAGTGGAAGAGTGGTCCCACGTGGATGGAAACGACAAAAGAATCTAATATAGGAAAAAGCTAAGGGGAATTTAATGACGTTAGTTCAGGAACCTAGAGTGAGAGGAAGCAATGTTTTGGTTTTAGGGAAAAAGTGAAACCGTGGGTTATGGAGTGGAGGGAAAATAATTGTCGTACCACTAATGCCATCCCCACTTGCATTCAAAGGGCGTTACTATACTCCACAAAGTAAATCTTCTATTTCTTTTTGAAGTTAAATTCACTTTTGATCTTCATTTGAGGTCAAAATGAAATATCTAAAATATCTAATGGCTCCCAATCTTAAATATCTAAATTCACTTTTAATCTTCATTTGAGGTTAAGAGAAATATCTAAAATATCTAATGGCTCCCAACCTTAAATATCTAAATTCATTTTTAATCTCATCCATTAAATCAACTTAATCCAATGGCTCTCATTTGTCAAATTAAAAAATATCTATAATAAGACACATGCAATTTAACCCACTTGGATTTGTCTGATGGTATTGGTTTGAGATCAAGAGTGTGCTCCAGGTTCGATTTTCTTCAGTGTCAACTTAGGTGGGCTAATTTAACTTCTTCAAAAAAAAGATACATGGAATTTCTTTTATGATACCGCTTCCGAACTTGTTGTTTGGGATTTCCTTTTTTTATGCCGTAATCATAATAAAAATTGCAATAATGAACCTTTAATCGATGTGATAAAATTAGTCAATTAAGTTGGAATTTATGCAGCCTTGCACCACTATTATAATCGATTGTCTATGTTCATCGATCAATTAAGTTGTATAAGATCCTAATTCTATATGAAGATTAATGAGAGATATCAAATAAAAGATTCATGACAGAGCCTTTAAAAAAAATTCATGAGAGAGATTAAACACAGACGCATATGAAGATTCAATTGAGGGATGAACACAAACAATCGAGGGTTTAGAGAGAAGAAAAAAAAGGAGGTACTACGGCGAGAAAAACATATTTGGTGTTACCAAACACTTTTGAGTGGACAATTATTAGCCTCTAGGTTAAATCAAATTAATGGTCAAGATTTGGTACAAGTCTTATGACTTACACCTGGTGTCAGCAGATTCTAATATATATATATATATAAGATATATAAGGATGTATCAAATGAGAGCACTATTTAGAATGAGAGATGATAGAGTTAAATCACAATCAGTGGATCCGTCTTTATTGCGTTACTTCATTTTTAAAATTGCAGCATATAATCTTTTTCATTTCCTTCATTTCCCCCCTTTTGCTTTCTTCGCTCGCCTTCTCCTCTCACTGTTGGCATTTCTTTCATCTCTAAAACTGCAGCCATTAAATTTTTATTTTTTTTAGATATTGGGCACGGCAATTTTAATGCATCGCCGCGGTAGTCATCTTTTGTTAAATGCACCTTGTATCCAAAGTCAGGAGAGAGTTCCAGTCTCATAGAGGGTAGCAATAGGAACTCAGGTTGTGCCGATTTTGAGGAATCCTACAAAATTTATGGATTCACACATTTAGAATATTGGTGATCATTCGATCAAGATCAAACTATCCAAATCAAGATTTATAATTAAATTATAAAATAAAAAATAAAAAATGCATTGTTTAAACGAATAAATCCAATTTCTCAAATGTATAAAGTGGAAATCCAAATTCCTTTGTGTCACGTGTTTAGGAAAATGAATCGAAATTTCTATAAATAAATAAAAATTGCGATCACATTATTTTGCTTACCCTAATTCCATAGAGAAAAGAAACCATAAATAAATATTCAACAAATATCATGTGCTGGTCTATGAAAATGATGGACACTCTTCCTTAATCCTTAGTGTTTGGAGCTTAATGTCAGTCAAAATTAAGACCAAGCACTTCAGACTATACAATCCATATTTTACATCGTGAGTGCAATGGTAAGGTGTGTGGGATATATAATTTTGAACCTCCACATTGACTAACCTAATGTAATGGGACTTTTTAAATATCTTACTGTGGCGTCCAAGACTGAAAAATAATGGGTCCAGACTCCAGAATAATGAATAATATTACTATTGAACAAAAATAAAATATTAAATACAATAAATATTAGTAATTTAGTATACTATTAAACTATACTACTATTTATCAAATTTTTATTATTATTTTATATTCTTTGAAAATGACAATATTGTAAAATACTTTTTTTTTGTTGAAGAAATTAGGTAAAATACTTGATAACATTAATCAATTATGCATTATTGGAATTTTTTTTTATTTGTTCGAAAGTGACCTTTAATGTAAATAGATGATATCATCAATCAATTATGCATATGTAACTGCAGATATTTATTATTATTTTATAGCGAGCCTAATGTAAACTAAATTAAATAATAACATTTCTCTATTATGTATAACTGCACATGTAAGACATGATTTGAACATTTGCTAAAAAAAAAAAAACGACATGATTTGAACATTTCAAGGTTGCCGTTTCTTCTTTTTATTCACACATATTAAAAAATATATATAATTAATATTTTTATTTTATATATAAATGTCTGTCTATTTATTTTCTTATATTTTAAGTTAAAAATACGTTTATAAAAGAGAAAAACTAGAATTATGGTGGGACTTAAATCAACCCTTGAAAAAGAAATGAACAAAATAAAGAAAAACGAATTCTTAAGTATTAGAGAGTCGCCCATAAAGCATAAATTATTGAATTCTTCATTTTGGTTTTGGAGTAAAACGTTGATTATCATTTCTCCAAAATTATTTTATTGTGTGTTTCATAACTCATAAGTAGACATGGCAACACAACCCGCACACGTCGGGTTCTATCCGCTCCCGCTTCGATTTTAACGGGGAAAAACCGAATTAACTGGGTCTGGGTGCGGGGAAAATCCGAAGTTTTAATGCGGGTCCAGGGTCAGGGTTGGAGAATACTCACACCCGCCCCACACCCGTTACGCGAATTTTTCTTATTTTTCTCATTATTTTTTTTTATTTTTTAGCTTTTTTAATTATTATTGTTTTGTTTTCATCTTTTGATCAATATTCCATGTGCAGGTTATGTTTTTCAAATTTTGTACCATAAAGTTTTGTTAAATAATTGGATTTCTTTGCTATCGATTTTTTTATATTAATTTGTTTAGTTTTGCCAGCTAAATTATTGTTCCTGAATATTCAATGTTTATTTGTCGTTAGTGTTTTAAGTTGGGAGCTTGTTGTCATAGTTGAATTAATAATTTGTTGTAAATAAGAATTAATTTGCTTGCTTACTATGATTTTTTTCAATAGTTTTCTCAGGTGAGGGTGGGGCGGGGCCGGTAAACCCGTCCCGTTGGGGGTAGGTCTGGGGGTAAACTTTCTATCCCCACTGGGTTTGGGGGTGGGGCGGGGCTGGGTATAGTGAAACGGGGGCAAGGTTGGGTAGCATTTAAGATTTGACCATCATTGGTTTGATATATTATCATTTTTAGTACATCTTCATGTCGCTGTTATAAACAAAAGTCAATTTTTTAGATTTATTCGATAAATGATATATATAGTCTATTATATAGATCATATATAATTTATTGAATAAATCTAAAAAGTTAATTTTTTCTAATAATAGTTACTCGAATGTGAACTCCATTTAAAGGATCAACAATATGCATATTTAACAAATTGTTGCTCACTTATAGCATGTGAACTCACTAATTGAAATATTATCATTAATTAGTCGGTGTGTCAGCTAAATCAGACAAGTGGTGTGCTATGAATTACAGACACCTTTTGAATTAAACATGTTTTGGTGTCGGACACGTGTCGTGTTTGACACCGACATATATAATCATACTGAATTATATTGTTTTATCAAATTATTAACGATATTGACGTGTTAGCGTCCGTGTTCGTACTTCATAGGTGATGTGTCAAAAATTTCATGAATAACACTATTACTTTCCTCATTAGAGAACCAAGTTTCTTATATATCTATACTAATAGAACTCAATCAAAGAATAGTATCAAAATATTACAATGTCTCTCTTCCCACCGGCTGTAACCTTCTCACCACCCTGAGCAACCTCACACAGTTTATCGTATTTGTTAAACCAAAAAAAAATCCGCTGAACCAAAAATATCCTAAAAAATGATTATTTTCAATACAGACATTAATAGTTGTATTATGCATAACAACGTCATTATCAATCATCAACCTTATGATCCTTTGCTTTCTTTTGTATATGAGCATATTTACTCACCGCTCACGTAATATACCTTTCATGGTAACCTTTCTCATGCTCCACATTAACCGTATTATGTTCAGAAGCTGCAGAAGCGTGACCAATACTCTTTACCAATGCTAAGAAAAAAAAGAGGAATATTTTCGTATTCGACATTAACAAGACAAGCGTAACCTACATAACCTTCTATTTCCATTTAAACTGTATCTCATATTTTTGTAGATAGATCATATCAATTAAAATTCTTGCAAAATGTTAAAAATATCTATCATGAGAGCACTTACCGGTAGCAACATCCAAATTTATCGGAAGGCCAAGGCTATTAGCAATAGTAAAGAGAATCTTTGAACTCCAATTTTCTTTGAGTCAAACCAAATAAACAAACTCAACCATGCACTATTGTTTGCTTATGGTTATTAGGATAGAAATTTGGAGACCAAGCAAACAATTTTAAAAACTTGAGATTAAGACTCTGTTAAGAGTCCCACATCAGATAAGTGATGACCTGGCAATGTGTTTATAAGTGGAATCCTAATCTCCTCTGCAAAATACACTCCCGCCCTGCAAGCATGACAATTTTACCCCTGCGCATGGTAACTAACGCACGTGTAAAACTGTGTGTTAGTTAACATGCGCTGCGTGACTACTTAACTTGCGCAGGGGTATTTTCGTCTTTTTGGCTGGGCGGGAGTGTATGTTGCGAGGTTGTGTTAGGCCCAACCACGATTTCTAAGATGGTATCAGAGGGACCACCCACCATTTATGTCCATGATCCAAGTCCAATAGTGCAGGTCGTGAGGGGGTGTGTTAAGAGTCCCACATCGGATAGGTGATCTTCATCACATAAACACTATAATGATCTTCCATAGAAAAGAAAATTCATAAAATCCTTTTTTTAGGAGATAATGTCTCATCTTTAACAACTTTCAGAGATTAACCAATTTAGCATGTAAGTCTTGGCGTTTCAAAGGAGGATCACCCTTGGTGAAATCAACTTAACCATCTAATTGTGATTGAACGGTTCAAATTGACTATGAGTCTCTTTACTCATTCTTATAGCTTTATAAATAACTCATGAATTTTCCTTTCAAAATAAAGACGATTTTCTGTGAACAAAATTTGATTCAATGTTCTGCTCAATACGCTTAAGAAAAGAATCCAACTAAATAATCTTTTAAAAAAGTGAAAAAATATTCCTCGTGGTCTATATTTAAATCCGTCTCCATATTAAACTTTTAGATTTTAGGGTTGGACTCTGAGCCAGTCTAAAACAAAAGTGTTAAACACCAAGAAAAATCTTCACTTACCTGTTTAAAACTACCAACCAAACAAATCTTATATGGACATAATCTCATATAAAAGATACTTGAGCTGATACATAAATGAAAGAATATTAATTTAGTCATTTCCTCTTATATTTTTTCACTTCTAAATATTTCTACTTTGGGGGTTATTTCCATTATGACTTGGTTGTGTAAATTTGAACATTAAGCATTAACGGTTAAGGTTACGCGCATGGGACGAGTTTGAACTCGCAGTTTTCTTAGCCTCCCCCAATAAATCTTGACATAGTTGGGAGATACCGCAATCACATGACTATGATGCAAGAAAGAGACATCTGTGCTTGTGTCCAAAATCAGATCCACCACTTCGTATTGTTGCAAAGATCTTTGCCATAAATTAATACACACTACTAACCCTTTACTACCCTCACAATTCTACCCTTCTCCAATCACAATCTTTTGCCTAATGCCCATCATGTTGATGATGCAATGGTTGGGCTAGTTCTAGGATTTCGTGATCTTTAGAGTATTTTTTATCCCCTAAAGTGAAGATTGTTAATGCAGACTTGCACTATAATACACATCCCACTGAGCACGAAACAGCTGTTCCGATTGTTTCAGCGACCTACACGTGTGTTTATATCATAGTAATTTAGAGTGATTACAATGGTTTCCTCGTTGAACAACAATCGCTTATACGATGAGAACAAAAGAGTGAGAGACTAAAAAAGGATTCTGTGTACCTTTAGCTGGTAGCTATAGGACCTTTTATATTTAGACCTTTAGCCATCTAATAATCAGATTTTAATATTTTATACTTTAACGATTGAATGTTTTTGTCATTATTTTTGTCGAAACAAATTAGAGATCAATGTTTATCTTAATGACTGAATTTTCATTCACAATTTTTGTCATTAAAGTTATTAACGATCGATTTTTATACCTACTGAAAATTCAGTCACTATTTAAAAAAACAAAATCATGTGTAGCTATAGCACACATGGACATGATGTAGATCCGCTCTTGAGGTGTTGTTGAGATAGTTGTTTAAAGATTGTTACGATCATGAGATTTTGTAACAGTCGAGCATTGAAGAGTCATGATGGTCTAAGACATTACAAATTTTGGAGAATCTGAAGCCTCCGATCGTTGGAGGGCAAGATGATATACACATTTGAAGATGTGAGCATTGTATTTAGATTCACTCAAAATTTGGTTTTTGCCGGTCGAAGATTTTTAGACCAAAGAAGTATTGAGTCTCATCAGTGTCGACCGTTGAATATGAATCTTTATCAATCTAAAACATATGTATTCATAGTATGTATAGTCTGTCTATAGCTTCTCGAGGTTGAGCTATGTCAGGGGATTCAACATAATTATATATAATCAAAGTTAACATTTATATAAATGGACTACAATGCTCCCTTTTTAGTTTGAACCTGAAACCCATAAGGGTCATTAACAAACCAATCACTACAACATTCTAAACATTTGATTAAATTTACAAATTAATGTATGTCGATTATATTTTGTTTTTTTTTTAATTATGGCCCAATTTGTTAAATTAGAGTAGGGATTCAGAAAATCATGATGAGTTTAAATAGTTGATAACAACGTTGTATAATAGTTTTTAAAAAATACATTGTATATGATGTATAAATTAACATTGAACTTTTAATCTTGAACATCTAATTCATTGATCTTATAAAGGTGAACTTTTTGTTACTAGAGAAAAAAAAAACGATATTCAAACCGTTTAAGACAGTCTTGATAGTATGCACTCTTCTTATCTTGATATCACACATGGTATGTTGTTCCAATTGTTTTAGTGCCTTACACGTGTGTTTGTATACATTCATAGTATGTATTTTGAGCTCACACATGTTATGCTTTTTTATTGACACGTTCTACCCCCTCATGTGCTCCAGAATAAAAAAGAAAGAAATCCTAACAAAGTAAACTCTTATTTTAAATGCGATTCAGTAAATGTAAATAGTCATGAATTTGGGGTTGATGAAGAAGAATTTATTTGTTTGCTTAAAGATGATTTTTGTTTTACAAAAACAGAATGATAGTTATTCATTTAAATTAATAGAATACATCATAATTAATATCGTTAAAAACGTAAAGGATGAATCTACGAACAAACTCACAACACTCAACTTAATAGCATATAACGGCAAAAGACCTACAAAAAATATGATGAAATCTAAATCACCAGTGTACTCATGCTTCCGAATATGCAACGTTGGCGTCCAAATCATCGGTTGAATTTGTGATTGACTGAAGTTGATCTTTCAATATGAACCAATCGTACACTACAACAAAGACGTGAAATCAAACAACGTCGTACAATACAATGAACAACACAACGCCGCACTCAGACGACGAAATCACGAAAAACACTAAATAAATCACTTGTTATATGTAAAAATAATTTATTCTGATAGAAAGAAAAGAGAAAAAGGATGCAGAAAGGTGATTCTATGTCAAAAATGACCTAAAACCATCATTTCTCGACAAGTGAAAGAGAAAGAAAACTTAGAGAGAAGTTGGAGTTTCTCTCATCGAAAAATACCAACAAGTCTTATCAGGGCATTTGCTTAAAGAGGACTTGAAAAATTCAGTTTTGAATTTTGGTTAAGTCGCTGTATCATACTAAAGGAATAAATGTCTGACTCACTTAGTTTTTAAAATGAATCACTTAGTTTTTTTTTTTAAACCTTATCTCCTTTAAAAAAAGTTTCTAAAACCTTAATGAAAATCGGTTTTAATTTTTTTGAGGCGAATTAAAAACAGATGGTTCTTTAAACCAAAAAAAAAGAAAAAAAGACAGATGGTTCCCAAACAAGAAAGTTACCAGAGTCATTGTTAATAAATACACCTTTTATTTCCATTCTAACGCCACAATAGAGGGGAGTGGACAAAAGCTCAAAATTCCAAACACCATGATTAAACACGTGATGAGCCATATTATAGTAATGCGGCATCAAAGTATTTTGTTTTAATCGTATCCACATGGATTTGATGAATGAACTCTTAGGCTATTGGATTATTAAATAGTGTGTTGTAATTAAATTGTGCTAGGAAAGGGATTTGGTTATTTGTATATTGGTTGAATTATGAGTGAGGGGTGAAACAGAAAATAAGCAAGTAATGTTAGGATTAACTTTCATTAGTTAGTTCACTAACGTTTTTCATTGATTCACCAACAAATGGTTTTCTGACAATTGTTTCAGTTTGTTTTGAAACTTGTCGTTTTTTTCTTACGAGACTCTACTCCTTAAATTTAAAGTTTAATGACTTAATCATTTAGACCCATATTTTTTTTATTTTTGAATTTTTTATTCTCAGGTAAATAAAATAAAAACTTACATTAATTTTATTTGATTTTTAGTAGTATTTTAAAATTTTTATTTTATATATTTTGCATTGTTTCTTGGTGATTTTTACGGGTAAAATTCAAAAATGGGGAAATGGGAGAAGGCTTTGATAGTTGCTTATATATTGGTATATTTCATATTATATAATATACACAGTATTTTTTGAGTTTGGATGATATAATTTAAACATAGGTAAAATGAGAGTTTTATAGGGTGTGTAAGAACTCGAAAGTGTGTGAAAAGAAATTATCTTTCATTTTTATTATATTTAATTTGGAAAGACGGATAAAGTGGCCCGTATGCTAGTAAAACATAGAAAATTGCTCTTCTCCCATACGAAATTGCTCAATTCCACATGAACTAACCAAAATAACTTCAACGTGAATTAAGTCACGTTCGGTATATATCAACTTGAGTTAAGTCACGTCGAGTCAACGTGAGTTAACTCACGTTCGGTACATACCAACGTGACTGTGGTGTCTGGAAATGCCAATTTTTAATGGTTTATATTTTTAACAGTTTGTTGTTTGTTTATATTTTTAAGTTTAAACATAACAATTTTTTTTTTTCACAAAAGTTCAAACATAAACTTATAGAGCTTACACCAACAATATATAAGGAATGTACTGTGAATTTGTGACTAAAATTACACCATTAAATTTAGATATGTAGAGAAAATATAAGTGACAATCAACAAACAAACATTCCAAGCAACAACAATTAACTAAGTATAAAGAATAGTCACAATCGAACCAAAGAACAACAAGATAAAGAGAGTAGATGTTTATCCAGTCCTACAATGACATATATCTGAGGAGACTGCATCTCTCTAATCTATTACCAAAGAGTCATTACAAAGAAATACAACAGAGTTATCAGAAATTAGCTTCAACAAACTTTCAAGAGAACACTTAATTTCTACCCTTTTTTGAAATTTCATCATGCATCTAAGATATTCAATGATTTCTCTAGACAAAAGGTTGTTCATGTGTTTCTCAACTCTAAAATCTATTCCAAAAATAACCAACCCTTAGCCTTTGATTTCCTGATGATCTCCTCTTTTCGTCTTTCAAGATTCAACCAAGTTGCTCACAACTCTCTCACTCACACATGTTTTCCATCCCATGAATCTTCACCAAAAGGCTCCAACCCTTTTTCAAGTGTCCCCTCTTTTGATTCCCCTGGATTCACATATTTTTAACCCCTTTAAATCTCTCTAAAAGACCATCAACTATTAGCCTCTAAGTTTTCTAAAACTTCTCTCACATGGTTTCATGTGATTCCTTGCAAAAGAATGAGAAAAGGCGTAAATAAAGGTTCAAACTCGGTGTCATGCGCCTCATGGAAGGCCAGGCCAAGGCTTAGGCCTGGGGTGCGACGACCTAGGGTCCATGTCTGTAGGGGCCAAAATGTTTTTTTTTTTGTAAAAGGGGGTGTATATAGCAATACATATTTAATTTGGGGTGCATATAGCAATAAATACTATGGTGGCCCAAACATTTATCAGCCCAGCAACCCTACACTCTTTTTGTTTTTACAACTGAGCAAAATTTCCTTTTCACAGCGCAAAGCTTTCATTTTCACACCCCTAGTATTGATGAGGTGATATGATTTTATATTTTCAAGAATTAAATTGAGCATTTTCCAACATAAAATTACCAACAATGATATTCACACATTCTTAATTTTCATACACTCATTTAGCATCTCATTTTTTTCTCCATATCTCTATTTTTATCACATGATCAAACTTATTACATTAATTTTTCTTATCTCTGTCTCTCGATATGTATACTTCTGAGGTGTCTAATGATTTTTTTTTAAAAATTAACTACACATTATAGAATAATGTGCAAGTAAAATTTAGGTGGGCTGTTGTTTACCTAGAAAATCTTTAGAAATACAACTTAAAAGTACATGTAATGAGAATACTTTCAAGATAATATTTAGCAAGTGTCATTCAAACAAATATATTAATGTTGCATCTCCTTAGAATATTATTTAATTTCAATGCATTTATGTTTAACTATACTAAATAGTAAATATCACCTTTGTGATGTACAAAAAAAAAAAAATCAGCTTTGTTACTTACAATTATTTATAGTTTTGTCACTATTAGAATTATGAACTGTTTGGTTTATAAAAGAAAGATAGTCGAAAGAAATTCCAAGGAAAGGAATGAAATAGAGTAAAAAAAAAAAGGCAAGTGAGAAGAAAAGAAACATATATTTGAAATTATATGAATACCCTAATAAAAACAAATGCATCATAATCTTAATTTAAAAACAACTTTTTACAGGATCAAATGTACTATTAAATATCATACCTAATGTGATACTGTAATTTTTTTATTTTTTTTTACATCAGCATGCGATACAATGTTCAATTAACTTGAGATGTATGGTTTCATTGACCACTTGCAAGAAGACCCATTTAAAGACAAAGCAATGTGATGATATTTTTTCTGCCGAACAACTAAACACAATTCCTCTCAAAAAATAAACACAATAATATGCCAAACTAACATATTTTTTCAATGATTTCCTCTCCGTGGGTTGCACGAGTTTTCATTACTACACACATGACATATCTAGAATTATTTGATAACTATGTTGTGTTTAGAGAAGTATAATATACTAGTATTTAGAGAAAAGTTTATTGCTGAGGTTATGCTTTTTTTTTTTTAACGTTGTTTATGAAAATTTGCCACTTTTTTGTTCGCAATGTTATAACATTGGTCATAGTTTTTTCGCCTTGTAAACTTGTTAAAGTGGATCAAGAGAAAGTTACCACAAATGAAAAGTATAAACGCATGGGGAACAAAACTACGCATGTTTCAAAGAATGATTTGGGAAAGGAATCGGTTGAAAATGTAACAAATAATGTCACTAAAGCAGTGGTTGATAATAATCCTCTTTTGAGATTTGTGCATGGTACTAATGTTGTTGATACTATGAATCTAGAAGACATGGTTGTTCAAGGTAATGAGAATTTAAGTGATTTAGCAGATATAGAGACCCTTACGATCATAATAATATTGACATAGATTGTGAAGATTCAAATTTAGCTGACATTTTCTATCAAGAGAATCATCAGGAAGAAACAATATCAGATACAATTCTTTTGGGATGTAACTCCATTGTGGTGACAAACTCTAACTTGTCAAACTTTAGTACATCTATTATTCATGACATGCAAATTATATGGATTGTTCATCCAGAGACCCAACAAACAATGAATTTTCTAAGTGAGATGACTCAAAATGAAGAAATTGTTGATTTGGATGAAAACACAAGCCGCCATTTCAATTTGTGATCCCTAGAAAGAAGAAAAGCAAGAAGAAGCAACCTTAGGCGGGCAAATAATTTAAGGTGGATGCTTCTGTCCGTTCGTCTTATTAGCTTGTTTTTTTTGCTATCTTTATGTTTTGTTTTTCTTTTGCTTTTACGAAGAGTTTTGGTTTTGTCTTCCTTCCTTTTGTACTTTTTTCTTTCTTTTAATATATGATTAAGGTATTGCAGTTTTGTAGCAAAAGACCACTGTGCATCTCATTTCTCACTTAAAAAAAAAAAGTTTATTGCAAGTTCAAACTTGGGGTTCATCTTATCAAATCTTCATGTAATCTTAGACCATCCGAACACCACACGTACTAGACTATACAACATAACAACAATACTTTAAATGAAATCAAATTGAATTTCTAGTGACTGGATACAGTATATTATATAGTATAGACTGCAGAGTATATATCCTCTGTGGCCAAAGCCAAAATAAATCAGTGCATGTTCCCTAAAGAAAGGTTTACTAAAACTGCAAATGGTGTCGTGTTCTTATGATGAAAATGGGATCAAATAGTGAGATGAGTAGTAATCATAAACAAGAAGACACTTCGATACATCTGTTCTCAACTTCCACTCATGGTAAAGTCATAATTTTCTCTCTTTTGCTTTTTCCACTTGATTATTTTTTTACATATGATTCAGTAGTAATATATACTGCTTATGTCACCTTTGGAAATTCCACGTCAAAGAAAGCGATGAACTGCCTCTTATTATTATCACCTTTAATTTTAGTCCATGTCTTTATCGTTTTGAACTTGAAAAATGTTAGATATCAAGAATGATTTTATCAAGAAAGATATGGCAAAATAATCACCCTTAGATTTCAATCTTATTTATTAACCTTTCATAAAATAAAAAATACATAACACCCATCACCCCATGATTTCCGGCCAGGTTGAGATTTTATTGGTTAACATTAATTTTGAGAAAATCTCTTGATAAAATATAAGGGTGATTATTCAGACATGTTATTCTTGAATCTTTCTTGATAAAATCTTTCTTGATATATAGCATTGCTCTTTTGACTTACTTTCAAATTTAGCATGCCTTAATTTCTATTTTATCCACTTTGGTTTGGTCATATTCATGCATACAATTCTGTCTGCCAAATAAAGTTACACACGTCTTCATTGTATCACAAGGCCGGCCAAGCTATTCTTTTGCACAATCATCAATCTTCATAAATTCATTTTTAAATCTTGTACTATATATATTATTCAACGAGAATAAATTATTTTCCAATTTATTTATAAATTGTAGTTATAAAATTAGTTTGATTAGAATTACTGAGTTTTTATTGGATGTTGGTGTATAAATAGTTTACATCAACATTAAACTCTATTTAGTAGTAACTATTTTTTTTGTTTAATATTAATAGTGACATTTTCAATTGTTGAGTGTATTTTATATAACATATTAGTATATATTAAGATTCTCAATTTTGTAGTGCTTGTACAAAGGAAGGTGTGGTGAGATCATGCATGTGAATTCGTTTGAAATCTTGTATTTGTGAGTATCCAATAATGTTTTTTCTTCCCTTAATTTATTAATTGGTTGATCACATTGAAAGTGTCTGATTGCAATATGATAATTGGATTTCATTCATATATAGTATAAGTTCTTTTCAATGCCACCTTCTGGATAAGCTCAAATGTGTCATTCATTCACCAACCCAGAGGAAGAATCTGGCAGACTTAAACTTAATAAACTCGTGAAATTAATAAACATTTTTTCATTGACAAAGGTTTATAATACTACTACAATTTAGATTTGAAATCAATCAATCATCAATTTCAAGAACACTACCACAAACTTTGCAAAAGTGATTCTTGACTCATGAATTAATAGGAATCTATCTAGCGTGCCATGCTCTTTCATCTATATTGACAACTCAAACGTGTTTGATCCGTAAACCTTTACCTACACCAATAATTTACATGTTACACTCACATGAAAGGCACTGCCTTATTGTCCTTTTTCTCCATCCCCCATAATATTTTGTTTTCTCGTAATTTCAAAATAAATTGTTTTTCCTTCTTCTAATGAAAATGAATAGTGTGTGTACATAGAAAAAAAAATTGATTTGATCAGAGTGTAGACAAAGTGGAGTAAAGATCACATGAGGGGACAATTTGATTATAGTGCATGCTTTCACAAAGGACGAGTAGTTAATGAGTGTATCATATTATAGGCTAAAGAAATTAGATATGTTAATATCAATTAATTATTTGGGAAACACGACAAAGCAAGCAAACATGTATGTCTTGTCTTCCAAGTATTTTATTTTAATAATAATAATAATGACCCTATGTTGCTCGTTGCCATGATTTTGGCTAAATTATATAAGTTTGGCTTTGAATTGAGTTCCACCACTTTGATATAATTTCCTATAATTGAATTTCAATGAGAAGACTTTACATCAAATAACGATGCCAAGTCTTGTCCAAAACCTTGTTTGTTTGGTTTTGGTCTTTACTATTTTTCTTTCTTGATCCTTTCGTTATTATGATTTTTTTTATAAAAATATTGTCCTTGTTTTTTTTGTTTGCACTTTAGTTATAAAAAAAAAGGTAGTTTCTTGGAACATCGAACAAAGGACTACTTTGTTTTTCATTTTACTGACTTTGGACTATGTACATGAATTCATCTATTCATACACAGAGAAAATCAAAAGAGTCGTGACACAAAGATGAGGGACATATTTTCTTGGATATTAATTGAAGTGCCTTTGTTGGCTTGGAAGTGTCCTACAAAGTACGTCTCGGTGAACTTAAAAGGGGTTATTGGGCTGCTTCAATTTGAAGGGTCAATAGACACATCTCAATCTTGATGCCTATGTTAGTGTGCACATATGGAGTAGTATATTGTAAGGTCCAAAGTGTATACATACATCGTATAATGAATTTTTAAGGTTTATTTTCTTTTGAGATTTGAGAAACAAAACAACAATATATAAGTTTTAATAATATTTGCGGATTCAATATATATATATATATATATATATATATATATATATATATATATATATATATATATATGGATTGTTGTCAAGAGCATGTATATTTTTCTGAAAAAACCAAACGTGTCCGGAAAAAAATTGTGGTTTTGTCCAAAATTAATATGATCTTTGGACATCTAAGTTTGTTAACATATTATAGAAAAGTGTCATCGTGAGCTTATTTAACTCAGTTGGTAAGGACAATGCATAATATATGCAAGGTTTGAGGTTCGAACCACACAAAAAAATATTATCAGGAAAGTTACTCCTCCGTACATTTGAAATTGCTAAAAAACATACCCAGTTATAGTTAACTACATTTCGACTTTTCCAGCGATAGTTAACTACAGTTGAACAATTTTTAAAACGGTTTAATCATTTTTTTAAATCGGTTTGAGCTGACTTAAAAAATATTCAACCACCAAAGTGTAGTTAACTACAGTTGGTTTTTTTAGCAATTTCAAATGATAATACTGTTGGGCTTTGCTGCTATTCCCCATTTTTTTGCTTCTATAGGCCTTCTAAGTTTGTTTAGATATTATCATAAGGAATTATATAAATGTTAGTATGTTTTAAGAAATTTAATCCACTTTTTCACTTCTTATTTTATATTTTAACTTTTGTAAATATTAATATTTATGTTTTTTAATTTGAATATTGTTTTAATATATTTTAAATTAATATTTTAGACTTAAATTGGACTTTTCGAAAGTCTAGTAAAACCTATTAACATACTTGAATGTGTGTTTCATATATAAACATCTTTAAATAGATAATATGATTTATATTAAGAGATGAGTTTCTACTAACCACCAGACAATTTGAAAAAAAAAAATGATTTACCTTAAAATAAATTAGCAGAGGTAATAACTAATAAACCCAAGATAATATGCTCCACTTAGATATTTAATACGATACTTTATAGATTTGATTTTATAAGCAACATAAATGTAATCTAGGCTAATATATTTAAATTAGGAAAAATGTTAACAAGTAAAAGTAATATCATCAAAATAATAATAATCAACCCAAGAGCGCTTAGATGAGATGGAACGGGTCTCTTCTAGCTTAACCAAGGTCCTGAGTTCGAATTCAGCCTTGGGCATGCAGCAGCGTTAAAACTCTTAGAGAGAGTCTACCGCCCATTTGGGTCCCACAATGCTCGAGGGATTAGTCTCCGCAGGGAGGATACCCGGTTTACACAAAAAAAAAAAAAAAAATCATAATGACTATTATTCATGTTTATTTAATTAACCTAATCTTCGTAAGATCCAAAAACATTTTGTTGTTTATCACAAAAAGAAAACACATTTTGATAAGATGCTAAAAATCTCCATCACTTTAATCAAACTCCGACCACCACAAAAAAAATGTCTTTACCCTTGAATCCAAGATCATACGCACAATTTCATTTTACATAATATAATATGACACTTTTACATAAACAGATTTCATTTACCCTTGAATCCAAGATCATACGCACAATTTCATTTTACATAATATAATATGACATTTTTACCTAAATAGATTTCTAAAAAAATAGTCTTCTTTATTTAAAAAAGGAATCGGACCTAATCTGGGCCATAGAACCCATGTATGTTGACTAGAGCTCTACCTGTAATTATGTGTCAACCAACTCCAACGGTGAAATATATACGTAGAAGATTTGGAAAATAATTCATAAACACCTTAACTACTCATTCTACACCTAAAAACGAAATGAAATAAATAAAGTGAGCAATGTGATATATTGATTATATGGTGTTGAAGAATTATGAACGTTGAAATATGATTTTTCGTGGCATTCATTTTGGAATCACTAGATATGACTAAAAAAGAGTTAGTTAGAATGATATTAGAAAGAGAGGGTCATTAGCCCTTCTCACTTTAAAAACCCAATAATACATCTCATTTCAGATGCTCTTCCTCATACTAGGAGAAAAAATATGTACTATTTATTACTGACCGATTGATAGAGAATTTGGAATATCGTAAGCAGAGATATGTGACAATTCCAAAATAATTGCATTGCCTTTAATTAAGAATCATTTTCCATAAATAACCCATCTGCTTCTTACCTTGTAGTTTGGTTTCCCAGAGCTAATTCAATGCAACAAAAAAGTTTACAACATGTAAAACTGTAACAATGCCTATTTACCTGCCACACACGTATACATAACACAATACCCCTTAGAATTGACAACTGAGAAAACCATTGTTACCCGAGCCGAGCTATATTCCCTTCATGTTGATGCAATTAATGAGAACAAAAATCAAAACCTCAAATTAACACGCAACTTTGTTGATTCTCATCCATAACTATCCATGCCTTTTGACTATTGACATTTCAAAATTGAAAATGCAAAAAGCCAATATCACTCATCCAATGAAAGAATAAAAGAAATATTTATAAATAGAATAAAATGAAAATCTACTAAAACCAAACTTTTTAATTGGTAATGTAGATTCATTTGAAAGAGAAACAAAAATGTAATTTATTTTTTTTGCTTTTTACCGGAGACTATTATTCAGGTAAAAATAATAATGTGTTGTTGTTGCTAAGAGAGAAAGACCTCAACGGTTGAATTCTTGGGAGTAAAGCAAACAGGGCAAACTCTGAAATGCGCATCGCATTCTGTACAAACACACAAATGCCGACAAGGTAAAATAACCACTGTTGCCACGCGCTTTTCACACCCTCTACATTTCCCACGCGCCGCCCCAACCTCAACCACTCTATCAGGGTCAATATAAGCCGATTCAGCATCCTCTGCCTGTCCTTCCACGCCGCAGGAAACACCGCCGCCGGCATCTTCGCCGGTTTGGCACATTATTGTCTGTTGCAGCTGGGCTTTTAGAGAAGCTGCTGCGGCTTCTTGGGCCCGGGCTTTTGCCTGCCATACTTGAGCTTCCATGGTTAACTGGGCCGTACGGGATTCTAACTCCGCGTTCCTGCGCGTGGCTTTTGCGAATTCCACTTCTTTCTCTCTTAACCGGTGCGCCACCGCTTCCTCCGCCGCGTTTAGTAGCTCCCGGTAATGTTTTTGCCTTTTCTCCGCCAATGTCCGACGTAGATTCTCTCCCTGAAATACCCATCACGCATAAACATTCAAAATCATTCATTTTTCTCCAAAAGAAGTTGAATTTTTTGTTTACCTGGGTTTGAAGATATTGGTCTAATTCATCGTGTTGTTGTTTGATTTGAGAAACAAGTCCTTGTGGTAATAGAGATGAGAATGAAGGTTGTTGGTGTTGATGAAGTTGTAATTGTAATCTTTGTTGTTGTTGATCATCGAATGATAAACGAAGGCCAGTAGAGACAACATGATGATGATGATGATTATGGAGTTGAGAAAGATGAATAATTTGAGAAGGTTGAGATTGTAAAGAGAAATGATTGACAACGTTAGGGGATGTTCCTTCTCTTCCTCTCTTGCGAGAATTTGTACCTGCGGTGAGTTGAGAAATGAGATGAGATGAAATGGGACACAAGAAGAATGAAAAGAGATAACATACTTACTTGTGTTGTTGCATAGGATATTATGAGAATGATGAGTTTGATGAAGAAGTGATAGTCCTAATGCACCTGATGGTTGTTGTTGTTCATGCCCTTCTTGTTCATTTCTGCTGTTACAATTACAATAAGGAAAATAAGAAGATTGATTCATATCATATCATATAGAATTGAATTTTTGAGGGAAATGTGAAAGAAAGAACCTGTTATTATTGTTGTTGTTTAGAAGAAGAATATTAGATGGATATTGAGCTTGAACAGCCATCAATTCTTTCGAGATATGGGAATATGAATATGGGATGGGGAAAGAAGAGAAGAGATATATGCGATTGATTGAAACGAATCAGTCCAAGAGAGACACCTTATTCTGCTCTTCTTCCTCTACTTAATTGCCTTTTCCTTTTCTTCTAAACTACTCTCTTGCCTTGCCTCTTCTTATTATATTATTTTATATTTATATACCTTTCCTCTCAAATCTTTTTAATAATAATTCATGTCCACAGTAAATTATTAAATAGATTAACAAATTAAGTGTGAAATTGCATGGGATGGGATGCAAACAAACTAACTAACTAATATTAAGCGTTGGTAAATAAATGGGTGATGTATTGTTGTTGTTCTGCCATTGGAATTGGAATTGGAATTGGAGTTATGTACTTACTATCTATGGCCCATGCGTCTCTCCCTACCTTTCTCTCCCAACTTCATACTTTCCTCACAATTTTTTTATTCATTTCACCCCATGCAATGCAATTGCAATTATTAGGGTTTTGGTTTTAACACTATGATTTCTAGGAGAAAATAATTCAATAAATTTAAGTTCGGTCAAAAAGTAAATATAATATTGTTAGAATTTATTTTTAACGATTCTTATATTTATAATAAAGAGCTCATGGGTCATTCATTTTTTATTACATAATAAATATCACAATCACAATGAAAATGAAATGAATACCTCCCTCATTTGTGAATTTGGATAATGGAGATGTCTTGGAAGTTTTCAAAGAATGGTGTATTTCCCACGTGGAGCAAAAATGGATATCTTTATACAGAATCAGATTTAATCACTGTTATAGCTTTTCTATAAATTGGATGCATCTCTTCATCACGCACTCAGTTACCTATTTATATTTGTTTCTAATTCATTCTCAATTACCTATTTTATTATCTTCCATAAAAAAATAACAATGATGTTGGATGGTATAAAATATTTGGCACGAAAAGGATATGAAAACCAACATGATGGGAATATATGGAATGAATAATGCATGTCACTTTATTACTATCAAACATTTCACTTTTATCCCTAAAAAAAATATTCTCTTTTATAAAAATAAATAATAATCAAACATTTGTCTCCCTAAATTGTCATGCCAGTCATGTAATTTCATATTGAATGCAGATCGGAAAAATTAATATTTTATTTCTGCTCTTAATTATTCACATTAATTAAATATAATTCAAATAGTCGTCTTCTTTTGTTTTAGACTTCAAATCTTCCATTTAAATGGAAAAAAATATATATAAAGGAAATATATTAGGATGAATTTCTAAATGCTCCCCCATTGTTATATTTAGCATTTTTCTTATTGTTGTTAGATCTTAAAAGCAATGTTAATTAGTGGTATAGCCAAAATTAATTTTTACTGGGTCCTGAATGTTCAACTTCTGAACAGCTGTGACTCCTCATTATTCTTTTCTTAGAAAATTATTATGAGTAGATCAAGGTATTCTTCCCGATCTAGATGCATGCATGATTGAAATGATCACTTCACTTTTGCTAATTTACTTCTTGTAATTAGAAAGGGATTTGCTAATTAAAACGTTTGATATATAGGACTATTTCAAATTGTCTAAAACTAACGGAGCAAAATTTAATCCCATAGTAGCGCAAGAAGTAAGAGAAGAAACTTTCAAACAAGATTCATCAGTTATGACGATTTTAATGAGTTTAAACCATACAGACCGACGTTTATTATCTTTGTAAATTAGAGGAAATTTAAAATTATGATTATCAACATACATGCAAATGCAGCTAGTGATTTAAAATTATGTCACATTTTCTTAGTTTTCCTCGTGATAGTACATCCAAGTAAAAATATCTGTAAAAAAATCAAAGTAAAATGAATACGTTACCAAATAAATTTGTTATACTTAAATGTGAAAAAATACTACTAGGCCCTTACATCACGCAAATATTTATTTCTTCAAACACGCATCTTGTGAAAACATAAATCCAAGGAGTAATTACAGATCCTCAACAGGTAGGTCAGGAGGGCAGACCTCGAAAAACAAAATCGTCCAGGGTAGGTTACGATGAATATTTCAAGTTACCTTTTATAAATAATTGAGTGATGCAAGCAAGCATAACTAAAGGGTGGGTTCTTTTTATGTTGGTGTCAAAGAAATTGACAATTAATCGTGACTTGATGGTTAAAACAATAGGAATAATGAACAAGCATGTAGTAGTACTATTTACTTTAATCTTATTAGAAAATACAGTAATTACTTGTAACGGTGAAAAATTATTACTTGTAGTGGAAGGTAAGTGAATACAAAGAAGAAAAAGTTGAAACCGGTATTGGGTGATCTTCCCCAAAAACCAAGAAGGATTTGTAGCTTTAATTAATGAAGGAGAGCGACAAAGGCACTAAATAAAGGAGAAAAAAGAAAGCAAAGAGAGGAAAATGCGAAAGAATGGTTAGAATGGCATCACACATTTTGTCTTTGCCTATTAGGTCCCAATATAAAGGTCGGCTAGCTATATATATATATCCATCCTAATCTTAGTGTTTTAATTCATTTTTCTTAGTTTAATTATTGCCAATATCATACAACCTAGCACGGCAAATATATCTATGATTAATTCTCTAATCTATAATTATAGTCATTGTTTTCTTAACCCTCCTAGCTAATGAGGACAGCCCCACCTTTCTCCATCTATGCATTGTTTTGTTTGAGTACATAATATTGGTGCTTATACAGTTAATAAGGCAACAACCTGTCTGCATTTGCCTTGTTTCCTTCATAAATCCTATTGCATAGCATAGACACACTCTCGTCTCTTCTTTTCTCAACTTTATATCTTTTGGTCCACCAATGAAACAGACCACCCCCATCCATTCATTGCTTTAGCTTAGCTAGCTTCGTAATATATATAGTCCCATCTTCTCCTCAATAATTATTATAACAATAACAACTCATTATATTTGTGACACATGATCGTATCGATAGGTTTTACAAAAAAAATTATTCATATCACTAAAATTACATATTTTAAAACATATCAACAGATAAATAAGACACTCGATTTTTCATTGTCTATATTTGATTATCAATGTGTTGCTGTATTTGGTTGGAGATCAACAATCTTCTTTTCGATAGGAAAGTGGCTAGGAGACAATTGATATTTGATAGCATATAATGGACTTTGGTTCATTAGTTGAAAGAATAGGGGTAAAAAAAAATTAAACAAGCAAAAGTGGATTATATACTATTGATAAAGTAATCTCATCAGCACAAGATGTATCGAAGAGATTACCAAAAGTACAAATAATCCGTCACAATAACAACAATAATGTTAGTCGATGCCCAAACACATTAGAGGGTTCGTCCACCACAACCGAGTGCCATAAACAAAAGTAGAATTTTTAGCTTTCAACCATCATAGTAAATAAGACTTGACTTTATCTAGTAATTGAAAGCTAGAACTTTCCTGATTCTTGAATAACCTACTATTACGTTCGTTCCACAAAATCCAAACACACAAGAGCCAAATGATTTGATGGAAAGTGCTTTGCAACAATCAAATGTATCAAGAGCATTTACTAGATTGTGTCAACAAAAAAATATTGGTGATGGTTGAATGCTCAAAAATCTCATATCTTTTTTTATTTTAATTATAGGTGATCTAACTCGTTTGTTGGTATTGGTGTTAAGGGTTAACACCTTGTAATATTGTTCTTTCGACCTTCATTCTTTAATCTTTTATGTGTATTTTCGGACATTTTTAAGCCGTTGCAGACACACCTTATGTTTGATTGAGTCTTATTTCCCGTAATATATATCATTTACGGTTTTTGCTCCTATAAAATTTTCGGTTTGGTTTGCACCCTCGTAAAATATATTTTTTCCGGAAAACACCCTTTATAGGCCATTCAAAAACCAAAATTTTTTGCAAAAAAATTCTAAAAATGGCCTATTAGGGTGTTTTCAAGAAG
This sequence comes from Medicago arabica, assembly GCA_946800305.1. Classification (NCBI taxonomy): domain Eukaryota; kingdom Viridiplantae; phylum Streptophyta; class Magnoliopsida; order Fabales; family Fabaceae; genus Medicago; species Medicago arabica. The sequence goes on from OX326968.1 coordinate 45,959,726, forward strand.
AAAAAAAATTACGAGGGTGCAAATTATACCGAAAATATTTTATAGGGACGAAAACCGGAAATGACATATATTACAGGAGCGAAAAACACTATCAACCCTTTTAATATAAATTATGGAAATTTGTTGTCCCGTAAACAAAATTAGACCAAACACCCTCGTTTGTTGACCTCATACACATAATCCTGTGTTCACAATTCAGCTGAAGTTATATATCATAGGTTAGGTGACGTGAAATTAGGCCACATGCATGATATTCATAAGATCCAAGGTTGAATCTAGAAAATTAGCATTCCCTAGCTAGCATATGTTTTGTTGTTTGCTTCTAAGTGAAAGTAACATATCAGTAATTCAATTTTGCAAACGATTAATTAAAATTCAACTATAATTAAGTAATTGAAATCAAATGGTTAATAAGTTTTCTTAAGACAAATCTTTTTTGAGAATTTGAGTTTGTTTCATGTATAAAATTCTTAGTAATATTTTACTTACCATCGTTACAAACTCCAAATTACTAAGATCTTTTTTTTAATGAATCAGGGGATTAACACATAAAAAAAAAATTGTCCAAAAATAACAATTCAACCGATAAGTTATATAAATAGTTGATTACCGTCTTTCGCTGTGTGAGAATGTTAATATGATCAATAAAGCATGCCATTTTATTGATTGGAATTATTTACACGAAATTAAATTATGCAACACATGAATTTTTGTGATAAATGGAGGAAAATATGGTATGAGCAAGGAGCAAGCCGAAGAGAAAAATATCAATAATGAATTGGTCTAAGTGAAAAAGAAGAGATTTCTAATTCATGCGTAAAGAGAAAATTCAATTGGAAGCAGAGAACCCACCATGTATGCCCCACAAATTTTCTGTCGGAGATTAGTCACTTCTAAATGACAGTGAAAACTTCGTACCAATATCATGGTAACCCAAAAATCTGAATAGGAGGGTGTGAAGGAGGTTACTGTTGAATCAACGCAAAAGATCAACCAAAGTCCTTCTAAGAACGAGGTGGTTGAAATGATTGAGATATAGACAGTCACAAATGTTGACAATTTTCAAAGGCTTGAAAATTGTCCACTGGAAAAACTTAGAAACATTTCAAAAAGATAGGAAAATCCAATTTCAAATGTGGTTGGAAGGATTTCAATCAACGAAGGAAATCTCAATGGGAGATGAGTTGATTATACGCTCATGTGCAAAAGAAGAAGCATTACAAAAGGCTTTAAATGTAAACCCGCACTGGTTGGATAATAGATTTGTAGAAACAAACAAATGGTCTCTTATTCACACGCCTCCTAAAGAAAGAGTAATTTGGATTAATATCTACGGGATCCATCTACATGTGTAGGGAAATGAAGATTTTTAGAATATGGTGAGTAAGATAGGGGTTTTGATTCAGTTAATCTATAAACATAATCACAATCTATGTTGGATGTTGCAAGAGTTTAAGCGGTAGTTCAATCTTGGGAGGTAGTAGACGTGGCAGTGGCGACGATGGTAGTCGAAGATATTTTTATTCTAAGGGTTGGAGTTTGTCAAAAGAGGATTTAATGACGTTTCATTCTAATCAATGTGCAAGGGGTTCAGAGCGAGGAATTGTGAAAGCTTTTCGGGTCATGGTCAGCATACACATAGTGTAGGGTATTACATAGAGGATGTTAGTTTGAAAAATGGTGTACAATCTTAGTCTGTATTGGGAAAGCATTAGATGAAGGTATTGCGTCCCCAATACTGCAGAAAAAAGACTTTAAAAAAATAGGAGAATTAGTGTGTTAAATGTAAAAGGGAAGAAATTGACTGTGTAGAAGAAATATTCTCTAAAAAGCCTAAGGTAGAGGAAAGAATATCATAAGGGTTTCCGAGAGAAGAAAACAAAGAAATTGTGGGGTGGGGGCGGGTTAAAAATGAGTTCGAGCCTATAATAAATGTTGGGGTATTTTGTCGTTGTATGATAGTTCTAAATGGGATTTAATCAATTCTTTTCAAGGTCACGGCTATTTGGGAGTAGTGTTGAAGTGTGGGACCCTAAATAAAGTTTGTGTAGTGGTGAATATTATGCTTGTAACGCCCTACTTTATTTATTTATTTATTTTATCGAGTTTAGTGTCTTTTGTATATTTTATTTGAATAATTGTGATGTGATGTTTTGGGGTATTAGTTGATAGTTATTAGTAGTTTGTTATGACATTAATGGTGAATGAATAGAATTAATTAGATTAATGAGGCATAATGGCAGTTTTGGAATAAGATATATTTGTTAGGTTAAGAATAGAATGAGGTGTATATAGTGGAGCTGAATAGTTATAATAGAATTAATAATCAATATGAGGGTGTGTAGATAGTAAGCCTATTAAAAAGATTAAGTGAGAAACAAACTCTTGGTGGTTATAAATAGAGGAGGAGATTATAGAATTAGGGTTACAACAGTTTTTGGGAGAAAAAGATAGCGGAGGCATAAGGAGAAAACTAGGGTTGAGTGGAAGCTTGTAGAATTCAGAAATTCAACCAATCTAAGGTAAGGGTGAGACTAACCTTCTTTAATCATAAGTATATAATTCTGAAAAGGTTTAATCTCTTGTTGTTGTGAAAACTAGGTTTTGAATTGAATTAAATTGTTAAAAACATAGGTAATCACGTGAATTAATGTAAAAGTTGTTGTCTAGGTTGTAGATTATCAGTATGTAATGTTTCCTATCAATTTTGGGAGTTAGGATGTCAAAAATTGGGGTTTGGAGCAAAATTCTGAAATTTTGTTCGTGTTGTTCGTAGTTATGTTCGTCGTCGCTCGCCACAGCGAGCGATTATCCTCGCCTCGCGAGTAGTAGATAACTCGCCACAGCGAGTACATTTTGTCGCCTCGCGAGTGACCCAGTTGTCGCTCGCCACAACGAGTGTTTTCACTCGCCACAACAAAATCCTTACAGAGAGCTACTGTTAGCTCGCCACGGCGAGTAGCCTTACTCGCCACAGCGAATTGCGTAGTGGCAGAATGTCATGTTTCGCGTTCTTGTGTCTTTTCACACGTTTCTGTTTTGAGTTGGTTTTTGGTTTGAATATGAAAGTTATTTATGATGTTTATATGGAAGTTATCTATATGATGTTTATATGAAAGTTATTTATATGATGTTTATATGAAAGTTATTTATGTGATGTTTATATGAAAGTTATATGATGTTTATATGAAAGTTGTTTATATGATGTTTATATGAAAGTTATTTATATGATGTTTATATGAAAGTTGTTTATATGATGTTTATATGAAAGATGTTATTGTTGTTGTATTTGAAGTTGTGTCTTTGCATAATGATTGTTAAGCGAAGGGGGCTGTAGCCTGTCAATCTTTTGTGAATATTTTAATATGTGAATTACGATGTTAATGTTGTTACATTTCGAGTCGTATCATTGCATAAGCATTTGTCAAGCGAAGGAGGTTGTAGCCTGTCAAGTTGTAGCGAATAGGGCATGATGTCTGTCAAGTCGAATTACGACATTAGCAAAGGGAGTTTGATGCTCTGTTGGTACCACATGCATAATTATATTGCATTTGTTGAGTCGTTGTTGTTGCATTGTTGAGTCGTTGTTGTTGCATTGATGAACGAAGTTAATTAATGATTTATATCTGAAATTATATGAAGTACTTGTTGATGATTATTTGTGGCTGTTTTATATTGATTAATTCTTCTTTATGAATTGTTGCTTATTATTAATGAATGTGAAATCTCACCCGTTCTGTTTGAATGTTGCCTCTACGTGGGTAACGTGCAGATAACCAGGAGTAACCGCTGTTGTGAGTTGATCCTCGTGTCGTCATAGGAGTCTTGCTTTGATACATAACGGGATGGGATATATATATGTTTTGTTTTTCCTTTGTTACATATCTCTTTATAAGATGTTGTTAAACCATTTTTAACTGGAGTTTTTATTATGTTGATGACGTTGAAGCCTAGTGCCAAATTTTGATTTAAACGTTGAATATTCTCCGCTGCAACATTGTTTTAATTACTGAAAGCAGGTGTTTAATTAAATAGTGGATTTTAACCCTATTTGTGATGAAATGATTTTTGAAGAACGAAATGTGACATCCTGTTTGAGATGCACTCTGATATACTTTATATTTATTTACATATTAGGAAAACGGAGTGTTACAATGTTTGTTGTGATTTAGTTGCAAACAAAATTTTATCGGATGATGTCTTATTATTACGAACTTGTGGTGTGTGATGGAGGATTTCAACGCAATAAGAGGTTGGGAAGAGAGAAAGGGGTGCAATACTTTGTTTGGGGGACAAGAAAATACTATATAAATGCAATATCCTTTGTTAAATGGGGATCAAAATTGTGAACTTACTAAAAATATTCAATTAGAATAAATTTTTGAGGTGGTTCATAGTTCTAAAGGTAACAAAAACCTGAGTCTCGATGTGTTCAATTTTGAATTTTTATTAAATTCTTTTGGGGAGTCTTAAAGGCGAAAGTGACGGCGTTGTTTGAAGAATTTCGCGAAAGTAAATGTCTCAAAAGTTTTTTGAGTAAGTTTTCTTATAAATTTGTTTTAAAAATATAACTTCTATCCTTAAAAATTCAATCTCTAATTAATGAATTTGTTTTAAAAATATAACTTATATCCTTGAATATAACTTCTATCCTTAAAAATTTAATCTCTAGTTTTTTGGAAAATCTTTCTATCCTTAAAAATTTAATCTCTTTATTTACACCAAGTGAATTTGAAATAACTTCAATTTTGAGTAAGTTTTCTTATAAATTTGTTTTAAAAATATAAAGAAAAAACTTTCTTTTTAATATATTATATAATAATAACAAACAAAACATAATCTCAAAGATGCAAAATCACTTTTTTTTTTCGTGTCTGTCTGTGCCGTGCCAAACCTTTCGTGACTTCTACTTCTTTAATTTATTATTTAAACTTTGATTTACCTACAAATTACAATGAAAAGAAGAATTTGGTCACATCATGATATGATATCATAAGCATTCATAAAAAAAATAATGCAACGCATGCTCTACAAAAGTCTGAACGTTCTAGCCGGACCGAGCAGCCTTGGAAAATATCGTTGAAACTATACACGAGAAATACTTATTAATTCTATGGAAAAATAAGCAAGATGGAACTCCAGTATGAAGTAGTAAATCAACTTGGCTTAATACAATTTGTTTGTCCTCATCTAGTTTTCTAGGGTTTTCCTTAACTTTGTCTTCTTATCATTTTTTTGCATCGTCACAATTTTCTTTCTTAGGTTCCTTTTGTTCACATGGAAACAACTTATTTCACCACCCCCACCAATTCACATTCTAATCCATTTGTACTGCTTATTCTTTATGACTTCAACTCTTTTATCATTGTATTTTTTAAAATATAGTTATCGTGTATTTCTTTTCTAAGACCACTAAACTAGATCCAACACGAATTTCATTAGATGGATTCTGAATGGTCTTTTGATCAAGATCATACGATCTAAAAGAATGCAAATTTTATTATTTATTTTATAATTCCAAAATATTAAAGTTTTAAACAGTAAGATATTGAATGATACTCATGTCTTGACCATGTAAATGCGGAAAATCTCTGCATGCACACAAGTCAGCAGGTGTGTCTTCAAACTAGGGGTGTTCACAGCCAATCCAATCCAATGCAAACCGCAGCAACCGAACCGAAAAACCGAAAACCGAAAACCAAAAACCAAAAACAAAAAAAAAAACCGCAATTTTAAATGGATTGGATTGGTTTTCGGTTCACATGGTGTAAACCGATCCAATCCAATCCAAACCGAACTTATACTTGTATATATGAATTTCTACTAAAAATGCTATGAGAACACATAAATATTTGGATAATTTTTCTTGAATCGTTACTACTTTGTTTGCTTATAAGACTACTATTTTATTTACTTTACGATGATTTTATTTTCCACTTGTTCATCTTTTTCTTAACTTTATTTTTTATGAAATGTCATTAACAGAAAGCTTATTTTCTTAAATACAAATTAAAAATTCTATACAACAATGAAAACCGAAAATCAATCCAATCCAAACCCAAAAAAATTGGATTGGATTTGATTTTAAAACCAAACCAATTGGATGAACAAATAACAAAACCGAAGACATTGAATCGGATGGTTTTTCCTTCTAAAACCGAACCAATCCAATCCGCGAACACCCCTACTTCAAACCACTAACTATCACAATTGCCAAGTGCGCTATGAGTATCAAATTTCCAACGATTTATATCCAATGCTTTTTTCTTTTCACCGTACAATTAATATTCCATATTGGTATATTGTACTTAGACATATACGTGATTATTGGATTGTTTGTATTAACCATTATCTTATCTTATTATGTCAATTACTAAAAAATAATATACTACACTAATTTCATGTGTTTTGTGAAGATTAGTGACTCGCATTTGTTTATGCCCTACATGTATATGTAGTGAAGTGAACAATCACCTAAACCAAACTAATCACCGATCACACGTTGTGCAAATATAATAGGCTCCCGAGTTACTTTTTTTGTGGATGAACACATTTTCCATTATACGCGTCTTGGTTTTTTTTCTTTCCTTTCTCTTCTTTTCTTTTTGGAAATTGCATAGCTAGTGGAATGAATGGTGGTAGAGCTAGTAAAAGATGATAATGTCTACTAAATCAAATCCAATAACTTCTTTTTTTAATAACAAATCCAATAACTTCTAGTATATATGATTCTCAAAATTGTATAGTTGATTTGATTGAATAATGTGAATCTAAAAGCAACAATACATATACCACGAACCAATAAATGTATGCATTATATGATGAGAAACTATTATAACCTTCAACACATATTCCATCTTAACCAATTAACACTTTGTTAATTAGGGAGGATTTTACCACTCGTATATTCCAATTTGGTATGTGGAATTAATCCTCTGGTTTTTCACGAAGATAATTAAGCATGATTTGCTAAAAAATGAAGGACAAGACATGACAACTCTAGTTGTACAATATTTGATCTGTAAAACTGTTTTTGGGAGAGAACAAGTTAAAGGCAAAAGACATGACAAGAACATAATTTTTTGTCTATCACTAAATCACAACACAACTTTTTGTCTCACGTACAAGTTATTTAAAATACACAAATTGTTTTCGTCCATCAAAAATCGTATAAAACTAAAAATTATTCAATACCATAAATTTTTTCTTGTGTTGTTATGTCTTGCATTGTGTTGTACTGTTTTGTGTTGTTATGTTTAATGCATACTAGTTAGCAACCTCTAATATATGCATGCTCCATCAAATGCTTTTTAATTAAGCCCATATCGCCTTTAAAAAAATTAAGCATATGTTTCCCCTCAAAAAAATTAAGCACATATCCATCCAGGCTAGATAATATTTTTTTTCAACGGCGAAATATATTAGTAGACTAACATTTCAAGCACAGGACGAGCAAGAAACAAGCTAGTGAAAAAACAATACTTACAAGATTACATGGGTAATAACCTAGATATTAATAAGATTAGTCCAATTAAAGTTAGAGATAAATGGTGGTGGTTTGATAGTTTAAAATAATTTTGCAAACACAATCAATGAAAATATTTAGAATCGCCACATCAATTAATGTTTTTAACTTACGTGACTTGTAAGAATGTTTTAATAGATTGTGTGTGCAAAGTTGTTTTGCACGGTCAACCTACCACCATTAAACTCTTAAAATTATGTTAAACATTTAAATATGATTTAACTTAAGAAATTATGAAATCAAGTAGTAATTAGCACTATGAGTGATTTGAAATCACGCGGTAAATAAATGCATGATCGACCGTTCAATTTTAATCCGATGATTCAATTCTCAAACAAAATCAAATGATTCAAATCTCAAACAAATTTTATTTATTTTTTAAATTAAAATTATCAAGCTCGAGATTTGAACCACACAAAATCTCAATAGATTAGAGGAGCACATAGTCATTGACGGTGTGAAGGCATGCAGTCTTTAACCGAAAAAAATTAAAAATATAATACTGGTATAATCTACAAATTGGTACCCCGCACTCGGGTATTTATTATTTATGGGTACTTATTGGTAGGAAGGATGGGGAAGGGAAGTGTTGGTGTTAATAATTTATGAGGCAGTGTGTTATAGTACATTGTTTTCCGTTTTCTGATTATCGATCGATGATGATTATAGCAGTCACAAGAACAAGCAGGTAGTACTATAGAAAGGGCTGCAACTGCAATTATGGCCCCATTGTAAACAAATTTGAGGTCTTTATTGGCAATGCAATTATAATTTCGACAGTATTAACCATATTTCCATAATTTTACTGCAAAATAAGAATTACAAAGGTAACTAAAACGACAACCTCAATTTAAAATCACGGAGAAAAACACCATCAATGTGTGGGGAGGTTGCGTTGGGGGAGGAGATCCTCTCCTGTCACTGCACCGTCTAGTGGAATCCAATCCACTCATCTTTGTTTACTAATTGCATATTTAATAATTGAAAAGAAAAGAAACGACAAATATTAACACTGGACTCCCTCCATTGAAAACCTCACTGGAGAGAATCCAGTCCCTGTTAGGGGGTCTTTAATGTATATTATTGTCTCTATCTTAACTCTTTGTACTATTTGTATTTGTATTTTTTATGCAAATTAAAGAATCAAAGTCTATCTATCCAACCCAACTCCTATACTTACTACATACACATTCATTAGTGGGCACAACTTTTATTTAGATTCTTCCTTTGCGTATCCATCCATATTGGTCCCATGCATGCACCAAATTCTTGAGATTAATTGTGCTGCGTGTATGATCAATTTTGTCTTTTAATATAACCCATTCTAATTTCAGTTAGTTGAGAAACAACTAGTCGATCATTCCTTCATTGAATAATTTGCACCTCAATTTGAAATAATATAGCCTCCTTTCAGATGTATATTTCAACAATAATGGTTGCGTCCTTGTATCGCCTTGTACACATTTTAAATTTGATTTCAATATGTCACCAATTGTAGCGATATTAAGCTTATCGGGAACATAATCATATACATGTTTATTTTACTCACCGGCTTCCATTCAATATATATTATCGGGTAAATAGTCATCTTAATCCTTCTTTTTTTCCGAACAAACCAAAATAAAATATATTACTAAAGTCATTAGTGAATCACCCCGCACAAGGTGTTCTGAAAGTGAAGCACTAAAACAAGTACATCGTTAGTGGCGCCTAACCAAGAGGACGCCACCAAAATAAAATGCTGAAAATATTACAATGAAAGATCCATACAAAGCACTGGGCGTTGTCATCAGTCATGAAAACAAAAAGTGATTGAAGTTTGATTAGTTTTCAACCACAAGAAAGAATTCAACTTAATTTTATATAGGATGGTGTAAGGATCACTTGTCGCATTCTTAAAGACGCGGTTGTTTCTTTCCTTCTCAGAGTGACCACAACCTCCCATTCACATTTAAATCCTTCTTGAATGTGTAATGAGTTGAATAAATAATTCCCCAATCAAATGTATCAAAATTTTAAAATAATTATTGAATGTACAATTCGTTAGTCAAAATAGTTTCTGAAGTTAAAATATTTGGTTAATATTGTCATATTGATCCCTCAGTATACTTATTTATTGGCATATCATTCCATATAAGTATTTACTTACCATTATTTCAGTTTCTATATCAAAAGAGTAAATGTCAGCATCGAAAGACTATTTTAACGTCAGATATTATTTTGACTAACGAAGTACACAATTATACACTATTTTAAAAAATTTATACATTGAAAAAATTGTTGTAGTTACCCATTACACTTTTAGTGACCAAAATGACTGCTTGTCCTATATTATAAAAAAAAATGAGTGATTAAAACACGAATATCGAATCCAAGTCCTGCTAATATGTTTAAAAGAAGGTAAATATAAATATAACTATAAGTGTTTTCTGAGCCCTAAAAAAGTATGTTTTGATTGAGATTGAGGCATCTATGAAACGTTTTCCTTTAACTTCACATGTATTGCAATCGAGTAATAATAGATATACATGCCTCTGGTATCCACCAATGGTGGTGGTTGGTGGTGGTCGGTCGATGGAGTTCCAGTGGTCTTGCGACAGAGCTTTGATAAATTGTTGGCGGCATAACTCTAATGATCCACTGGGGTTGGTGTCGAAGTTGGATTGCATTTGGGTGACATTAGTTTTTTGTAAGATTGGTGACATTGTTCATGCATCTCTCTTGCTCAATTAGTCTTTTTTATCTAAATAATTTATTTTATCCATTCATCTATAACTCTCTCTTATCTAAAACACACCAAGAGCATAATTATCGGTAGCAAAATAGAGTGTCTTTACTGATGCAAAAGCCATTGCGTCAGAATACTATGGATATTTGGGTTTGAAAGGCATCCAAAAAATTGTCACCGTTCCACTGCATTGATACGGTAGTTTAGAATAAAAAAAAGGTAGTTAAGTGGTTTAAATAATTGAAAAGTGTTAAGTAATATGATATATTATGTAGGACCCATTTATACTACACATATGGGTGGTATGGAAGTGGATGCTCTAATGTCATCAATGTCACCAAAAACTATATCACTCAAGTAGAATCCATCGAAGCTATAGTGGTCGGACGTCTCCCATCATCATTTCGTATTATTAATTTATTAATACTAGCGAAAAACAGGCACTCCGTGCCCGTCTTTCCGTTCTTTTTATTGCGCTAACGTTTGAAAATTATGAACAATATTTTTTTTTATGAAATTTTGGTTTTGATTAAAAGTAAAAATATAAATGTTTGTTGTTTATTTTAATGACACGAACAACAATCTTTATTATAGAAAAAGTTGTTTAAGGGTATAATTGAAATAATAAAAAAGTAAGTATAAATATAGTTTGTTATATTTTTTAAATGATAAAGGAAAAAAACATATATACATTCGTATCGTGTTTGTTACATTTGTTTTAATATTTAAATATTATTATCTATTTGTTACATGTGTTATTTGTATTGAAAATTAAGGGTATTTTTGGAAAGAAAATTCCAACCCAAAAGTTCTGAAAGGGGTGGTTTTCTTTATATATAGTATAGATATAATTTTTAATAATTTTGAAAATAAATAAATAAATAAAATTATTTTCTATCTTAAAATAAAATTGGCGGTGTCAAATTGATGTTCTATTTTCCGAGTGGAGTGTGCACTAAAAATTACCATTGCAATCATAATAAAAGGAGTTTTGATCTAGAGAGAAAAAGAAAATAAATGAATACTTATATAAAATCATTCCAAAACACGTAACTAGTGGACCACAAAATAAATTTGACTCCATTAAAGGAGAAAACTTGCATTAAAATTTAATTCAACAAAATTTCCAAAGTACTAGATCACTTTCGATCTGTTGTGTTGCCTTCTCAAACTATAAAGAAACCATTGCAAAATCCCAAACTGAATGATTATGGAGAAGAGCAATTTGGGTTAAGAACAAAATTTATTGAATACCCAAATGCAATGGACAGTGGTCCCCTAATCCAACGGATGGTAGCACAGGTACCATATTTATAATAATAGTACTGCGCCTATCACATCATTCATGACTGTGTTTCATAAGGTAAATTATTTTGTAGACTCAAATCAATGACTCAAATTTCCTTGTATGCATAACAAACAACATGGTCTTATCTTACCATTAAATAAAAGAAAACTCTAATTAAGAGTGCAGATTTCTGATTGTAATGAATTGGGTCGCTTATTTAACTAGTTGCACCATTATTCACGTGGTTGATTAATTTTGCATAAATTGATTATGCTCTAGGTCAATGCCGTCTAGACGTTTTGGAGGTCTTATTCTAATTTTAGGCCCTCAAAATTTTGGATGTTAGAGTTGGTTTCTGAAGGAGTTTGAATCTTTAAACGTTTTGGAGATCCTGAAAATGAAATTTATTGATATAATTAACTTTCAAATTTCAAATGAAATGGCTTCGAAATATTTTTGATATAAATTAGTCTCGTACAAGTATGAAGTTTGTCTTTTGCGCTCGTAAAGTTACTCTATTTATAGAATACCTTATGATAGTCATGTATGAAAATAACACGTTTTGAACTTTATAATTCACAATGATTATAAGATAATGTTTAATATTAACACAAGTGTTGTGATGGTTCCATGACCGAGTTCGATATTTGAACGCATAAATTAGTCTAATAGAAGTATGAAGTTTATCTTCTTCCCTTGAGTGTAAAGTGGTTATATTTATAGATAACTCATGACAATTGATGCATGAAAACAACACTTTTCAAATTTTAGAATTCGCGGTAATAATATGTATATGACGTAAAACATTAACAAGTGTTGTGATGGTTCAATGACATAGTTCACTATTTGAACACATACTGTCATGATTTTGAATCACATGAGACACACCCCCTTTATTTAACATCAAGTAAGATAGTGGCAAAAACAAAATTTTGTTGTAAAGATTGAGTCTAAGATAAGAGGATTTGAGGCCTATATTTACCAACTAGGCAAGATACACATATTCCTTTTCACTTTTATTTTCCATTATAAAAAAACAATAAAGTAATGGTTAAAATGAAAATGTCGAACGCATAATCAAACAGCATAATCACTCGGACAATTGCATGATTCTAATCTTTGTTCTATTATCACAATTTTACCAGCTACAATAAAAATTAGGCCCTCAAAAAAATTAAACAAAAATAAAAGAGGTGCGGATCTCAAATTGCATCACCTTGAAATATATAAATAAAAATTAAAAAAATATAAAAAATAGGGGGGCATAAACCAAAACTTTTGAAAAAAATAAAAAGCAGAAAAAGACAAACCAAAACAGATAAAACCGCCTGAAGCTAGAGGAACAACTTTTCACGAAATTACTAGTGAGACAAATAGTTGAACGCCCCTACCTTGAATCATTTTCTTGTCTCGACTTGTTGCTTTAACTTGTTCTTCCTTTTCATGGGAACCACTAACTGAAATTGTTGATTTGAGTCTAAATCAACAATCTCTTCTTTTTGACCCATGTTACCTCGTGAGTCACTCAGAAAATGCACGGTTGTTTGTGTCAAAGTAGGAACAAGTTCTAAAACTTGCATATATGTCATGAATAACGTTTGACTAAAGTTTGATAAGTTAGAGTATGTCGCCGCTATAGATCTACCAAAATCTTCTTGAGCATGATCTTTCAAACGAAATGATTTCTTGTGTAGCCCTTCACTGAAGAAATTTCGACTAAATTTGTATCAAATGCTTAATTAGGATTTCTATCAATTTTTTCTTAATCTAATGGGGTTATTCTTGTAAAACAATGTTGCCACCTGATTCCGTATTGGGAATGTGATCAATAACATGAGCTTTAGTGGCAAGAGAATGTGCATTTGTATCTTCTTTTTATGCATTTTCTATTGAAGCATGTAGCGGATAGGGATGAAAAAACGGGTATGATCCGTCATACTAGATTATTTAACCTGCCATTTTAGACGGACTGAGCTGAGGTTTTGAGCCATAGTTGATGCGCCCCGTTTAGCCCGCTGCAAAAGCATATCGTGGCGGGGTGGGTGGACTCATTAAAATTATTTATATATTTTTTTATTATACTAACTAGATTTCTGATCCGTGCTCCGCACATGTTTATTGTAAAAGGATTAGCATACGGATAATAAAATGCAATATGTAATTGGTAACGGTGAAACAAATAACACGTGATAATCCATAGTAGACAAAATAAAACACTTCATAAAATGTATGAAATCTGAAAATATTATAAAAGAAAATTCGGTAATCCTAATCAATAATTCGGTAAAAGAAATATGAAAAATTTAGTACATTGGCATGTAGTTTCATCACACATTACGAAATACTTCCTCATATACGACGTTATCTTTAGTCCTTCTCTAGATGTAACTCTTGAAACAACAACATACAACTGTCCGTGACAAAATACAGGTGTTGGTAACTTAAATAGGTCTATGTTGTAACAAACATTATACGATAAGTGACCATCAATTTTGGATCATCAGTTTTTCATTTTAATTAGCTAAGTTTCCTTTTTTTTACTTGTCGTTTGTTAGATGAACAAAGCATTATCAGGAGGGCTGTGCGTAACGAACATTATAGGATAAGTGACCATCAATTTAGGTTCGTTAGTTTTTCCTTTTAATTAGCTAAGTTTCCTTATTTTTTGTTACTTGTTGTTAGATGAAGAAAGCATTATCCGGAGGGCTGTGCGTAACAAACATTATAGGATAAGTGACCATCAATTTTGGATCGTTAGTTATTCATTTTAATTAGCTAAATTTTCTTATTTTTTGTTACTTGTTGTTAGATGAATAAAGCATTATCCAGAGGGTTGTGCGTAACAAACATTATAGGATAAGTAACCATCAATTTTGCATCGTTAGTAATTTATTTTAATTAGTTGAGTTTTCTTATTTTTTCATTTAGTTTGTGAACCGATTAGTTATATCCTTTTTTTTTCTTTTTCTGGTGAAGTGTTATAGCTTAATAAAAACAAAAAATAGATGAGGGAATGTGTTTATAGTGCCAACAAAATAGGAAAATGAGTGAAAAATAAACTAAGATTATTAAGAAGAAAAGAAAAAAAAATACCTAGTAGTTTGTGAATCGATTTGTTATATCCTTCTTCTTTTTTTGTCAAGTGTTATAGCTTAATAAAAACAAAAAATAGATGAGGGAATGTGTGTGTAGTCCAACAAAATAGGAAAATCAGTGGAAAACAAACTTAGATTATTAAGGAAAAAAAAATACCTAGAAGTTTATGAACCGATTTGTTTAACATTTTTTTTGTGTCAAGTGTTATAGCCTTTTTAAGAAGTGAAAACAATCAGTTTTAACTTTTAAGAGTCCAATTGTTACAATTTGCAACAAATATTAGAATTTAAACAAATTTCAAGATAAAAAAGAAGGACTCTTGCTATTGGTGTGATTATTCAAACACCTACTTTCTGATGTCAAATTTCAAGGAATACCAAAATAGGAATAAAAAAACACACAAAATAAAATGGTAACTTCAACTGCCCACAACACCAGCATCCAATCCTTAATTGTTATGCACCATTTAGCATAAGAACACTAAACTTTGCAACCTTACAATCAGAAAAGTAAACTTTACAATGTTTCATAGGTGCCAAAAACACTAAACCAAAACAATGAAGTATCAATCCTCAATTGGTGCCGAAAACACTAAACCAAAAAATCTAAATGAAAACGAAATCAAATAAATGACCACTACATTAAAGAAAACTACATCATGATTGAACAACTTGTTTATGCATCAACTAATTCACAATCACAATAACGTAAATAGTGTGGTTGCCTCCAGCCATTGGGTCATCAATCCTCAACATCACACATTCATGAATGTTGCGAACTTGAACCAAACGCTTCCATCCACCATCTATCTTGATGTGTTCATAAGGAATAGAGCCATAAGTTATCATACATTCCCAAATGTTACCACAATCATCAACAATGTTAACTGTTGTGGAAGCTCTGTGAAATATCTACTCACATTGTCCCTCATACCTCAGCTTCTACATGAGTAAAAAACATTTAATAGAACACTCGTTAGAATATGGAAAAAAATCCAGAATTGAATCAAAATTAACAAAAAAACATATGTATATTCATGCCAAAAACTCCTTGTTCACATCATTTTCAGTCAATTTTTTCACAAAATCAATTTGAAGATTGGTGAAACTGTGGCGATAAGATAGAGCATAAGTAACGGGGGGAGATCATTGTCAAAAACTGGACTAACATCAGACATATCAATCACAAAACGCATGTGAGGATCAAAATAGGGACACCTAATAGCCTTTCCAAACCGGTCATTTACAACCATTTCAAACCAACCTGAAGCAACAAACACTAAAGTCACCCATGCACCTAATCTTAGCCTATAAAAAATCACCGATTTCCTTCCATCCTTTGGTGAGAAAAAAAAGAGCTAGCAATCCTATCAACCAAAACTTCAAACTTATTTTTCTTTCTGTCGACCAGTTTGACCAAACGATTGATTTTGTCTCCGAAATCAGCTGCAAACATGTTTGGTAACTTGACAGCACCCTAAAATAAAACAGAAATCAAGTAACAATCAATATATATTTATATATGGAATACGGCTCCAAAAAATAGCAATAACAATCCTCAATTTAAAAAATGGTAAACTGGCACAACAACATGAAACTAAATATCTTGTAATAATTCAAACACAGAAGCAATGAAATTTAATTGAAAATTGGATGAATAATAATGTAATAGCAGCAAACCAAAAAAATTAAAAAATTAAAAATAGGGTAACGTAATAGCAGCAAGCAAAAGTAATAGGAATAGTAATGGCTTTAAAACGACAAATATTGTATTTCCCACTGCTTTGTATTATGTATTACGTAAACTGCTTAGTGCTGGCGACTACAATATTGTATTTCACACTAAAACTTTAAGTTCTTTGATGCCAAATAATATATTGCAGAATGATAGTTTTCGTAAAAAACAAAAAAAGAGCAAGAAGTTAGGAAGGAAAACGACAAATTACATCTTCTATGTCGTACTCAACTATGTATGTTCTGTACTTCAATTGAAGTTTGGTGACAGTCTTGTCCATCTCAGTAACAAGATGAGTCATCAAAGGACCTACCAAATCAATGGAAAACAACATCTTACAAAAAGTATGACAATTGTATAATTCAAGAAACACTAATAATAACAATCCAAAAAATGGAAGGAAAAAAATTCAAAATTGAATCAAAGTTACCAGTTAAGCAGTGGTATGAGAGGAAAGTTGTAAGGTCACGTCCTTCCATTTGCAAACCTCTAAATATCAAAATATATGATTCTTGTGTTGTGTGTGAAATTTACCACGGTTTAGGGTTTTTGTTTTTGTTTGAGAGAAACACGTTTAGGGCTTGGTATATATAACGAAGTTACATGGAAATTAGGGTAGCCGAGTTTGCACCTCTAAATATTAAAAAAAAAAGCATCAAATAAGTGTAGAAAATATTTCCTTCAAAAAAAAAGCAAGAGGATAGGAATAAAATTGGTGTCATGCATTTTTTTAGATAAAATTTGTCAGGGTAAATAAATGCAAACCTAAAAAAGCAAATGAGCGGAAAAAAATTAGGTTAAAACTGCAGACCTAACAAAATTAATAAATAAGGATAAATAATAAGTGGCCTAATTTTAAAATTTTCCCCCAAAAAACAATTGACAATTTTTTTAGACACGAAACAATTGGACAATTCTTTATTAGACAATTGTTTTTCTCCTTAGCTGAAATTAGAATGCGAATAAAGTGATTATGACAAAATAAAAATGATTATTTATAATGGTAGAATATTTTTTAATAAATTTTGTCAAAAAAAAAAAAGGAATTTGAACACAAAATGTCAGACGGGTCAGTCTGCCAGTCCGCCTCTTGGTTGTGCGGCGTGTGCGTCTTGACCCACCACCTAAAGTTGGCCCGCCCCGTCCAACTTGTTTATGATGGGCTAATTGTTGACAATGTCAAGCTACTTTTTTATAAACTAACCACACTATCAAACCCTCTCTCTTTTTTAAGTGATTGCATATTATATGCAAACATAAACACGAGCTAAAGTATATATATTTTTCTTGACACTGAACTAAACAAACAAGTCAATAAAACAAGAAATTAAACAATGTTGCATTAAGGCGACAATCAAAACAACACGGTACTCAAACAACAAAATAACTAAAAAAAATCAGATACGTGTACAAACACTTATTTACAATAAAAGAGAGATAAAAATGAAGTAGATGGATGATTTTGTACCAAAAAATAACCCCAACCCACCTAACCTCGATGAAAGAAGAAGGAAGAGAGACTATAGAGAGGATGTAGAACTTCTTCTAAAAAATTTAGGGCATGTTGGATATAGCCGGTTAACATATATACATATATAAACCTGTAGATTATTTTATATAAACCATTATTTACACTTGAATAGAAGGCAAGCGGGCAATAAACTGCACCGCTAGACCTTTTTGGATGGCAAAACACATTCTTGTAAACACAACATTTATGGACTTAGGAGACATGACATTGCTATGCATGATCTTTTGAACTATATGTAGAAGGTCAACAACCTCTAGTGCTAGGAAACCGAAAATGTCAAAAATAAATTGTATAAAAGCATGTTGATCGTCAGAACACGTTTTCTCATTTTGACCACTTTGCTTGATGCTGCTTTTAGGGTTGTCTGTCCTACGGTAAAAGACCTGACATCTAATCTCATAAGTAGTGAAACCTCAGTCAAGTTTACACATGCATGTTTTTCTCCCATCCATCCGTTTTTAAATATAAACTATTTAAAAAAAAATAATTTGTCAACATTGAAATGTTTCTTAGTGAACAAACAAAGTGTTATATATGTAATTAGAGGGTTATTTTTTTTTTTTTTAAAAAAAAAAAAAAACAACAAATGTTAATCATTATTTTGATAGTTGAGGGAATTGATCAACTACCGACCTCCTTATCCCTCCAACTCTATGTCACTCCCTTAAACTATCAAATCACTTTATCACTCTTTCTGAGAGTAATATTAAAACAAGAGCCAGAAAATGCGACGTTTGGTTGTACAAAAGCAAGGATTATTAGCAGCCACGACTAATGCAATTCAATATAAGAGTATTATCAATAGATGATGTATTGCTTTGCAGCCAGTTACGTACCAAAAACAAACCAAACTAAATATCATCTTATTCAAATATTTCTAATAGTGAGAGCACGAGCACGACCCATGACCTTTCTCCTTTGAACTATTAAATGCCTTAACTATTTTGGGGTCACATTATATGACTTAATTTGTCCTCATTTAGAAGCAAAAAAAGACTAATTAATTAGTCATCAAATATAGAACCTTTCTCTCTCACTTTCATATATTAGGTTTCTCTTTCGTGATCATGGGCTAGCTCGATCATTGGGACCATGTGGAGTGGCTAAGGGGTAAGTCGTGATGAGGATGGAATCAATCAAATTATGTCATGACATATGACTATAGTGTTATAATTGGCATTTTATTGATTTTGGAAGCAAACAAAGGGAAGCTACTAAGTACTAGCTGTTGTTTTTCAAATTAGATCGAATAAAGGTCGCAGTGAAAGAGAAAAGGAGAATTCCTCCTCTAATACCTTATTCTACTATATTCTTTTTGTGTCTTTTGGATAGAAAAGGAAAAGATTTAGCAAATATAAAAACATTATGCAAGCTATAATTCTTATAATTTCGTACCTTTTTTTTTTTTAGGAAATAATTTCGTACCTATACCACGTAAAAAAAACTTTTGATCCCCGAGTTATATTAGTGGCACATTTTCCGACTCTTTCATTTACATGATTTACCTCTTTAATTTTTTTTTTAAAGAATGATTTACCTCTTTAATTAAAGTTTAGAGAGTATATTGGTTAAAAGAAATTAAAAAAAAATATGTCTAAAAAGAAATTAATTTGAAAATAGAAATATTTTTCCTTGATGAGATAGTGAAATGTCAATGTCATAGTTCTTTTTTCTCCATCAAAATTCTGCATATTTATTGTTTTAAAGAATACAAAATTACTCTCGCGATTTTTTGGCTTAATTTCAAGTAACAATTTAGTTTTTTTTATCTATTTTTTCCCCAATTGCAAAGATTATGATGCTATTTTGTCATGAAGTGCTAATATTTAGATTTGATGAAGTCAACGACTATATACAAAGATGAATGCAAGAAAAAACTATATATATTTGAGAACTCGGTTGTCTCTTCCACTGATCTGAACTTGAGTTAAGATTTTTTTATTTGTTTTAAAGTTGAGTTAAGGTTACTAGATAGAAGATAACTTGGAAAGGTTGTGGCTGGTGGAGGGGATGATATGGGAAGATGAACCCTAAGCAAAGGTTATTAGATTTTAATAATCAGAGATAACTTTAATATGATTTTTTGAATAAATGTCTAGTTGAATTTTCTCGTGATCACTAAATCTGACACAATAATGATGCAATGGCCACATGTACATGTGCATATTTTTAAAAGAGGTGTAATATAGATTATGTTAAAATTGGATAGATATGTTAATATTTTATAACTTAAAGGATCAATTTGAGAATAAAATTGATAAACCAACTGAATTGGTACTTAAAATCCAAAATCATGTTTTGGAACTACGATAGCAATTTTATCTTTAAAATTTACTCATGGTTTTAAGAAAGAAAAAGGGATTTACTCATAATAAACATTATTTGCTCAATGTATCTTTTTAGTTGGAATGGAGTATATTCAATTCTTAGGAAAAAAAATTGACAGTTAATGTAGCGTCTTTTTTTTTTTTTTTTTCTGATAGAAGTTAATGTAGCGTCTTATAGCATAATTTTTCGTCATAAAAAATAAATCTTATAGCATAATTTGGTGTGCTTTATAAAAATATTATCAAAATAAAATAAAATTGGCGTGCTTTATAAATTAGCAAAACACTTGACAACAAAATAAATAAATAAATTAGCAAAACAAAATATATAAACATGCCTCTTTCCATCGCATCTTTCTTCCTCATGCCTCAAAAGCAAGTAAACCTTTGTGAAAAGAGAACAAAAAATACAAGAGGACCTCTAAATTTTGAAAATGAAATTAATGGACCCATATCTTACCCACTACTAAATAAATCTAAAATTATATCTTTTCAACGATTATCTACAAAATCCACAACAGTTCTCCAAAAATATATTCACAACTATTATCCAATATTAACGTGGATCCAAGTTTCAACATCAATTTTTTATCAAATGGCCATTGTTTTTTCCTTTCAAAGAATGCAATATGAATACAAATTTAACGGGCCAGACCAATCACAAACAATTAAATTACAAACACAAATGTAATATTTTCACCACTGAATAAACATTTCAAGCCATTAAATAAAATTTCATTTGAAACATAATATTTTTCTGGTGGTGAATATAATTAATTAGTATTTTTGGGACAAATTGAAAAATATATATTTTATTTTTAAAAATTTGGTATCTTTAAAAACCGACTAATTCGAATGCTCAACCATATTGTTCACTAACGGGATATAATTGTAGTCAGCTTTGGAGAATATATTATGCATGTGAAGCGTGCAAAGTGCCCACACCCAAATGAATTATTCTCAATAATTTTTCTATAGGATTTGCATTCTTCTTTATAAAAAAAAAAGGATTGTCATTGTATTTCTTAGGGTTATATAAGTGTCAATCCTATAAATACAGTGAATTTCATGTTTCGTCCTCACACAAAAAAGTTGTATATTTATGTCCTTTAAAAAAATTAGCATGCGGTTTTAATCTCTTCCAAATTTAAACTTGTTTAATTATCTTTTATTCATGCGTTATCATAACATTATAAAAAGATCATCCATAAAAAATGAATTCAACATTTCTCTTCATAAAGGTCAAAATGGTCCAACCAAAACATTGTCAGGTAAGATCAGGATGTTCTAAAGGCGAGAATGACGAACAAGAAAGTAAAACTAAGCTTCTCCAACATACTTTATGCATTGAGAAATGCGTCCAACAATCGTATTTAACTTGCTACATTAGAATGAAGTCCTTAATCATCTATAAATGTAAATGATTTCAAATATTTGAAGCTAAGATAACACACTTTAACTATATTACAACTCTAAAATTATATGTGGATCAATCTTTAAAGTGTTTTGTATCCATCAACCTCGTGTTAAAGTTGAGTTGTAAAGTGATCCCAAACACTACACCATCATTTGTAACATTCTCAAGTCCTTTTTTTTATGTTAGATTGATTGAATTGATGTAAATCGGTTGAGGCTAAGAATATATAGTTTTTGCCTGCTGAGGCTAGACAGTACAATTTTTAAGTGTCCTACGGCTAAATGAATACATGTTGTAAGAACAAGAGTAGTCTGAAGTGAAGGTGTAGAAGTTGAAAAGGTTTCTCAAGCATTGTAGTGAAAATCTCACAGTTATGAGGACTAGAGTAGCCTAAATTGGATGAACATGTATAATTCTCATGTGTTGGATTCTTTACCCTTTATTGTTATCTTAATCAGTAAAGATCATTTCACCCACCATTATCAATTTATTTATTATTTAGCATACTAACACTTCAAAACATACAAGATTGGAGTGACATGTTCTCAAATGAAATTATTTCCTGTTAGGAAATCAGACATAATGGTTTCATTCGACTGTAAAGTCATATGTAGAGACAACTTGACTATCCAACACAAGAGTATTAGTTATGGATGTAAGGTCTATGAAGAAATTGAAGACGAGAAGACACAGTTGAAATCCACGGATCAAGTAGACATTTAAAAGGTGAAAAACTAATGATCTTCTAATACGATGATTTAGAAGGAGGTCTCCGAGATCCACAACAAAGTTCAAATGTTAGATGAAGCAATATGTAACAAGGGACGTCGGGAGAATCAAGAGATTTTGTATACAGCGATAAAAAATCTTGGAATTGAAATGAAAGTTTAAATAAATTTAGAACAAAAAAGAAATGCTTTAAAGTTTGGTCCGGATGTAAAAATGATGAAAGTTTGAAAAACAAGGAAGCTAAAAAAGATACCGAGAATGGAAGTAAGAACTCAGGTATTTGATGGGTTATTCATTAGGCTCGAAGGAGGGAGAAAAAAAACTTTATATGCTTGCTAAAGAGTGGTAAAGAAAGAAAAGAGATTTCCATATTATTTTATTTGAAATAAAGAATGAAGAAGAGAAAGATTTGGTCCAAGAAGAAGATATATAAAAGAATTATTTTCGTAAGTTATCCATTGAATCAGACTCTTACATGCTAGATATTAGATAGAATGACCAAAAGTAGACCTTATACCGTCAAATTAAATAACAAGAGGTTAACGAAGTGGTGAAAATGTTGGATAATGGAAAGACGATTGAACCAGACAACATACTTAACGAGCTGTGAAAAAGTCTTTCAAGTAAAGGCATTGTCTAGCTCACAAATCTTTTTAACAAGGTTATGAGGTCAAAGAAAATGGTGGGCGAGTGGAGAAGAAGTAATTCAATTGTGATTTATAACAACGAGGAAGGTAATATAAAATTATACAAATTATATCGGGGTTAAACTTATGAGTCATACCATGAAGTTGTGGGAAAAAAGATTAAGCATGGACTAAGAAAAGAGACTCAAATTACGAATAATCACTTTGTTTTCATGTTTAGGAAGTAGACCATGAAAGGGATCTACTTACTACAATGTGTGATAGAGTGATATCGTATGGATAAAAAACCTGTACTTAGTTTTCATTAATTGGAGAAGACATGTGATATAGTGGATTTTGTGGAAAGCCCATGATAAGAAAAAGGGCTAGGATTGCTTATATGGGAAACCTCTACTAGTGCGAGGATACAAGATGGAGCCAAAAAAACATTTTCCCATGACAATAAAACTATATTGAGGGGTCGACTTTAAACCCTTATATTTTCACTTTACTATTAGACATATTTAACATATTAACGAATCTGCATTGAGATGCATGTGTTTTTTGCAGATGATACAATCTTATTTGGAGAGTTGAAGGGGGGATTAAATGGGAGTCAAAGAGTTGGAGACAAACCTTGAAAATGTAGGACTTCCTCATGAGTAGAAGACAAAGTATAAGGAATGTAATTTTAGCAAAAAAAAAATGTAGTATTTCTAGCTTAGAAATGTAAGTTAAGGAGCATGTCATATAACTAGTTACACAGTTTTAATATATTGGATTCATAGTTCAAAACGATGGAGAAATAGAATGCGTAAACTATAGAATGCAAGTAGAGTGGTTGAATAGAAGAGGGTCTCACGTGTTTTATGCGATATAAAGGTCCCCATTAAGTTGGAGGAATTTTTTGTTTATCATGTAGGTGTAATGTTGTATGTGTGGACAATCACAAAATGTTGGATAATAAATGGCCAACACGAGAATAAAACAAGTCTAGTGAATATGAGGATGTTATGTTAGATGTGTGGTAAGACATGATATAACTAGAAATGACTATATAAGAAATAGAGTTGAACTTGCACCTATCATAGAAAAATGATGAAAATTTAGCTTAGGTGGTTTGGACATGTTGAGAAACGACTTGTAAATTATGTAGTAAGGAGTGAATCAGATAGAAGGTAGTCAAATCACTAAAGATAGAGGAAAACATATACAAACTATAAGATAAACTCTAGAGATTGATGAGTTAGATAGAGAAATAATATATGATAGAACATTACAATGTTATTTGATCTATACAACCGATCTCATTTTTTATTGTAGATAGACGAGATGACAAAGCCATCATAAACTCACACACACAAAGTGGAGGTACCGGGGTTCGAACCCCGATCATGACGTCTGACCTAACAATTTCGGCATTTTTGCCAGTTGAGCTAGGACTTATGGGTCAACCGATCTCATTTAATGAGATAAAGATTTGAGTGGCGGGAGTAGATCCGCTTAATCTCAATGACAATTTTTTCCAATTTATTTATGATACAGGTTCCTCAAAGGCTCGTCGCTCTTTTCTTCATTACGGTGGTTGCTTGGTGTTTGACTGATATGGAGTGAACGTAACAACAGAGTATTTAAAAATGTTGAAACTCCTATATTACAACTTCTAGATAAAGTGAAATTCGATTCATTATGGTGGCTGAAGGCTAATAATGTCAAGTTTATTCATGGCTTGCATAGATGGTGGTCGGACCCTTTGATTTGTCTGGGTATCAACTGACCTGTTTTACTTGTATATACTCTGTTTGACAGCTTGTTTTTTGGGGTGGTCTTTTCGGTACACCTTGTACTGAAGAGCATGCACCGTCAATGTTAATATATCTCATTTTTGTCTTCAAAAAATATGAGATAAAGTTTGGTTGTCGTTGTTTATTGTATTTATTTATCTCAACGGTGGGAGATGATAGATTTATTGATTAAAGTCAATTTTGTTGTTAAATACACTTATTGTATGTCTAAACTCATCCTTCCTTAAAAAATATTAAAAAAAAATTATGAGGGAGGCAAGCTACCAGCTACATAACAAATTCTCACTCACATAGCTTAGCAACCTTTTTCTCCCACCAATCGACATCCAATTTCTTGGCTCATAGGTTACATTAACATTTATATGGTTGTATGTCACTCATACATATTCAACTTGTTTCATTTTCCTTTCCTTTCCTTTGCCACCACGTTCTTTTGTTGCCTTCTTGACCCAATTCCTCTCTGTCATTGCCATAATTCATGCCTTCACTTATTTCGGCACATATCCCCATTTCAAATCCTCTTCCCACTCAATATTAGTATTATTTCTTCACCTACCTTAGCAAACCAATCACAATACCAACTAACATTTTGGTAACTAACTAATTTAATTAGCAAACAAACTTTTTCAAACCTTAATTAGTCAATATGTTCATGCCTAGCTTTTTCCTTAATGTATGTGCATGGTATACGTAATTTACCAAACTTTCATTCACGAGCACATAATGTATCTTTTGATTTTTAGCTTAAACTGTTGGAATCAATTTAATAAAGTTTTCAAAGTTTAAGCCAGAGACATGTCACATTGCTCAATTAGAACTCTATTCCCTGTTTGGTACTATAGTCATAGTATCAAATGAAAATTTATAAGCTCTAAAATATGGACGGGAAAATATATGGAGTATACCCCCTCAAAAAAATATATATAGAGTATTAAATTTTTAAAAAAAAATGTAGATTTAGGACCCCACACACATCATGCAGGGCTAAACTGAAAGGACCATATTAGGTACACTTGTAATAGACCCACTGAAAGTATAACCCCATAATTAATTGGATCCAATTGTTTTTCCCATCCAAATTTGTTAGGGTCCCAAACATGTCTAATTTGTATGCATTTGTAGGATATCCCTTTCAGTCATTATACACAATTTGTGACAATTTACATCAAACACATCATGTGACTAACATGTGACCTTGGACAAATGAATGGCAAAAACAAAGTACAAATTTTAATTTACATGTAAGATCTATTGATCTAATCTTTGTCCCCCTTGGTTTGGTTTTGTTACAGCCTACTACATACTTCTTATTTTTATTAATATTTTAGATCTAAATCTTGCTTAAATTTTTTGGTGAAATAATTCTTGCCTAATTGAGCCCTTCTACTACACCAAAAACCCTTATTGGCCGTTTTAATATTGTTTATGGTAAGATGCCTTCTTATTGTTAATATTGAATATCTTTGATTATTATTGAATCACCAACCCAAATTGGAGAGTGGTAGTTTTGTTTAGTGATAAGAGTTGTGTTTGCTTGTCAAAAAGAAAGTTGTTTGAAAGTGTATGTGTAGAGCCAATTATGAGTGCTCTGTGCGAACTTCAGAAAAAAAAATAGTGCTCTTATTTTTATTTTTTTTTAAAGAATCAAATTCAAGTTCTACGCGAACTTTAGAAAAAATAGTGCTCTTATTTTTATTTTCTTTTAAAGAATTAAATTTAAGTTCTTCTGAACAATTCATTTTTCATGGAGCTTATTAACCTAACAAGTTAAATTATTTAGTTAAAACTAGCGCTTTCATAAGAACTTAAATTTGTCTTGCTTTGCATTTTTTTGGCAATGTCATAATAATATTTTTACAGTGAAGGTTCTGTAAAATTAAATTTTAGATAGCAATTAAATATGGCTATTTAACTTCATAAAAAAATGACTTTATTTGCCAAAACTAAATATAACAAGTTAATTCATCGTGTCTTTTTCAAAAAAAAATAAAATTAATTCATTGTGTAATATATACATAGATTGTAGATAAGATTTTAATAATTTTAATTTAGAAAAGTTTCTTTCAAGAGAATCAATAGTTATTGAAATATGTAATATTATTCCATAAGCTTTGCATTAAGGTGACAAGTAATTTTATTTTATTTTTGAAAGAATTAAGGTGACAAGTAATTAAATACCTCTTAAAAATGGAGTAGAATCAAGTTTGATTTTGATTAAACAGTTAAAATATTTTTCTTCTTCAAATAAATTTATAGTTAGAGATTGAAGGAGTAAACTATAATAAATTAATTTTCTACAAAAAAAAAAAGTATATAACAACAACAACCAAGTCTTATCCCACTAAATAGGATCGGCTATATGGATCAAATTACGTCATAGTGTTTTATTATAACCATATTTGAATCCAACTTATTGTCTTCTAAATCATTTGTAATGGTTTCTTTTATAGTTTTCCTAAATCTTCCTTTACCTCTTTTGACTTGACTCGCCTCCATCTGATCTACTCTTCTTACGACTGCAACGATGTATCTTCTCTCTACAGGCCCAAACCATCTAAGTCTATTTTCTACCAACTTTTTTACTATAGGTGTTACCCCCACTCTCTCCCTAATGGTGTCATTTCTAATCCTATCTCGTTTAGTCTTACCGCTCATCCAGTGCAACATCCTCATCTCCGCTATACTTACTTGATTCTCGTGTTGGCTCTTAACCACCCAACACTCTGTACCATACAACATCGCTGGTCTGACTGTTGTATGGTAGAACTTTCCTTTCAACTTAAGTGGCACTTTCTTATCACATAAAACACCTAAGACTTTTCTTCATCTCAACCATCCAACTTAAATAGGATGATTTACCTATGCTTTTATTTCTCCTTATTTTGTTTTCTTCATAATAAAGTATATTAAATCATAAAGCATTATTAAGTATTGAGTGGTTTATCATGTAATGGGTGAGGTTCAAAGCATTATTGAGTGACAAACTGAACTCAAATCGTGCAAATTCTTTTAAGTTAGGGGTTTCCCTATCGTTTTCTCAATTATTAAATGTCTTGTCTTGTATGCCTCCAAATAGGCAGGATTTTAATCAAAAGAAACGCCCATAAAAGAAAATAATTTGGAATGGATATTTGCAACATCTCTATTACATCTTAATTTCGTCAGAACATGCATCAATTCGTCATGTATTGGTAACATGGTATATTGGATCTTTAAATTATTGGCTAAACATAATTTTTATTTCTTCAAAAAAAATTCTATCATTTAAAAAGTTATGATAACTAAAGGAAGTGACAGTAAAATATCGTTAATATATTTAATAGTTTTTACAATAAAATGTAAGGAAAAAAATATTATAATGATTATAAACAATAATTTTTTTTTTTTTTTATGAAACGATTTTTTTCAAAATACAAAAGTCGGCAAATAGTTTTTACAATTATAAAAATATTTGTTAATTTATTAGTTTAGTGAGTAAATACATCAAAATCCTTCAACTTAAGAGTGTATCGGAGAAGCTCCTATGTTATATTGTATTATTGTAGAGATAAGACATTAGGGCAATTGTTGTTAACACTTAACTTTCTTGTTTTGATTTTTGGAACACGTCGAGTATTAGGGGGTTTACAAAATTTCCGCATGCCACCTTTATTCCTTTGGCTTAATCCCACAATTACAAACCTAACTGCACCGTGTCCATCAAGCTTTGGTCTTATTAAGGATTTATAATTTAAGCACGAAAGTGATAATTGATGTTTAATAATTATTAAGCCAGCCACTCTCTTTTGAGTACATGTTTTGGTTGTTTCAGTTGCAACTGTTCAAGGATTTAAGGTGTGTGGTAGGGACAATGTTATATAATGAGATATGCTTAAATTATGGAGTATATGCTTTTTAAACTCATTTTGGATTGTCCTCTGTCTTACCTTTATTTTATTTTGTCATTTTCACTTCCAAATGGACGATGAGTCCTTGGTAGTAATGAATTATGTACTACTATGAGTTGAATGTAATTGAATGGATCAAACTTTAACAATATTTAAATTTCAGCTTAGAGATATATCTCATTTAGTGTTATGATATGCCTCAAATAAATTATCGTAAGCGTAGAAAGCCTATAAGAAATCAAACAAAGTAAAGATAATTATGCAACTCTAATGATCTATAATTCACCTTACTCTAGAGGCATTTGGAGAAGGTTCTCATTTTCCTTTCGAATCTACTTCTAGTTCATACCGCTTAGAATTTTGCAGATTGATAGCTTATTTTATTGGATAAATCTCTCTATAGCGGGCTAGGTGGGTTAGATGCTAAGGTACCTAACTCGTCCGGTGAAAAATAGCGGGCTTAGGTCTATCTTAACCAACTCACTGTAACATCCCTAAATAAGTTGACCATTTTGAAGACAAAGTAAGAGGAATCAAACCATGAGTTTATTTTTCATCCTCCTAGCTTCTAACATGCCTATTTTGAATTGTAAAATAAATAAATAAAAATGAATTTATTGAGAGTTTTTGTGAATGTTTTTACACCTTTTAGAATATACAATCCGAAATACCGTGATGTACATGAGATATAAAAAAAATCTCAAAATTCATTTATGCCAAAACCACTGACATAGCCTTATATCATAATTTGCATCGAGTAATTTCTCTTTTGGACTATCATATGCACCACCTACCATGAGATGAGAATCGAGCTTTTATACAAACCATGTGCCCCTGACACTTGACAGACAAAGCTGACTAGTGATTTTTTAGTGTCTGAGATTTTCTAGCTTTTTTCATAGATGAATGCTTCTCTGGAACTGTTTTGACCATTTCAAGTGGCATAGGAATTAATGTCATCTATCCATCACAGTACCATTGCAACATTATAGAGAAGACATGATTTATACGACCAAGAACCCATAATTATTGGTTGTGCATACACACATGGACTACTTTCTAAAATAAATGTAGTAATATATAACCACACATGAAGTTTTTTTACAAAATGAAACCACACACATGGATTACTTTATTATTATAGTTTCTTCATTAGGAATGCTTAAAGAATGCCCATGTACCAAATAAACAGAGGTATAATTATATTTATTTATTTTAAATTCAATATTATATTTGACATTTGTTGTGTTAGCAACACCACAAATTACCCATCTTTAAAAGTTAAGAAAAAGTCAGATTAGTTGATTATTTGACAAGCACTTCCCACTTTAGATAAGCACTTTTTTTATTGCTTGTTTCCTTTTATCCTGGTGGGCTAGTAATATAATATAACACCAATCCATAACGAATCAAAATGTTGTAAGAGAGAATCATTACAACGATCAAAAAATTTGGACATGGCATGATAATGGGTTTGATAAATGAGCAGATTCTATAAAAGTTGATGTTGAGATGAGTATGTAGCCATATAAACTTGAAAGTAACTAGTACTATTGACAGCCTTTTTTCAAAGGGAAAAAAATGTCATTGAAAGTTTCATTCCCACCAAGAAAGTAGGTGCGGATCGAGTAGCATTGTAGGAGGAGGAGAATAAAATAAAGACTATAAATTATAAAAAAAAACAATTGTGGATTAAGTAAGTAACCTACATAGCTCAATGGATGCCTATAAGACTACACATATGTGTGTATTAAAAGCTTGGAGGAGAAATTGAAAAAGATTGGATTTCATTGTCCCAACGGTATGTGCCTTTGGAACCTAACAAGCCTTTTGAATTGATGAGTCTTTGATTTAAAGATAATATAAATTATGCATAATTAAGTGTTTTGAGTGCTCCATTGAAACTACTAGTGCATTTTACTTCTGAAAACTACTGAGATGATGAGTTCTAGTACTAACCATTAAAATAACTTTTTTTGGATGAGCTACGTTTATGCAACAGTGTATCATATAAATGACACACAAGATATGCTGAGTTCAAAAATGTAGTTTAATATCATGTGAACTATTGATCTACAAATCAAATATTAAAATGACAAGAAGAGACACTACACTTGATCTTAGCCAAGAGACCGAAAAAAAATATATGCAGGTGATTATTAGGTGTATTTTTTTAAGCGTTTTATCTCTAATAATCATGTCAGATGAAATATATATCCGTAATAAACTCAGTTCTTTTTGGCATTATGGTAGATTCGATAAACTCATGGCGCTTGTTGAAGGTGCAAAAAATCACGACGATTCGCTCTAATTTTGTCTAATTCATGGCTATATCAAACATATTTTCAAATTAGTCAAAGGACGTATATTAAATGATTTCTTCATTCTTAAGGGCTAAGATGGTGAACAGAGGAAAAGAATTATAGAAGCAGGAATATGTACTACATACTT
This sequence comes from Medicago arabica, assembly GCA_946800305.1. Lineage (NCBI taxonomy): Eukaryota > Viridiplantae > Streptophyta > Magnoliopsida > Fabales > Fabaceae > Medicago > Medicago arabica. Next base: position 45,990,870 of record OX326968.1, read on the forward strand.
TTGATCATCTTATTATTGCTTTAAGCAATTTTCGCCCAACGAGGATGCCCCTAACTTATGGAAGCAACAGCTTTATCTTATTCCCTTCAAAAGTCAAAATTTAGATAAGTCGGATTTTAGAGAGCTCCTTCCACCGGCATGATCAGAATCAGAATGAATCTTTTGGTAAATAATTTTTTACAAGATAAAATCGCATACTAGTACATTACATACAACTTTGATCTTATTCTTGGAAAAATCTCGTAAAAAAATTATAAAATTTATTCTAAAGAGAGATAAACACAAACTACTTAGTCAAGATAATCCAACCATTTATATCTAACTGGTGTTGCTATCCTTTCAAAAAAAATCTGATTGGTGTGGCTAAGTTAGTTAAGTAGTGCTAAGTCTGTAGAGTAGAATAAGTACTAACTAATTTAATCCCTACAAAACACACTCTTGAAAAAAAATAAGAACTTTAAGTTATGACTTAATTAAACATCGAAGTTGAGATTAATCTCATCATGAAGCTAGGAAAGCTGATCCATTGTGATATTGAAGAATGAAATTACTGTTCCTTTCCCAAAAAGTAAAATACCCCACAGCACAGTCACTCGCCCAATACCCATTCTCTCTATATTCACTAATACTGTACAGCTGTTTGTACTACAAGACAATCTAAGCTAGAAAACCGGGATTGGATTGCAATTGAAAAATGAATATGGGCACTATTTCCTCAAGTTCCAATCTAGAATGTGAAATAAAAAATACCTACCATGGTCTGCCTAAAGATACAGGTCATAAAGAGAGTTGATCGTGCATTGTGTTTCACGCTATTATTGCACTCTATCGCATCATCACTAGTGGCACCGAATGTATGTTATTCGAATTAGTATGACAAGGATGTCAAGAAGTATGTACAGTAAAAAAAATTGTGATGTTTGCAAAAATTACACGAAGCCGCCAATTTTCATATCAAATTGTGACATCAAAATGATTTTTTTAATCTGAAAATATGCTGTGACAACAACATTCATATATAATAATTTGCATTAGAACTTCAAGACACAATGAACTTGTTATGAAAAAGAATCTAATAATTAAATACCAAAAACATAAACAAAGATCCCTGCAATCGGATGTATTGAGTATTGTAGAATTTTGCCAGAATTAGGCAATAACAATGGTAAACTAATGACTACATTCAATTGTCATAACTCAACGGCCAAACGAACAGAACCAGTGACACTTTTTTTCGAATCACGACTAGTTAGTTCATCTGATTGATTTTTTGTTTAATTTCAGTTGAATCAGATCATGATTAAACTGAAAATATAACAAGTTCACAATCCAACTAGTTCAAAAAATGGATACGGTGATTTCAGAGACATTGTTTGGCTTCCATTTTGCCTAATTCTAATTTAACATAGCATTTTCCTTGAATAATGTGATACAGCATTTAGATTTCTTCATAACTGCTCTACATACTCCAGAGAAGAAAAGTGCTTGTCAATGGTGTTGAGAGTTTCTTGATCAATTTCAGAGGACGCAACCAATTTTGGTAACGAATAATCCAATTCTTTTGCTGGTACAGCATCGCCTTCAGCAGTTTGATTCTGATGCATTTCATTGTCTGTGTGTTGCACCATAGCAGAGTCTTCATCTGAATTGAAAAGCTGTAACTTCACCTCCAAGCACGACTGCAAATCCTCCTCACTTCGGGCTTTGTTAATTTTGTCCAGAAGATCACTTATAGCTGATAACTTTTCGGTCCGCTTTCTCTTATTTGAAGATTCACTAACTTCATCGATTTGTTCGTTATTGCTGTCACCATCTACAACACACTTCTTAAGCTTCTTCAATCCATCATCTACAGTTTTTTTTATTCTTATTCTAACACCATCACTTCTCGTCGAGTTTGACCTTAGTTGCAGTTTTAATCCAGGGATCATTACCTCATTGTTCTCTGTTGAAGTAGGATTAGCCTCTGATGCAGAAGACACATCCTCGTCTGAATGCTCCACAGATAATACTTCTTCCAGAAAATCTACATTTTGCATGTATCGGTCAAAAGCTTCATTTTCCACTTCAACATTTCGCTCCTTGTATTCCTTTAACTTGGAAAATCTCCACTCGTTAATAGCGGCAGCATCCTGTAATTAGACACGATGCTATTACTTCCAAGCAACATACAGCTTGCTAGAACAAGTTTCATACTCAATCAAACTTAGTTTATATATTGTGCATGTACGGTGTACCTTTCTGGTTAGCGGCTTCTTTGATCGAAGTGAAAGATGCAAATTATTGAACTGAGCAAAACTATTGGAAAGTTGTCGAAGTGACGCAGCTCTACCTGCACTGCTGATATAAAAAGCTAAATGATCCTCATAGAAAAATATAAGAATCTGAAATCTGATTATATAATTGAATCAATCAAGGAATTAGAAATAAATACCACCTGGAAGTTTAAGATCTCTAAATTTTAGAGATTGATACATCTATTTACAAAAGGTACAGATCATGTTCACTGTTTTACAGATTACGGGTGCAAGATATCAACCAAACCAAATAATATTAACACTCCCCTCAGGTCTGAATATGTCATTTTCATCAAACTTTTCTTGTAAAATTTATCTGTTCCATTTCATAAAACCCCTTTCAAAATTTTCATTCCATTTATTATTTGTTTACCCAAGTACCCTTGATTATTTTACATTAGTAAGCCACTTAGCAATAAGTGTTGTCGTGAGAAAGATAAATTATTTCTCTCTTATTTAAACATTGGAGATGTATATATACAATAATGTAAATTGATGAGTTTCAATAATTTGAAGGATAAAATTGAAAAGAGTAATAGAAGTTACCAACAAATTTAATGCTACTGCAACTTTCTTAACTCCAGTGACATAATCAACAAGGTTTTATATATACAGGGACATCCCTATATGCTTAGTTTTTTTTTTATTTTTATGGAAGCCTAGGTTGGCTACAGGGCAATTGGCTACAAAAATCAGTAACCGAGAACCTACTTTTTCAAAACCTCAAATCTTGTAATTGTTTCCAACATTCAACTTCACACACAGAAAAAGTTGGGTTTGAAACTCTGCTTTTCCAGATCTTGCAACTAGCTATGTTTAAGATTTTATCTAATAAGAACATTGAATCCAGAAGCCAACTTTATATAACTGAGACCTTCCCAATCTACATTTGTATCAGGAACAATAATTTTTTTAAGGTCTCTTTTTATCATTTGGAAAAGAAGAACAGAAGAGACTCGGACTACAATCTAACTATCTAAACTCCTAATGCATCTGCTAGAAGAAAAATAGACAGAGCAGGGGAACAAAGACTCCAAATTTGCATTCCATAATCCAAGCTGGCCCGGAGCTTGGTAAGCCAATCTAACGGTTACCTTCCAACAAGGTGTGCTGAAAACACAGGTTCTAGGAGTCAGTCGTGCCTTCTAATATGCTAAATGATAGAGAGTAGACTTGCTATTAGATTCACAAATGGCATCCATAACACCGCTCCAAGTCAAAAACCAAACCACAAGCAATTGCATGTAATTCAGCATTAATATTTGAAGCAAAGCCATGGCTACTAGAGACACCAATGATCCAATTACAAGGAGTTCATGATGAGACAGCCATAACCCGATAGCTACGGGTTCCAAAATGAGCTCCCATCCACATCAAGTTTCACAATCATAAGAAGGCTGCCAATAAACAAACCTCGTGTCGTTCTGTTGTTGGAAACCAAACAATCATAGGTGGAATAAAAAAGAGCCTTAATGTCATTAACAACAAGCGGGTCCTTTCGGGAAGGAAAAAAAACTCCCATTATGAGATTTTCAAACCAACCAGCAAGGAATTAAAAATAATTTATGTAGCATTGTACTTTATTCAATGACATCATTGACAAGGAAATTTTGGGGCTAAGTGAAACAGAAACTGCACCGGATACGCCCATCAACAATACAGACTTACAAATCATGTAAAGTTGTCTCTTGAGCTGCACCACGTCTACAACAAGAAGTGTAATGGGAGACAAATCCAGAGGATCTAAAAACATTCGTGGGAAGACCATCATGAACAATGAGCCGTAAAAACTGTTTCATGTTCATGAAAATGTTTAAAGTCCAGATCCAAGACCGGTTATTGGAAATAGGCACAGGAGTTGTATTGCGCTTACTTAGCCATGTGTGGCTCTTTTAGTCATGTAAACAGGAAGGAGTACTATCCACAATCCACATTTGAGTTAACAAAGACACCACATTCCTTGCAAGATATCAGTAGGGGGTTGAGTGGCGAGAAGATTGAAAGGCCACTCACCAGAGTGGTGTATGTCACTAATAAACAAGATCGTAAACTGATGAATCATAACAAGGATCATAAGATCCTACCAGATTCACAAATTGACATATAAATTCATGTATATGCATAAAAACAACACTTCAGAACACCACAATTACTTAATTAATAAACAAATAAATTGTATACTTATTAATTAAAAACTAGCACAGCATAAAATATTTTCTTTTATTGTTATTATTATGTATGTGTTTGACTTTTTAAATCACATTAGCAATTATTCATTATTGCAAACAAAAAAGAAAGCAAGTCGTACAGGGTTGCCCATTGCACTAAAGCCCCTGCATACGCAGGGTCCGTAGCCTTACCCTAATTTTACACGAGGTTGTTTCCATGACTTGAACCCGTGTCCTTTCAGTCATGTTACAACAACTTTACTAAGGCTCCCCCATTAGTAGAAAGCAAAGCGTATAAAACACAAAAGCAAAGCGACAAATTAATGTGCCGTAGGTTAACGGGACGACTCCGCCTTTCATGTGTTTTTGACCTGTTATTTTAGGGTTTTCTTTAATGACGGTGTTGTTTTAAAGAACTGGGTCGTGGTCCTGACCCACAAAACGAGGCTATGTGCAACATGATCAGAAAAAATGGCTGACACACGTTCCCAGCCGCTTCCAGCCAATTTGTGATTCTTCCCATGCGTATGATCTTGACAAAACCTATAAAGATCGCATAACCACACGATCTCACACGTTGGCTCGCGATATTGACAACCATGGTACTGCCGTTAAGACGGCACATGTTTAATTGCTGAAAAATGGGTCAGGTCAGGTGACAACACCCAGTATGTTTAAATGAAATTTTACGGTTTTTTCAAAAATCAATTACAAGAATTGGTACGGAAAAGGACATCTCCCTCTTTCGTTTCTTCTCTTTGTAAATATAGTGTAGTAACACACACAATCAACAAAGTTCACTCTCAATTTTGTGTCAATAGCATTTCATTTCTTTCCCTCACTGTGACAATAACCAGCAGCAAATAGTAATGAGGTAAGAGAAACTTTATAGCTTGTCGCCGCCAGTGGTCATATGATCATAACCTGCTCTGATGCCTATGTTGAAATCACACCAATTCCCCCTCTCTTTACAATCATGTGTGCAATAAATGCTGATTGGTATGATTTGCTAATTCGAATCTCAATCTACGATTCTAAACTTAATAATAAATACAAATATTGGATTCTTTCACTCTAATGGGTTAACTTGACTATTTGTGGGCCATAAGTTCAGAGGTCGTCCTCGGGTCCCTGTTAGTGACTCAAACTACATGCTCCCTCCGGTCACGAATATAAGCAAAATTTCAATTTTTAGATACATTGAAAATTGAAATTTTGCTTATAATAGTGACCGGAGGGAGTAAATCAAGGACCTCCTAGAAAGAATGTTATGGCAGATTGGAAACCCATGTCTACTAACTTTAAAGTATCAAGATTTGGATTTCTCCCATGAACGATCTTCAGCTTTACAGGTTTGTAGTGGGAGTTGGGGGAAGGGTCGGTATATTTGGATTGGTGATGTATGGTGGGATGGAATAGGCTAGTTCATTTTTAAAATATTGATGTTATTCCATTTTACTCTACTCCATCCTATATAAGGCATTGCCACTCGTTGGATTCTTTTACAGCCACATTCTGCCTCTACAGTCTACACATATCAGCTTGTAGGCATTCAGTGGTGTTGATTAGACTTCAGATATTGATGACAGGCTGCACATGCATTTTTCTTGACAATGACTTGACTTCTTGGTGGTCTAGCAAGCAACCAGCCAACCAATTGTGGCCAGACTTGATGCCAAGGCAGAGTACAGGAGTATTGCTCTCTCACTGCAGCAAAACTGGTGTGGATGGTCTCTTTTATCCAAGTTACAGTTGCCTTTCTCTACTACTGTTTTTTGTCATAATTGAAGTGTTGCTGTGGAACTTGATCTATATTTTGTCAGAAAATGTTCTGCCAAAGTAGCTGATCATCATAAATATTTCAGCACTGGACCAAGTAGCAAATAATTTCACCAAGCCCTTGACTAATAGGGTTTCTGCACACTTAGAGTCAAACTCAGGTTGATGAATATGCCTCAAAACACCCTGAGTTTGACAGGGGATATGACAGGAGAATGAACTTGGAGTACAGTGTATCAATCACAAGGGGTCATGTTATTGTATAGTGTGTTGATTGAGAGGAAAGCTCCCAGCCTCATGGAGTTACACTTACTCGTATGACATATACCATAAATGGTCCCTAAATTCCAAAATTTTAGTGACTGGTGTATCTGTTTACAAAAATTGCATATTATGACTCTATTTTAATAATACAAAGATATCAACCAAATCAAATAATATAAAAAATTAAAATCTATGTGCGCCTGCTACCTCTTGCAGTAGAGTTTGAGACAAATAAACCTTTGAAACTTTGGCCAATGTTGTAGCAAATAGCATGATTTATGTGAGGTGTATACAAGATAATTGTAGGCGCTGCACTACATAGTCCGGCCAAGCTTTCAAAAGAAGAATAGCAATGCTATTCCGCAAAAAAAAAATAGTGTCTAACCAAATTTATTTTCCGATAAAGATTAACATGTTTGAGATATAAAACTAACATAATGAATATGATATAAATGTATGGTGTTGATAATTGTAACTTACATTGACGGGGGTGGTTCAAAGGATTTCCGATCAAGTGGGGCAGCACCAGAAGATGGAGTGTTGTCAGGAATTGTACTGGCTTTTAACACTACATTCACCATATAACATGAAAGGGGGGGATGAAAAGCTGTTAGGATCTTTCAATTATGGGAAATATCAACATGAGTAATGGAAAGTAACAGATATTGTAAATCTTGCAAAAGGATTGACGATTCACAGAAATAATTGCATCATTTTTGTTTTACATTACATTTTCTTAACTCACACCAAGTCTTTGAGGATAAGGCTCCTCTAAAGTGGGGATGTTTTTAAAATACCGTCAAATAAAAGAATTCAAGAGCCGATACACCCTTTAAAGGGCATTTTTCCAATTTCAAAATATATAAGCTAGCCATGTTAGAAAACTCTAGACCAGAAAGACGGTATCTTCATTACTATTACTCTGGACACTAAAACATATGTGTCATTTTTATTTCAATCATATGTTTCACTTCTATCCAAAAGAAACATGCCTCCCCTCGAATAAAAAAGGAAAATATAATATCTTTTTAATCAATATCAAGATTTAAGTGCTTTGTAACCCAAATACTCATGAAACTAAGGTTGTCAAAATTGAGATCTTGCATCAGATCGAAAGGGGATAGCAAGATCATAAAACATAAGATCGTAACCAAGATCGAAGTATTCTACTCAATTAATTTTTTAGGATCTAGAGGGGATAGCAAAGATCATAAAACATAAAATCGCAACCAAAACAAAAATAATACTGAATATATATTATATATAAACTACTCAAAGTTTCAAATCTTGAACAAACATAAAAACAACCAAATCTCAAATCCTAAACATATAACAATCGAGTCACAGAGCTTAAACATAAAAGATTCAAAGCTAGAATCGTATGGAATCACACGATTTCACGCCGATTTCATGTTTTTATGCTATTTCACAGGGATTTTACTCAACTCAGGATTCAATTCACGATCTGGATTGATAAGGGTGAGTAAAATCGTGGGTTTTCACGATTCTGATCAGGATTCTGACAACAATGAAGTCTCTTCCTTTTGCCTCTAACAAACCAAAGTAGCTAACCCCAAATAGTGGCACAAAGCAAATTAACCCTATGGTCCCCCTAGCTTTTTAGTTTCGTAATAATAAATAATTTGTATTGTGTAGTGGTTTATTTTCAATTTGACTAACACTAAGAAATATCCGAGCGAAGCAGTTATCGCCAAAGTAATCATCTAAAAACTTTTGTTAGTGTTCAAACATCGAGTTAAACGGAGATGACCGTCAGTGTAAATACGTTTTACATAGACAACCAATAAAAACTCTCTATCTTGCCACTTCATACGCGAGTGGTATGACGTGGCAAAACAATGAAATTTAACCTAACATAACATAACAGTAAAATAATTTTACACTGACGACGTACTCTAGATTCTCAAACATATATCTAGTATTTGAACTTCCATTAAATTTCAACATTTCAGCATCAAAACCAAGTTAATCAAGTCATCATCAAGAAAACCATTCAAAAAATATATATAATCGAAAACAAAAACACATCAAAAAGACCCAAACTCACCATGAATCGGACACGGATTTTGATTCTTTGAACAGCAACTCTTGCATTGCTCATAAGGACACCTAGAATAAAATAGAACAAAATCAGAATCGAAAATCATGAACGGGTAGAGTAAAATCGACGTTTGAAAGAAAAAGGAGTTAGACCTAGAACGAGCAACATTGCCACACTGTTTGCACTTAGGTTTGTTCTGACCGCGTTGAGATTTCGGCGCTGATGAACCCACCGGTGAATTTGTTAGACCTAGGGTTCCGAATTTCGCCGTCGAATTGTTGCTCGGTGCCGTCGCCATAAACACGCATGAACAACAACAATTTTCGTTTTCGTTTCAACGGCGAAACAAGAGAGTTGAATCAGTTGCTTCAAAGAAAAAAGGAAAAATAGTAAAAATGAATGGGGTAATTTTTATTTTTATTTTGATGAAATTGGAGGGTTAATCTTTTTGGGGAAGGGAAAAATTTGAAGGAAAAAAGGTGGGAAGTGGTTTTAAGAACCCTTGCTAAACCGCGTGCGAGCGTTGGGTTCTGGTTCTTAAGAAGCTGGGGTTTGTGAGTTCGGAGGCTAGGAAGGGACTCTTAAGTTCCCGTATGTGTTTTAACTCTAAACTAAACTGACGTGGTAACTTCTTAACTTATTTCTAGGATAATGGTGACTTTCGTTCTTTAATAACGGAGATACAATCATCTCTTAGGGTGTGTTTGGTAAAAAAAATGGTATAAGCTAGTTGATAGTTTATAGCTGATTAAAATAAAAAATGTTTGGTAAAATTAACTGTTGAAGTAGCTAATAAATATAAAATGACGTAAAAGAGTATGTTTGTGTTTTTCATTATAAATTATATATACAATTTTTATTACTTAATGTTTTCTTTTTCAATAATTAAATTTATTTCAAAATATTTTCATCTCCCATATAATAAATGTATTTGTTAATTCAATTGACAATTTTTATTTAACAAAACTTTCTTTTCATGAATTTTACTTAAACTAAACTTGCATCACTATTTATTGTAAATTTCATATAAAATTATTTATCATTGAATTAAGAGCATGTAAAAAGGAATGTGAACAAGAAAAATTGAAAAGTCATACCATGATGCTAACATGATGCAAAACGTGGGTAGTCATGGGTAGGTTTTTTAATTAAACTTAAATTAAACTAAATTAATAAAAGGTTAAAATTGGAAGAAAATAAAAAAGCTAAAAGTTATAAGCTCAAAAGTTACTTGAATAAGCTTCTCAAAAAACGCTATAAGTTAACGAAAAAAGTTTTTTACCAAACGCGACTCATTCTATAAAAACAAGCTTATAAGTTAGTCCAACAAGTTGTAAACTAAATTATTTGTGTTTCCAAACACAGCTTTAATGTATTAAAATTTAAACACAATCTTAAGGTATTAAAACTTTAAAACATCATTTAATATTATCAATAACTAGCAACAAACTCGTGCTAAGCATGGAAACTGTGCTCCGCACGGGTTAGGCGTCGAAATGTGGGTTATATTATATGTTAAATGTTATTTGCATTTAGAAAAAAATAAAAAAATAACGATGAAGCTAATATCTAATCATTAAAATAGTTGTCATTAAATATTATAAAGTGCTGGATTTAACATAAGTCAAAATATTACAAATAATAGAGATCTCGTTAATGATAAAGATGACGTTAATGTGGCCGTGTTTTTTATTTATCATTTACGAATCCTTAAAAAAAAATTATATAAACTCAATTTAACTAATTACAAACATTGGAATAGTTATAATTAAATATTATAAAGTGGCAGACTAAAAATATGGTAAAATATATATAAATAAATAAAAAATACAACGTTAACTTTCCAAGTGACGAATCTTAAGCATATACAACTTATACCGCTGTTTTGGGACACCGGGATTATTCAGCAAAGAAGAAAACAGACGATTCCGTAATATTCTAGCAAAGAGCGCATCCAATGAGGTTCGATTTGAACTCCTCGCGACCGTGGTTGCTAAGAATGTGGTTGATAACAGTCAGAATAAACTGGTAATTGTCGAAATAGGTAATGATAACAACCAGAACAGACTCGTGGATGATGTAACACCCCAAATTTCCAACATAAAAATTCATACATAATTATCAGAGTATAACACAAATGGGATGTCACACATCATAAAAATCCTTAAAATAAAAAGAATAATAATTCTTTATCCTTCAGAATTCATTAACATAAATCTTTTCAAAAACTTTGCAGCGGAATCATAATTTCAAAATCCTTAAAATAATTAATTTTTGGCACAAAGGCCTCACAAGCGTCTCAAAAATTCAAAGATAGATCGTAAACATCAAAATTAGTTCAACGTGATACATAAAGGAATAGAATTTAACATAAACCTCATCCCGTTACATATCAGAGCATTTCCTACGACACCACAAGGACCTATCACATCGTCGAACCTAAGCTTAGTCACCTGCACTTACCCACGAGGCGGCAATTCCAACAGAAGGGGTGAGATTTCACAAACAATAATAATAAGCATATAATTCATCAAATGCATTTAACAACATGAACATCATCAATTAATCTTAATAAGTCTTCGTATATTACTTCTTTAACTACTCATAAGCTACATTATGTAATCATCATAACAACATCAATTAGTAATATAAATAACCACGTAGTTCATCTTTAATAATACTTTATATAACAATATAAACAGCATAAACAACAATCAACTTCAAATCATCTTTAATGATACTTTATATAAACAATATAAACAACATAAGCAACAATCAACTTCAAATCATCTTTAACGATACTTCACATAAACAACATAAACAACAACATATAACTCTTCATTAACTATTCATTGATAATTATCAACTCGACAACTTAGACAACTTGACAACTTTAGACAACTCGGCAACTTCGACATCGACTACGCAACTTCAACTCGACAATGCAACTTAGACATCTTATTCATGCATGTGGTACCAATTCAGGGCGTCAAGCCCTCAACGTAATAAGTATTAATATACTTCCAGGACGTCAAGCCCTCATCGCAAATGAGCTAAAGCTCCAGGGCATCAAGCCCCCAACGTGTAGAGTAAATACTCACAGGGCATCAAGCCCCCAACTGAAATGAGTATGCATGGACTCAACAACTTACAACATAGACAACGTCAACAACTTATAAGACTCCAATACTTTGGAACAACCACTTACAACTCAGACAACTTAGACCAACACTTGCAACTTTAACGACATTGACGACAACAGTGGCAATGACAACGACAACGACTTCGCATCATAATATCATAATTCATCAGTCATAAACAATATCATATAATATCGTATTAACAACAACAATTCATCAATTATGAACAACATCATGAAACAACATATTCATCAACATATACACTCAAGTTCTATAAATCATTTAGAAGTCAAACCAACGGCACTAAAAAGCTAACATCCATACCTACAATTTTTGTGTTTACACCGAAAGCTAATTCAAAACAGAAACGGGTGAAAAGTGAGTGTTTTTCCAGTTTTGGCTTTCAGAAAATCGGTGGCCGAATTCGCTTACGGGAAAGAACAGTTTTCACTCCAAAAACCCAATTTTTGATCCCTTAATCACCCAAAATGATTTACAATGATGTTTACAGGTCAAATAGGCAATATAGAAATCAAAACAACATAGGAACATGCATCAAACAACACAATTCATCTCATTTTATCAATTAACATAAACTTTCTAACCCTAACTCAATAACACAACAATTCATCAAATTTCAGAATTATATACTATGATTATTGAAGGAAACCCCACCCTTACCTTAATAAAATTGGAGCAGCAGCCTTTTGGTTCTCCACTTCTAGTTTTCTCCCTTTTTCTCCCAAAACTGATTGTACGTACTGTCTGTTCCTAAACCTAGGTTTTACCTTTTATACCTCTTCTATTTGTTTTATCTTATTCCACTTATTCCCTCATAATTCTAACTAATTCAAAAACAGTCCCACAACTTAATATTCTATTTAAAAATATAGATAAATTACTTCCATAACAAATATCAAATATATTTATAACAAATATATTTCTAAACAAAATAACAAACATATTTATAACAAATATATTTCTAAACAAAATAACAAACATATTATCACTTATCAAATATAAAATCATGTAAAAGTATTCAAATATTAACTAAAATAATTAAATAAAAAGGGGGCGTTACAAATGATCTCTCTAATTATCCTTCCCATAGTTGCCTAGTTTGCAAAAAGATCTTGAGTTGGTTCAGAAATTGATGAATAATAAAAATATTGATTATGAGGTCTCATTCACTACTTACATCTCAAAGATCCAGAAGAAGAAAAAAAAAACTCAATTGAGTTGCCTACCAAACCCGCTTCCGGGGTTTACCTTATTCCATTCCTCAATGAATATTTTCTATTGGGATATTCAACGTATAGATCCAATGGTTTCTTTTGGCCAGGTTCCTTCGCTGCTCATCGTCGTTGGTCAAGAATCTGGTTGGAGAAAGATTCTACAAGCACTTAGTTGACTTTTAGATATCGTTTTGGTCTGCCGATTTATCGTTTTTCTTAATTTGTTTTTCGATTTGCTTCTCTTTTCGAGGATTTTAGTTTGATTTCCCACCTGTGTATATTTTTCCACTTTTTTATTGTATATATTATAAACAAGATTGTATCATTGTTAATAAAAAAAGTTGTTTGTTATGGAAGAACATATTTATTTAAAAAATAAAATATGTTCAAAAAAATATTTTATTTGTGGATTAAAATGAGGGTATAATAGAAAAAAGAGTTTCAAAAATTCACTTTTATAATTTCATTTTTTTAAGGGTTAATATGTCTTTACCCCCCTGTAATTTGGGCGAGTTTCTGTTTTCCCCCCTGTAAAAAAAAAGTTTAGATTATGTCTTTGAAATATGAAGATTCTTTCAAAAACACCACTGATCCCATTTGCCACACTCCAGACGCTGACGTGGCATGATGTGGTGTGCCACTGGGTATTTATTTTATTTTTTATTTTTTTTCGCCTGACATGTGGGTAATTCCAACAATCATTTTAATAATTATTAAAAAACATTAAAATTTTAAAAATCATTTAAAAAACAAATTTTAAAAAACATAAATCAGAGAAAAACAAAAGTCAGGTTTTGTTTTCTTTTCAACCCTCACAAAACAAATTTCACCCTTTCATCTTCCATTTTTGAAAATTCCTCTCCAAATCTATCATCAAGAAACGAAACCCTAACACATAATCAAAGCCAAATTGGTACCCAGAAGAAGATGACGAAATCGAAGAACAGGAAGAACGCGAAGAAGAAAAAGGTGGTTACAGAAAGGAAAAATGGGAAGAACGGGAGCAAAGCGCATAAGAAGAACACAAAGAAGGAGAATACGAAGAAAAGCATTGAAGACGGAGGAAATAGGGTCGCAGTAGAGGCCAAAATGACCAAAGAAGTTGGGAAAGCTTCAGAGGTAAGTTGTTGTCTTCTTTATCCTTCTTCTTTGTTTCAATGCTTTAAAAATCGTACATTTGCATGGATTTAACACAAAAAGGTTGTTTTTAGATGTTGTGGTCCTGTAAATTGGTTTAAAAATCGTATATTTTTATAGATTTTTGTCTTGTAGGGTGTTGTCTTTTAGGGTTTTTTATTCCTAAGAAAGGGAATTGCTTTGCTGACAGCATGTGTGGGGTATGTTTGTGGGGTCCACACTTACACGTGTCTAACTTTGATTGGGGTGAATTTTTTTCAGGAGAAAGTGTTGTTCAACTGTATCTTTCACCATGGTGGTGAATTTGTCAAGGATGATGTCTTGTTCTATAGAGGTGGAAGACAAACAGTAGTAAGTGACATAAACTTACAGACTTGGGGTATGGATGTCATTGATGAGATTGTAACTGGTTGGGGTTATGATAAACAACATTACAGGATTTGGGGTGCAGTTGATGGGAAAAATGGTCAGTTTTTTCAAATTTATGTTGATCATCTTGCTGAAGAAGTTGTTATAAGGGCTATTGGTGATGAAGTTGATGGACATTTGTACTTGGAACACAATCAACAACATGTTTTAGAAAGAGATTTGGAATTCAGGGAACCTATTTGTTTTGATATGAAGTGCAACTCTGATATGGAGGATAGTGGTTATAGCAGTGATGATGTGCAGCTAGATGACAGTGAAAATGAGAGAGCTACTGCACTAGATGATGGGTTTGAAGTTTTTGAAATTGAAGAAGTCCCTGTACAGAAGTTGTTAATAGGCAATAGTTCATCAAATGGAAGTAAGGGAAAGGGAAAGGGTCTTATGGTGGAACCATATAAGAAGAAAAACTACTCAAGTAAGGGAAATGGTAAGGGTCATATGGTGGAACCAGTTGAGGAATACTTTAGTGAGGAGTTAGATAGCTCAGACCCAGATGAATCTGACCACGAGGCAGGACCTCATTATGATAAGTTTAGAAAGGATCAGTTAAGCAAGAACTTTGAGTTTAGGTTAGGTATGGAATTTAATTCCTTAAAAGAGTTCAAGGATGCAATATTAGAGTGGAATGTACTTAATGGGTATGAAATAAGCTTTATAAAAAATGAGAGTTATAGAGTAAGGGCTGTGTGTAAGGAAGATGCTTTGAAAAAAGGAGAAAAAAGAGAAGAAGGGGCAAAAAAGAAGTGTGGGTATTTATGTCTTTGTTCTAAAGTGGGCGACAGACACACTTACCAAATTAAAAGCTTTGACAAGGAACACACGTGTGGGAGGGTTACAAAAAATAGATCTGCCAAGTCAAAGTGGGTTGCAAGATTTGCTGTTGTAAACAAACTTCAAACCACTGAGAAAGTCACAATCAAAGACATCATGAATGATATGAGGACAAACTATGCAGTTGATATTACAAAAGGAAGGGCATGGAAGGCAAAGCAGATAGCACAAAAGATTGTTGATGGGGATGCTGACAGGCAATATAGCATGGTCTGGAGGTATGCTGCTGAGCTAACAAGGGTTTGTCCTGGTAACACTGCTAAGGTCGATGTTGAAAGACTTGGTCCTACACTTCAACCAAGATTTGGGTCTTTCTACTTTTCCTTTGATGGATGCAAGAGAGGGTTCAAAGCTGCATGTAGACCTTTTGTGGGGGTAGATGGGTGCCACTTGAAGACCAAATATGGTGGACAACTTCTGCTAGCTGTTGGAAGGGACCCCAATGACCAGTATTTTCCTCTGGCATTTGGTGTTGTTGAAGTAGAGAGTAAGGCAAGCTGTAAATGGTTTATGGAGTTGTTGATGAATGACATAGGCAATGATAAAAGATATGTCTTCATATCAGATCAACAGAAGGTATGTTAATTGTGATTTTTAACTGTTTATAATTTTGTTAGTTTTAGTGGCTTATATGAATTAACTTTTAACTGATGCAAAATTGATGTAGGGATTAATGTCAGTGTTTGAAGAAATGTTTGATTCAATTGAGCACAGACTTTGTTTAAGACATTTATATGCAAATTTCAAGAAGAAGTTTGGTGGTGGAACCTTGATAAGGGACCTCATGATGGGTGCTGCCAAAGCAACATATCTTCAAGCTTGGAAGGCAAAAATGGATGAATTGAAGAAGGTTGATGCTGGTGCCTGGGAATGGTTGATGCTGCACCCTACTAAAAGTTGGTGTAAGCATGCTTTTTCTTACTATCCTAAGTGTGATGTGCTAATGAACAACCTAATGGAGTCCTTTAATGCAACAATATTAGTGGCTAGGGATAAACCATTTTTATCTATGTGTGAATGGATTAGGACTTACTTAATGAATAGGATTGGTACTGCTAGAAATAAATTAGATAGGTGGCAACACAACATCATGCCTATGCCTAGGAAGAGGCTAGATAAAGAAGTGTTTTTGTCAAGTCAATGGACACCACACTATTCCATAAGGGATGAATGGCAAGTGACACATCATTATGGTGAGCAACAATTTATTGTTGATACTGGAAAGAGAACTTGTTCTTGTGGGTTTTGGGAATTAGTAGGGATTCCTTGTAGACATGCAGTTGCTGCATTATCATATAGGAAGCAAAACCCTTCAGATTTTGTTGACCAGTACTATTCAAGGGCAAAGTATCTACAATGTTATGGTTTTGGAGTCAGTCCCATCAATGGCATGGAAATGTGGCCTGAAGTAGACATAGAGGAACCTTTGCCACCACACTACAAAAGAGGACTTGGAAGACCCAAAAAACTGAGGATCAGGGAGGTTGATGAGCTTGGTACTAGAATGAGAAGACCTGGAGTGAGTTATAGGTGTACCAAGTGTGACAAATTTGGACACAACAGTAGGAGGTGTAAAAGTACAATTCAAGATCCAAATGCTGCTAAGAGAAAGGTATGTTTTTTTGACTTTGTTTAACTTTGTTAGAGTATGAAATTGTCATATGCTCAATGCACTTTTTTTAACTTTACACATCTGATAAAGTATGAAATTGTTATAGAGAAAACCAAAGAAGCACACTGAAACTAAAAGTGGTGAACCATTTGAGAATGCAAATGAAAATGGTGAGACATCTAATGCTCAGACTAAGACACATACTGCTGAAAACCATGCTAAAAGACATGTAATATATTAGCACTGCATATCCTTTAGTTCTAATTATGGTAGATGTGTTGCAGAATTTAAGATATGTGGTTTTCTTACTATTTTGTAGAAGAAAGACATTCCTGATGACATTTCTGATGCTTTGGAATCAATTGAAAATGTGTTTGATGACATTCCTGATGCACTGTTTGCATCCATTCCTGAAGCCACTATGTCTCCTGCAACTGAATTCCATGTGAATCCTACTGCAACTGAAGCCACCTTGTCTGCTGCAACTGAATTCCATGCTACTGAATTCCCTGTTCCTGACCCTGCACAATCTAGTATGCCTGATATTGTTGCACCTGAACCAAAGATATTCAAGGGAAAAAGAATGCACAATGGCCCAAGGATGCCGAATGGCCCAAAGATGCTCAATGGACCAACCATTCTCAATGGCCCAAGGGACAACAGTGGACCAACTATGACACTTTCTGCTAAGTTAAAGAATACAGTCCAAAAGGTTAAGAAGAGGCCAAGTGATAGGCTAAGGAAGCTAAAGACAAAGTCAATTAAAGGTCCAGGGGCTACTCCAGATGCACCAATGGTGTTGGATGAGTCTGCAGAAGGTGTGTTAACACAAGAAGGGGCTGCAGACAAGGAAGGAGTAGTTCTTCCATATATCAGAACAATGAGAACAGTTGCTGCAGAGAAATAGATTTGTTTCAAGTTATGTAATGACTTTAAGTTAGTGTTTTGTAATGATTTTAAGCACTGTGTGCAATCTTTTGAGCCTATCTTGACATTTATGAGCTTAAGCACAATGTGTGCTATCTTTTGAAATGTGTTTTAAGCACAATGTGTGCTATCTTTTGAAAGCTTTGTAATGTGTTTTAAACACAACCTGTGCTATTATGTTATGACTAATGCACTTTATGTGCTCCTTTTAAAAGTCTTTTATGCACTACTAATAGTGCTACTAAGTATTTTGTAGTGAAACATAATGTTACTGATGCCAAAGTTAAACCAGAATGTAACAAAACACAAATATTTCATTCATTAATATCAAGCATTACATCATACTAGTTATAGATGTTACAAAATGTCATCCCTGAACACATTACATTTCAACAGATTACATAAACTTCAAAACAACCAAAAAGAAAATCCATGACAACACTAATAAAACAAGTAGGCCAAAGCTTTTGCTTCTTTCATATTGCAGCTTCTTTTTTGTTTTTAGGTGCTTGGTTAAGGCCCTCTCAGTCTCATATACCTTGCCTAATTCCTTTCCAAATTCTTTTCCAACTTCTTCTCCAATTTCCTTGCCATAAACCCTTAGATATTCAGATATCATCACACAGTTCCTGCAACTATCTTCCGTTTTCTTACAGGTCAGATTCATCATGTTGCTGCTTCCAACATTATGGCCATTTGAACCCAATGAACCTTCTGAGTTTTGCAATTCATAACCAAATCCATTGTCCCTGTTATTTGCATCCAATTTTTTCAACAGGGCTTTCACTCTTGGTGTTTCTAACTCATCATCCCATATGAACAACTTACAATTATCTTCATTCTACACAACAATTTTTCAACATTTTTAGAAGACAAAAAGAGGAAAACAAAATCAAATAACATCAAAAATTCTTACCTCCCAAAAATTACAGCACCTCCAAAATTTCCTCTTTGGGTTTTCATCTGTGTTTGATACCCACAATCGCATAAACTTATTGCATCCACATTTGGGTGTTGTTCTTCCATTCGCGTTACCAATGGATGATGCTTTGCTTCCAGCCATGTCAAACCCTAAAAAACAAAAATCACAGATAATGAAATTGGAGAAATGGAGAAGTTGATAACAGAAATCGAAAAGAAAAACGAAATTGAAGAGGAATACGAGATTGGGGAATCGGCGAGGAACGAAGGAGAAGAATGGCAGGGAAGAAGAATGGCAAAGAAGAAGAGGAGTGAAGAGGAACGAATGAGGATATGGAGGTTTTGTTTTTTAAAATTTGTTTTTTAAATGATTTTTAAAATTTTAATGTTTTTTAATAATTATTAAAATGATTGTTGGAATTACCCACATATCAGGCGAAAAAAATAAATAAAAAAATAAATACCCAGTGGCACGCCACGTCAGCGTCTGGAGTGTGGCAAATGGGATCAGGGGTGTTTTTGAAAGAATCTTCATATTTCAAGGACATAATCTAAACTTTTTTTTACAGGGGGAAAATCGAAACTCGCCCAAATTACAGGGGGGTAAAGACATATTAACCCTTTTTTTAAAGACACTTTCTTAATTTCATGTTACCATTCTAAAACGATAGTTAAATAAAAACAAAGGGAGTAATATTTAGAGAATAAGTGATTTTGACATTCAATAATTTAGAGATTGTTTTTATATAGTTTTTGAGTTGAGCCTGTTTGGTACGAATTAAAATAAAAATGATTTTGACATTCAATAATTTAAAGATTATTTTCTAGAGATTAATAATTTATTTTGTTTAGATACAACTATATAAAAGGAATATTTTGTTTCAAATTAATCTCAATCTTTCCATAAATATTTTTTCCCATGATTTTTTGTTACAAAAGACACTGAAGAGTAAAAATATGCTTAGGTGTCAAATAATTAACATGGGGCAATATTGTGTTTTTGCTGGTTATTAACTTTCATACATATATAATAAACAATAGATAATCTACAAAAAAAATAAACTATAATATGACATGATGACCTGACTTTTTTGATTCTCCGTTGTTTTCGAAAATGTTTAGATCTACAAGTTTCAATGTGTCTTGTTTGTCTACACTCTGGTTTTTCATGCTCAAAAGAGCTTTTATGCTTACTTATTTGTTTAGGGAGTTGTTGGCACTTGGATTTTGATATCGTGATGATGGTTGATCCATTATTTGTTTTTTTTGCAGAAGTTCACTTTTCATATTTGTTTAAAACTGGTTTCGCGCCCGTATACGAGATCACTTGCTGATTAGTGAATTTTTGTTAGGGTAGATTTGAGTCGATCCAATTGGACTGATTTATTATGTTGTATCCCCGTTTTTTGTTGTACCTGAGTCAGGTCTAATGTCCTCAGACTCTTTATCTGTTTCATTTTATTTAATATAATTCTTCTTTTGAC
The DNA here is from genome assembly GCA_946800305.1 of Medicago arabica. Taxonomy (NCBI): domain Eukaryota; kingdom Viridiplantae; phylum Streptophyta; class Magnoliopsida; order Fabales; family Fabaceae; genus Medicago; species Medicago arabica. The sequence continues at coordinate 46,011,156 of OX326968.1, forward strand.
TAAAAAAAAGGTAAAGAAAAAACAAAGGCAAATTAATTTTAGAAAAGAAGCAATCTTAAAAATGTGTAATTTTTTGAAAAGTATGTATATGCCTGTAATAAATATTTTGTACATTTTTTTAACTCTTTATATATTTAAAAGTTGAATTATAAGAAAATTTGTTTTGATTGGTATTAAGATTAAGTTTGTTTGTTTTATCGAGTGAGTTTGTTTTAATTTGATTTTAGGAGGAAAAAAATAAGGAGAAGTTGAAGCAAAAGACACAAAAATATATAATTTTGATGACGGGTCAAAAAAATTAAGAAAACGTAAGATTGTATTTTTGGTAGACATTAAGTTTCATAATATTTTTTTGGGTACAAAGTTTCATGATTAGAGAATTAGAGAAAAGAAGATTGTAATTTTTTTTAACTCTATAAATATTTAGAAGTTGAATTATAGGAAAATTTGTTTTGATTTGGATTAAGATTAAGTTTGTTTGTTCTTTAAAAAAAGATTAAGTTAATGTGTTTTATCAACTGAGTTTGTTTTAATTTATTTTTAGGAGAGAAATTATAGGGGGAAGTTGAAACAAAAGACAGAAAAAGATATAATTTTGATGACGTGTCAACAAATTTAGAAGGATATGATTGTATTTTTGATGGACATTAAGTTTCATATTTAGATAGATAATAGATAATAGGCTTTCTTTTACAGGGATTAATATGAAAGTAAAGAAGTATGTTAAGGAACTAATATAACAGAATTAATGGAACATTTTAACGTTAAAGATTATTTTGACTAAGTAATACATGATCAACGGTTATTTTAAAATTTTAATACATTGAAAAACTATTGTAACTATTCATTACACATTCAGTGACGAAAATGATTATCTACCCTTCATTCGTATGATGTCTGTCTATAAAGATATGTCTAACCTGAGTCAATCAGAATCGTAAAAGTTGATAAATTAGTATATAGCGTGATAAACTAGTTCAAATAATGGATAAGTTAAATGATTAAATATGTAGTGTTTTATAAAACTAACGATTGAACCAACATCTAAACATTAAATAATTTGCAAGTGTACGGTTTTATGGTCGTAATAAAACATCGATCTCACATATACTTGTGGTCATTAAGATAACTTTTTTTTCCCTAAATATGCAAAATAAAATATAAATATTTTTGTTGTTTTTTATTGAAGATGCATCACCAAAAAGTTTTAAGTTATTTTCATGCTTCAAACCTGTCTAAATTTATATTTCAAACGATCTTCCTTCATTTTTATTTATCAAAAGATTGTCTAAGATTTTGATAAGTGTTTGAAACTAGATTAGGTTAATGCTTTTTCTAATCAAAAGAAGAAGGATTATGGAAAATTTGTCAAAAGACTGTTTTTCCTAATTCCAAGATGGAAAATGTTTACATCAATAGATGCAATGTAAATAGCAATTACACAAAGATTAATCGAGTGTAAAAAAAAGAGAGGATGAATTCACATCGTTGTTATGGTCATAGTCTCCCTCATTACAAGCAACTGTAACTTCTTTTGTAGTTATGAAGTTGATCATTGGCTTCCCATCGTAGGGCGGTGTTTTTTTTTATCTTTGGCGATGCTTCTTCTAAAGTTATACAAGTTAATTAAGGTGGGGTTTAGTATGGGAAAGGGAAGTTGTTTCCCATCATGGGAAAGTAAATCTTAACCATTAGATTAAAGATGGACATTGGTTTTATCATAGTCTCTCTACGCTAAAATTTTTTCCCTTTGTCTTCAACCTTACAATCATCAACAAACAACAATAAACCGCCGGCACCAATTTTGGTATTAACTCTTCATTGTAATTGCTTGAAATTACCACAACCATTTTTGTTCTAATGGAATCAACAAGAACACTTCTTTACTAGAACACGTAATTACCACCACCATATCACTCTCTCTCACGAGCCACCCACCCACCACCACCAGCACCTTGGCAGGCTACCACTCCAACAACTTAATCACACAAATCTTCACAAACTGCTCTAAATATTTTTCCTTCCTTCATTTTTTACTTCAATTTTCCATGATAAATGAGTCACTATTTTTTCTGTAAATTAAAAATTGGTTTTCGTTTGCGTTCATGAATAAATTCACAATTTGCAATTTGCATGTTCTTTACCAAACTGTACACTGTAAAACTAAATATGCTGCTTGAGTTGAATCAACAAGAACACTCCTTTAATGCAAATCTTAACAGTTCTTCTTCTTCTCCCTCAAACACACACTTCCACTTCTTCTTGTTGTCGTTGAGGTGGATTAATTTGGAGTTGAAAGATGAAGAAATACCCAGATCTTCACATAAATACCTTGGATTAATTTAAGAAGGAATGTGAGTGATTGTTGCCTAACAATATCAAAGAAAAACTTAATTTCCGTCCAAAAATAAAACTTTTATTGTCAATTTTATTTTCATTTTGAAAAAGAAAGAATGAAAGTGATGGGCTTCATTGTGATCGGTGCTGGTGGCTGTGGGTCAAGTTCACTGTCATGGAAGTTGAAGACAATGTGAAAAAAATATAGTGGAGGCAGACTATGATAACATTGGCGTTCCTATTTAATCTAATGGTTTAAACTCAACTTTCCCATGGTGGGAAAAAACTAGCCTTTCCCAGGCTAAATGCCACCGTTAATTAATACTACTTTATTATTGAAAATGGTCTTGAATGTCATATGAGTATCATAAGTCATGGTTTTGGTCAACATGTTTTAATACTACTTTTATCTTTTACTATAAAATAGTTTATATGCAAGTTTATACATAAATGCTTATCATGATACACGTTTGTGCTATAAGTTAAAAATAAATTATTTATCCAAACAAATACTAAAATATTTCCTTTTATAATTCCTTAACACGTTTGTGCTACCAATAGAAAGACGCAAGTGGCTGAGCAAACTGTTTCAACAATTGTTGTCACGCTGCCACTTGCAGTGTAGAACGCGAACAATAACCTTGAAGGTGTCCGATGGCATAAACCGAGGCGTGGAAGAGTGAAATGCAATGTAGATACCTCTTATTTGACCTATATGAATAGGTGTGGTATTGGAATATGCATTTGTGACGAAGAGGGGCAATTCGTGCGCCAAAAAACATTATGGTTTCTCACTAATGTGCTTAGTGGACGTCGGATAAACTCTTGGATTGTATCAAGCTTTGCGGTGGGTAAATGAGTTACGGCTACCAAATGTGGATTTTGAAGTTGATTCGTATCGAGTGACTGACCACTTTAATCGGGGCAACAAAGACATCGCCGAATTTGGAGCTATTATGGACAACAATATACAACTTTTTCCCACAAATTTAACAAACTCTCGTGTCGAGTTTATTAGGAGGCAAACGAACGCAGTTACCCATGAGTTAGCTCATGCAGCTACTTCATCACCTAACTTCCGTATTTATAATGATTAACGCTCTGAATAAACGACTTGATTGCTAATGAAATCCTATAAGCGTATTTTTCTATAAAAAAAAAATTGTTTGTTAAAGGAGTGGATCTAGATTCGTGATGAAGCACCATGATACTTATTCCCCAATGGCTATTGGTTGTACCTGAGTATTTCCAAAAGCTATTAATTAGAGTAGACTTCCTACAATTGATGGTCGTTAGATCAAGATCCAATGGTTTGTCTATTTCCAAGCTCAATTGTCCATTTAGATATTTTATTTTATTTTTACCTACAAAAGAATCCAATTTAGTTAGTAGTTATGGATGATGTTTGTTTGTGTCGGCAACATACCTACCATATCTGTTTAATCCTCTTTATTTTATTTTATTGAATCAAATTCAACCAATCAACAACTCATTCATCATTACTTCATCAATAGTCATTTTTATCTGAGATTCAAAGTCAGAGTAATACACACACAAACTGTCTCTTGAACATGGATGGTTTGATCAAGGGGTTGATCGACGTAGCTCTCGGCGGCAACAACAACAATCACGATCAGCAGGATAATGATCGTCCTGAATCACGTGACGAACGTTCCCGATCCTCTTGGGCTGAGGTTGTTTCCGGTGATCAGGAGGATTCCGATCACCATCCTCAGGTTAGTTATTTAGTTAGTTTGCATCTCTGTCTTCAATGAATTAATGGATCCAGTTTTATTACTACAACTAACTATCTCATTTTTACTTCAGAACCAGGATCAGGAAGGTTCTACATTCTCCAACAGACCTCACAACAACTACAAGGTTATTTTCTCCCTTATATTTTCCATTCATTCATCTCTTACGCAAGTATCACTTTATATTCAACTCATTTTTAACACAGTCAATTTTACAAAATCAATTCTTGTCACGGCTTAACCAAACATACATAAGTTGCTTATATCCAAACAAGATCTATTCTCATTCTCAATTCAATCAAAACAAATAATCTAGATTTTCACTTAATATTATTTCAGAAGGAGGGAGTAGAAACATGGCAAGACAATAGTAACCGTCACAGTCCCCGGCCTCATAAGGTATATTGTTGTCTACTTTTTATAAATGTATTGTGGATGTAATGTATGTAAATGTAACTATGTTTACTGTCCTACACTTTTTTCTTCAGGAACAATATCGTCCTCAGCGGCAGGAGTATGAATCTGAAACTTTCAACTCTCCCAACAGACACAACAAGGTTCCTATTTTTAATTTAACAGATAATAATTTTTCAATTTTGTCACCTTTAGATTACTCCGCTGTCCTTCATAAATATACATGGATGCATCTTAGCTTAGCTTTCAAGTTTTTTTAATGTATGTATTTTCAGATCGCAAGAGTTGATCAGTTAACCTGTCATTGGGTGAATGCTTAACTTTAACAAATGTTAATTACTTTGAATTATCTTAAAAATTATTTGGCTAATATTGAATTTAAAGTGAATTAATCTATGTTTGGATGTATCTGCTCTAAAACAATATTCAACATTACAACTTAACATAAAATTTTCAAGCCAGGGCAATAACCTACTTTTTATCAATTTTCGTTATATTGAAATTTGTAGATAAAATCGTTTTTTATTCAACGTAACCAAACTGTTCAACCATCATTGTGACAGATCAGTCATAATGAAACTTCACAGTTTCTTGTATGTTATGAGATTGGAACTGTTTTGGCATTAAAAATTTAGAGTGCACTCTTATAATCTTGGTGTATTACCAGGGTGTTGACGTTTTTTAAACCATAATTAAATAAATGTATCGTGGAAGTAATGTATGTAACTATGTTTATTCTACTACACTACACTTTTCTTCAGGAACAATATCGTCCTCAGCAGCAGGAGTATGAATCTGAAACATTCAACACTTCCAACAGACCCAACAAGGTTCTTACTTTTAACTTAGCATATAATTTTTGAAATTTTTACACCTTTAAATTACTTTGTTACTGCTGCATTTTAGGTTAGCTTTAATTTTTTTAACTATAACCATGTATGTATTTGAAGATCTCAAGTGATGATCACTTAGTTTGTCTTTCGTTGAATGCTTAACTTTAACAAATGCTAATTACTTTGAATTATCTTAAAAATGATCCAGCTAATATTGAATTTAAAGTGAAGTAATGTATGTTTGGATGTCTCAACTCTAAAAACAGTATTCAACATTACAGCTTAATGTAAAACTTTCAAGCCAAGGCAAAAACTACTTTTTGTCACTTTTAGTTAAATTGAATTGTAAATAAAATCAATTTTTATTCAAGATAACCAAATTGTTCAACCATCATATTGACAGATCAGTCGTAATGAAACTTTACAGTTTCTTGTATGTTATGAGATTGGAATTGTTGTGGCATTAGAAATTTAGAGCGCACTCTTATAGTCTTTGCTGGTAGGTTCATTTTTATATCTCTCCCAAGTGCATAAATTATAAGATTGTCTCTGGAAAGATTTTTTTTTAAGTTTTTTTTTATATTTATATACAAGATAAAGAGCCCACTGAGCTGGGTATTTGAAAATCAGATTTCTTGAGGACTCAACAACTTTAAAAATATCAAGCATGCATGTACCGGTCTATTTTTCTTCTTTTAATAGAAGCATACAAGGTGTAGTGTTTCTATTGAAAATTTGCTATTTTGATGAAATTCAATTTATTTTTTTTGCAGCCAGATGAAGATAACAATGATGGATGGCAGACTGTGGGCAAACCTTCAAAACAGACACACAAGGTTTATATTTTTGTTCAAATAAAATGTTTAAATTGACACATAACACTCAATTTAAACACTTTTGTATTCTCTAGTGTATTTGTGTTTATACTTCTGCTACATGTATATCTTGTATAAACTATACTTTATGCTAGCTTTGTTACAGAATTTTTTATGTAATAAGCTATCAACGTTTTATGCTGCGTCACATTCTCAATCTGAACGACGGATCTTACCAACATGCTGTAGGTTCCAAAGGATAACTGGAACAGCTACAAACGGCCTGCTGATGAGCAACAATACTCCAACGAAGTTGAAGTTGGTTCCAGAGTGGAGCCCTCAGAAGATGAACTTGCTGATCTATCAAGAGCTTGCGAAAAACTCTGGGATCTGGATTTAAATCGTTTGGCACCTGGCAAGGACTACGAAATTGACTGCGGTGAAGGGAAAAAAGTTTACCAAAAGGATGATATGGCTCAGGGGAGCTTGTTTACATGGGTTAGTGATGATGTATTCCGAAAGCCTACCTATGCTAGATTTCTTTCACTGTTAGATAATTATAATCCACATCAAGGATCTAAGGAGGTTGTCACATCTGAAGAGAAACAAGAGCAAGCTTCCTTCATAGAAGAAATTAGTAGAACAGCACCGATTAAATATCTTCACAAGTTTCTTGCATCAAAAGGAATCACATCTGGGAGTTCCCAAGATTTCAAAAGATTGTTGACCAGCTTGTGGTTTGACCTCTATAGCCGTTGTGGAACTTCTGGTTCCTCTTCTGCTTTTGAACATGTTTTTGTTGGAGAAATCAAACAAACCAGTGAAGTTTCTGGATTTCATAACTGGCTGCAGGTATGACTTCTTATTCTCTCTTCCAGTATCTATTAACAATTCATGCCAAATATACCACCAAACTCTTGCGCAAGTGGTTGGTGTGCAATGTGAGCGTTGTAGACGCTGTGCACCGAGTTTGATTCCTTCTCATAAATAAATAAATACAAACTATTTAAGCAAAATATTGGTGTATAAACTTAGGATTTGGTGCTCTTTTCAATCATAATTTAATATTGCCTGCTCCATTGAGCATCAATTCATTGTTGTATTGGATATGTTTGCACTGCATATTGGATTAGTATACCAAGGCACCTAGCTCCTTGTAGAATAATCAAAGTTCATACTGCTAACAAATAAATAGTAGTCTTGTAATGTCTTGGTGTTGTTAGTAATTTGCCCAATCACATACCATCTCTACAGGTGCTTATTTAGAAGTTTCTTTCTTGTTTTAATTATTTTCTTTAACCATTTGTCACGCCATTAAGAGAAAATTATACTCACTGCCTCTCAGGTACTTAAATGACACATATACATACTCTATTCTGTTAAAGACAATGGTTTTCCATCAATTACGCATACCTCCCTTCTATCACGTATCAGTTAAGCATACTTCGAGGGAGGAGTGTAATTTTCCCTTCCAATGATGTTCTATCATGTTATTAGTGATTTGTTAATCTATTAAATGAGTAGATGAGAACTTGGATGTATTTTGTTTCTTTAATTTATAAATTTGGTTTCATTAGTCATTGTGTGAAATTTTATATTATCTATTAATATATTTTTGCAGTTTTACCTTGAAGAAACAAAGGGGGCAATTGATTATCAAGGCTATATTTTCCCCCGTCGACGGGGTGAAGTTGTGAGTGACTATCTGTTAAGCTAGATTTCTATTTTCTAAGGACTTGTTTTCTCTTTTCCAATTATAGAAATTACATTTTTGTGTACTAAAACAGTACAGGAAAGTAATATTTTCCAGCACAGTACTAGCTAGACATCAAACCACGTTTAAAATATTTTAGCAATAAACTTTTTTTTTTTTGAAGAAGCATTTTAACAACAAACTTATTTTCCTGTAATGCTGAGAACCCTCGTAAGTTTTCAATCATAGTTTTATTTCATTATAGATAACTCTTTAGTTAGTTATTGTATGTTAAGGTAACCGTTATATATTTTGAGCAGTAGCCACATTATTTTTAATGTTTTTTGCCTTTGTAACTTGCAGCCTGACTCTGAAACCCAGCTTTTGACAATTCAGTTTGAATGGAATGGTGTTCTAAAATCTGTATCAAGCACTTTGGTTGGAGTGAGCCCTGAATTTGAAATTGCTTTGTATACCCTGTGTTTCTTTGCCGGTACGGAAGATAACCACATCCAGATTGGTCCATATGCAGTTAATATCAAGTGCTATCGTTTTGGGGATCGAATTGGATCTGTTTTCCCCATTGCAGAGTCATGAATGTTCAGTTGCCAGCAATGATAATAGTATTGTTTCCCCGTTGAAATCATATCTTATGCATATTTGGTGTAACTTGTAGCTCATAGCTGAAAGACATCAATATCAGAACCAAAATTGATATGCTACTGTGTTTTATTGTTAAACAATATCAGAAATTCAGAACCATGGTAAAACAATATTGAAAGGAGTACACTTGATGCTTTTTTAGTTTATCTGTTTGAAAAGAAATCTCGTGGAACTCGTTGGCTTCTTTTTTGCAATCCAGAACCTTGATCGATATGCTATTGTGTATTATTATTAAATATCTTTGACTTTGCTGACTTGAGTAATCTTAGAGTGATATATACAGCTTTGTGACCATGATAGATGAAGCTCCGGACCCTACAATAAGTTCCTTCACTTGGATATATATCACCTTCTTGAGTTGTGCTACTAAGGCAACGCCAAAAATATCTTGCAAAAATATCTAAGCGGGAGATATTTTGAAAAGTGTTCTAATTTTCAAAATCTAGTGCATCTTGCACATAGTTGCTAAATTCATTCACATCAGCCATCTAATTTAATTTGGAGCTTAACATTCAATGGGTTGCAGAAACCCTTTGGCCGTGGAAGCTTCCACGCCCTACACCACTTGTCTATCGAACCAATCAAATGATTAGTCATTTGGCTCAAAGTTGACCCAAGCATAAGCTAATATCATGTCGTGGAAGCCTCCACGTCCAATACCACTTGTCTCTCGAATCAATCAAATGAGTAGTCATTTGATTTGCGTCCTGAGACATTTTCAACATGAAAATAAAGAAGCTACAATACATAGCTTTCACGTCAATGTGGATTTTTGCCACAATTTTACAAAACGGGCATCTGTACACCCTTGTTTTTGGTCCCTGTTTAATTGTCTAACCTCCATTTTGACATCTAACAAAAATCACAATGAGAATCTCATAATTTTTTGAGATATTTAGCTTTCGGCCTTACCTTGTACGCCTTGAGTCTTCCATTGGTTGGATTAATAAATTGCATAACACGGGTAAATTAGTAGAATTTGGCTTAAGTTGATGTGACTTATATTGTCTTAAAATGTTAAATTTTATAGACAATTATAATTTCACATTTGATCTTAAATTATATTTTTTATTTTACAAAGCCAAAAACCTATAAAGATGAGTGTGATTTTACTTGAGTTCGTAGGTGGTGTATATGTATAAATTATGGAGAACAAATGTAAATAAATGCATATGCATGTTAGAGCATCTTCAACACAATATTTCCAATCTTTGTATTTTGGGGTTCTTATGAGTCTCAATCATACTTTTAAGAATAAACAGTACATCTCTTCAACTCTAACACTTACAATTTTTTTATTAAATGAACATCACCTGTTATATCAAATCCTTACATTCATCGATATTGTAAGTTGATTTAAAAGTATACCCACACATCCACATCGCATATAAGAAGCATATGTTTGAAATTGTGTCGTGTTAAAGAAACTTGCGGAAAAACCCATGCGGACACAACAACTTTAATATATAATTTCTTTGTTCTCACGTCTAAACACCTTAGACACAAGAGGGAAGCTCAAGACACTATCCAAACAGATTTGTATTCTCTAACTTTCAATCATCTACATTTCTCTCTTCATTTGTATATATACTCCAAATTTATCCCAAAAGGAAACATGCTATGTTTTGATTGGATATCATTTGTTGACTCACATAAAATCCGCAATGGCTCTCTATTCCATCCAATAACATGTTTTGATAGACCAATTTTTATATTGAGAAGCCTTTTACCCTTCATTTTAAGCGTCATTATCTCTCTTACTTTCTTCAGTTTTTGCCTAAAGTTACTATACCTTTCCCTCCCTAAAGGTAGAGTATCCCTTCCAGGTATCCAAACACACGTCAACTTAGTAAATAAGCACTTGGTTTTATTAGTTATTTTCAAAAAGTGAATCTAATGGTGCTTATAAGCCTTATGCTTATTAAGCAAACTCCTTATTTAAGAAACCCATCCAAGATGACCTTAAAACTAGCTAATAGTCAAAAAGCACAACATGTGCCACCACGGTAGAAACTAGAAACAAGTACACAAGTAATGTGTCAATGAAATTATAATGAAAGGGACTTGGTATTCGATCCACAACTAGTTAGGTTTTAAAAAACAAGTACCCCACATTAAATTATGCATAATGATATAATCCATTTAAAATAAAGGCTTAATCGGTCTTTTGGTCCTCTATGTAATTTCAAGTTTACATTTTAGTCACATAACTCGTAAAACCCACATTTTGGTCCCTTTTATTTTGCTCCGATCAAAAAGGTCCTTAAGTGTTAACTTTAACTTTAAATATCTAAAGTGAAACACAAACAATGTTGGTATACCATAAACCTTATTAATTCTTTTAATTTTAACTGTTCGATAAGGTCTATGGTATAACAACATTGTTTATGTTCCACTTTAGATATTTAAAGTTAAAGTTAACCGTCAAAGACCTTTTTAACTGACGGAGCAAAATCAAGGGGACCGAAATATGAGTTTTACGAGTTGTGGGACCAAAATGTAAATCGAAAATTACATAAAGAACCATTGATGCAATTAAGCCTAAAATAAAATTTACATCCACAACTATCACCAACCAAAATAGTTTACCCCTTTTTACTTGTGTACTTGTATCAACGGATAGCAAAAAAGGAGAGATGACTTGTTCTGAAAGTGAGAGATTCCCTTCATTTTGGATATTAATTCTTATGAAATCTTTGAATCTAACCACGAGGGTCTTTGTAAAGGTACCTTTTTTCTTACTCCCTTTTCTACCCGAAAAAGCAAATACAAAGCCACAAAATTCAAATTAAATGTCAATGTCATTTTCACAATATTTTGTTGTTAATTAAACCTTACATCCACATTACATATATAAAAACATTTAGACACTTGTATATTTCCCTTCCGTGCACATTTTCCCTTGGTTCTCGGTTAATCAATTTTCTTTTCATTTTTTTCTCTTTTTTTGTCTTCCAAAACTTTTTAAAGGAAGTGTGACAAACGTAAAGATAAGGTTCTATTTCCTCCACAAAATTTCAATGGTAGGCCAATAAATAAGCTTTGTGTTGGATAGAAATAGAATACCAAATATAAAAAATAAAGTATATTAAGTTAACAAGATTATGAAGTATAGATTAGATTCTATGTATGTCTGAAATTAACAAGATCAACTTGCCCAATTTTTCAATCAAACTTATGCCAAAGCACCATCACCGACAATAATTTAGTTAACAAATTTGTTCCTGACATGTATGTTGTCCACTAATAATATACTACATGTTTTTTGGTTTAGGTTGTTTGCAATTCCTTGCCGTGCTGCTGTTACTTATGTGAAAGTGATTGTAATAATTATTTATTAATATATATAACAATAAGATTAGTCAAAAAATATGATAATAGACCTTATAGTGAGGAATGGAGCACTCATGGGAGTCCACCAAGAATGTCTAATTACTTATGATGGGGATTAGAGCACTCTCATATCAAGCAAAGTTTACAAGACTAAACTTATTCGTTAGTAGTTTTAGTTACTTAAGCAAATGGTAATAAATTTGATCTTTGATTCATGCGTGCATAAATTTTCTATATCTAACACTTAAATGTACTCTAAATCTAAAAAAAATAAAATGAGTTTGGGTGGTCAGAAGATATTCTGAAAAACAAAACAAAAAAGAGCACATATTATTTAGAGACTTAACATAGGTGATCTCAATAACAACTCACTTTCACTAAACCACAAAATGCTGATTGTGTGAGTGATAAGCTGATATTGTGGGCCTAATAAGATTTCTGATGTTTCATTTTGAAGGATTTAGCACATCCATATAATGATGTATACTTTCTATTTATTTAGAGAATAAAATTAGGAATGTTGGTAAAAAAAACATCCTCTTTAAATCTTGAATTTTTTCATTCATACTTGAGATCTCAATTCAAGTATGAAGGGAAAAAATCAAGCTTATTAGCTTATTTTTTTATCCAAATTTTACCGTGGTTATGTAAAATTAAATCTTGATTTTTTTTCCCTTCATTCTTGAGATCTCTTATTTTACTGGCCTGTTTGTTTTTATGTTGGAACAACAACAGTGAGAACTCAATTTGTGGCTTTGTATTTTTCATGGCAAAATTGCTTTGGGACACGATAAATAGAATTGTGACGCAGTTTCAAACGAGCATTAATTTATAAAAAAATTCTCACTCTAATAGAGTTGGATTGATATATTAAATTGGTGGATTAAGCATATTTTAAAAAGCATCGGGAAGTTAGGGCAACTTAGAGTATCAATTGAACGTGTTTTCGAAGCCAACTTAAAGCAATTTCAAAGACACTCTTAAGTTATAACAGCCAAGGTCAAATTCATCCAAAAACAATACTAATTTTGTATACTCTAAAATGATTACATGTTTAGATTGACGGCGAGATTGTGAAAATCACATGAAATTACAAAAACTATATTATGAAGTTTTAACAAAATCGCACGGATTCTTAGAAATCGTAGTTGAGTCTAACAAAAACCCATAAAATCGACTTACGATATGAGGATTACCCTCATTTATAAACACACTGTCAAACTATCTTTTGTCCCATTTATGTACGATGTAAGACTCTTTAAAATGGACATTGATTATCATTATTCATCCCGAACATATTCACCATCAATAACAACGTGAATATCAGTTCACCCAACTTGTTGCCGGATGACAAAAAGGAATGGTAATCCTATTTTCAGTGACAATACAATAATATGATCGGTCAACATTAAAATTCTATTAATGTCCACCAAGTAAATGCAATGTTTAAAACCTGAAATATTATTGAAACTTGAGTAGGTAAACAAGAACACGCGGAAAGAATGGTCCAACTCTAATGAACCCTAGACTTCATCAAAACCACATAATTTTCCCAAATAAATCATTTCTTATCTTGAGCAAGATGAACAAGAACCATGAAATTATAGAAATTAAGAGACATTTTTTCATCCACGAAATCCCAGCTTGCAACAACAAAGTTAGCTCATCTGGTGGGCTTTGTCTTATGGAGACAACAAAACCACTCATTAATTATCATGCCAAGCATTAAATTTGCAATCTCATAAAGAAAAAAGAAAAGAAAAATATTAATTTGAATAATCTATTTTGGCTTTGTTATAGAAAAGCTTTTGCAGTTTGTGACCGCTGTCAGCAAAATCCCAGTCAAATATTTTAAAAAGTTGGAACACTGATGGGAACACTTTTTATTGATCCATAATATTTCAGCTTCAAGCACTACTAAATTAATGCAAACTATTTTACCTATCTCTCGTATTGCATGCAACGAGTTTAGCATAATTCAATTTAGAAACAATATATTTTTAACACTCAATTTTTTATCGACTAAAATCAATGTTTTTTTTTAAGAATATCGACTAAAATCAATGTTTATATATATATATATATATTGATTTTACCCAACAAAAAAGTGAGTGTGAGAAAGTAAATGTTAAAAAGATGATGTTCTTGACAAAACCGATCTAATAATTTTTTATACTAATTGACTGTTTCTTCTCCTCCACGCACTTCTACCCCCCTATATAGATTTTAGATTTTAGCTCTGGTTCCTAACATTTTTCATTCATGTAATTTTTTTTTTCTTTTCATTCATGTAACCATGTAAACATGTGGAGTATCTAGTTTTTTAATCTAAACTGCACTCTTAAGAGCATGCTGCCTTAGTGTCACACATCCGAATTTAATGTTATTGTTACAAAAGTACCTTTGAATCAATTTTTGTAATGTTGTGAGGAGATAATCATAATAACAAGGGGCAAATTAGTAAATGTGTTTATTTTGGCATGAAATAAATAGAATTTAACACACTTTATTATTTTCTTTACTAAGTTGAGTTCATATTTATGATGAACGTAAAAAACTGAAGCCACACACGGTTTCGATTGGATAAGAATAGAAGAGGTGGAAACACGTAAGCAAGTGAGAGACAGAACAGACGAGTTTTGATTTTTTGCACTTTTTCCACTTTCCAAACAGAGCCCACCAACGTTGTCCACTTCAAATCCCAAACCTTATTTTCTATTCTTATAAATAAACATAACATCTTCAACCTTTTCAACATATCATTCATCAATTTTCAAAAAAATGACTTTAACACTTCGTTCTTCAATTTCTTTCATCATTCAGAAAGAAACCAAGTTCCTTAAAACCTTTGATGATGTCTCTACCACTGTCACCTTTGCTAAAATCAAACCATCTTTCCGTCTCAAAGCCAAGAGTTCTATGCAAATAACACACACCATGATAGATGAAAAATTGGAGAAGGTTCATACTCCATCAATTGTTCATAGTAACCATGATGATTCAAAGAAGGTGCCAGTTTTTGTGATGCTTCCATTGGATACAGTAACAATGGGAGGAAACTTGAACAAGCCAAGAGCAATGAATGCTAGTTTGATGGCTTTGAAAAGTGCTGGAGTTGAAGGGGTGATGGTTGATGTTTGGTGGGGTTTGGTTGAAAAAGATGGACCTTTGAAGTATAACTGGGAAGCTTATGCTGAGCTTGTGCAGATGGTGCAATTGCATGGTTTGAAGCTTCAAGTTGTTATGTCTTTTCATCAGTGTGGAGGAAATGTTGGAGATTCCTGCAGGTATGATATAACAGTGTTTTGTTTTTATTTTACTTGTGAAAGATCTTTTGTGACTAATCTATTGCGAATTTTCAGTGTTCCTCTACCTCCATGGGTGATGGAAGAGTTCAGCAAGAACCCTGACATTGTTTACACAGACAGATCAGGGAGAAGAAATCCTGAGTATATTTCATTGGGATGTGATTCAGTGCCTGTTCTAAGAGGAAGAACTCCCCTCCAAGTGTATGCTGACTACATGAGAAGCTTTCGTGACAGATTCAGTGATTACTTGGGCAGTGTCATCTCGGTATGTTATATACTTCAACTAGAGCTTGCAAACAAAAATATTCAATATAGAAACAAATTGAGTAGTAGTGATTTTGAGCTGGCACTGAGGGTTATCTTATATAGATGGGGGACTGATCAAATTAAGATATTAATTGAAGTGGGATTTTTATATAACTTAAGGTTGATTAATAGCAGTAATAACTGACAACAAATTTAACTTGATGCTTGATACATAGTTATTTCTGCATCTTTTTGTCTTTGTCCCTTTGTGCATTCAATCAGATTTGAAACTGATCCACAAGGCCTATAACTTTTCAGGAAATACAAGTAGGAATGGGTCCATGTGGGGAGCTGAGATATCCATCATATCCAGAAAGCAATGGAACTTGGAGGTTTCCTGGAATTGGAGAATTTCAATGTTATGACAAGGTATGAAAAAAAAAAAAAAAAACATTAATTTAAACTATTTTTGTGAACTGCACACTTATTTCAGTAATGTTTCATAATCACTGGTCTTTGGGATGACATGGATATCTCAAAAACAGAATTACAAAGTTTATTTTGGCTAAAATGTCTTGTTTGTCATGCAGTATATGAAAGCATCCTTGGCAGCAGCAGCTGAGGCCATCGGAAAGAAGGAATGGGGAGGCGGTGGACCCCATGATTCTGGCCAGTATAATCAGTTTCCAGAGGATACTGGATTTTTCAGAAAAGATGGAACATGGAACTCTGAATATGGACAGTTCTTTCTGGAATGGTACTCCGGTAAATTGCTAGAGCACGGTGATAGGATCCTTGTATCAGCCAAAGAAATATTCCAGACATCTGGTGTGAAAATATCCGGTAAAGTCGCTGGAATCCATTGGCATTACAGATCAAGGTCGCACGCAGCTGAACTAACTGCTGGTTACTATAATACAAGACATCATGATGGATATCTTCCAATTGCAAAAATGTTTGCAAACCATGATGTTGTCTTCAATTTCACCTGCATGGAAATGAAAGACAGAGAACAACCTGGTCATGCTAACTGTTCGCCAGAAGGGTTAGTTCACCAAGTCAAGAGGGCAACAAAAATGGCTAATATAGAACTTGCTGGGGAAAATGCACTAGAGAGATACGATGCAGGTGGATATGCTCAAGTTTTATCAACAAGTATGTCGGACTCCGGCAGTGGATTGGCTGCATTTACATACTTGAGAATGAATAAGAAGTTGTTCGAAGGTGATAATTGGCGGCACTTAGTGGATTTTGTAAGAAATATGTCTGAAGGCGGTCGGAGACAAAGACTTCCAGATTCTGATTCATGCGGAAGTGATATTTATGTTGGGCACATCAAGGAAACTAAGGAGCAAAAACAAGAGGGTGAGGCTATTCTTGTCTGAACATATATTAGCATGTATGTTCAGGCACCTCAGTGTATGTTCAGAACCATCAAACAATGTTTTTTTATAGGAAAGACGACGACAATTATAGAGTTAGAGTTATGATGTGTATACATAGAACAGTGGCTTAAGCCATGCCAAAACTTGAGATCATTGAGATATTATTTTATTTGATTGTGTATATATAACTCCATTTATAAAGGAGACAAACTTTATCTGCTTACAGTAAAGAATCAAATATACTGGTATTGGTCTCTATTCA
Source organism: Medicago arabica (assembly GCA_946800305.1). Classification (NCBI taxonomy): domain Eukaryota; kingdom Viridiplantae; phylum Streptophyta; class Magnoliopsida; order Fabales; family Fabaceae; genus Medicago; species Medicago arabica. Next base: position 46,028,199 of record OX326968.1, read on the forward strand.
GTATTTGCAACTTCTATCCTTGAAACGTCTACAAAAGCTCACCATTGTCATTTGTTTCTCTCACTCTATAAGATTATAAAGAAGCACGTGTCAAATTGTTCATAAAGTAGCATCCTCATCTTATTTGAACATTCTTTTTGTGTCTCAAATGAATTCCTAAAAATATTTAATGCCACAACAAAGACAACAATATGCAATAAGAAAATAGTGTCCTTTTTTCCAAAGCAAAAGGAACTTTATTAAAACTAAATACTCAAAGACACAAGGCATGCCATGAGAAAGGTTTACAGAAAAAGTACTAATTACATTTACATTTGTACATCAAAAGAATGTAATCCATAGAAAGTATCACACCTACTGATACGAATTCTTGATCCTGATGTTATAACTCCAAATATTCATTAAGAATTGACCGATAGACAGCATGCAAAAACAATATGCTATACTCCCACTCTCATCTTTGTCCAAAATCACAGATGAGTGCCAACTAAATGTGCCAAACACATTATTAACTTCCAATGCCTCTACCACATCACTACTTAAAACCTTATCAAACAACCTCCCAAGCAAGACTGCATCCCCTTCGTAAATGCAGCATACCACAACATTTTTCATAACAAATTTTTGTTCCACCTCATTCCATGATGTGATGACAGTAAAACTATTTAGATCAGTGTTATAGCCTTGGCACCCTCCAAAACATCTGCACTTCAATCTACCAACCAACTTGTCCAGATATAAATTGCAACAACAATATGATCGTTAAGCAGAAAAAATTCCATCAAACTGCATCAGGAAACCAAAAACAAAAATACATATCAATTAGAATTTCCACCCGCAGTTACTGATTTATCAGAAAATAATCATCCATTGATTTGGAAACTGAACTTCATTACGTCTAACTACAACATGCGTCCAAAAGTCCACCCAACACCCCAAAAACCTGCACTGTTAAATCCCAAGGCATTCATTGGTTGTACCATCCATTGTTTATTGAAAAATTAAGTCTCTTGAATTTGCTCCTCAGCCATCTCCATGAAAGGACTTGAATATCCTCTATCACAGATTCAGCAGCAACACTTTTACTTAAAAATTGCAATGGTCTCTTGCCTTTCACAGCCTCCACATGCATGCAAATTGAATAACCTTTGCTTTGTCTATTAACTCTTTTCCTCCGCCCAATAGACCCGAGAACTGAGTGAAACTTTCCCATCCCTTATCATGAAATGCAGTGGATACCCCCACCCAATTCAAAATACCATTTCATACTTAAACTACGTTAAGCGTGATACACCCTCTTCCATCACAAATCCGAAGACATATTCAATAGATCATGTTGCAAAACACCTCTGAATACTAAATTAACTTGTTTTGTGATAGTATCTAGTTTGGAATAATCTCCAAGCAAACACGGCTACTTTTAACAGGACTAATTTTTGCCACGCTACCGAGTAATTCCTATTCATCTATTACCTTAGTTCAGATATAAAAATTTGATATGCCTCTCTAATTGTGTTCAATTGTTATGCTTTTGTTTTACAAAATTCTTACTAATATTTGGTTATTATGAATGTAAAGATGTTGAGCCACGTATCACTGGCAATAGGGCATTTAGGAATTTGTGAATCTCTATAAATTGCTATGAATTCAAATTTTGTTCCGTTCAATTTTCGCTTTCCCTATGAGTGTTTTACCGTCCAAATACTATCAGTTTTTGAGACAATATGTTTGCCAAGGCCAATGTTCGAGCTTATAGCAGATAGCGTATACACTTGTACGACCAAAATAGACATCTTTGGTGACGTTCCACTATTAATTATCTATTATATTTATAAGCAACCCAGTATCAGTATCAACTATAAACTTTTCCTCTTCAAAGACTATCTATGAAAGGGGGAACAGCAAAGAAGTGAAGTAAGCATGAGCTGAACAAAGTTGTCAAAACTCAAAATATAACTAAGTGAATATGTTTAGACAAAAACATATCTCTCTCTTAATACACAAAACGTTGAACAACAAACTTTTTATTAATAAAAGTGACACTATTGACCATTTTACAACCGGGCATCCGAAATGAACTCAGCATCTCAAGTGTAAAAAACAAAAGGTTGTGATTAAAGTAGAGAATCAACACTAGTTACAAAATGGTTATAAATTTGAACTCATACGCTACAGTGAATGAAGCTACTCTAGACGGCGCCATTGATCAAGAATGAGGAGGAGGTGGTGGATTACCGCTGCGGAGTTCTTGAATTAGGTGAGAGAGTTCTTTGCGAGAGGATTCTCTGCCAAACATGAATCCATACCTAAAAGTGCGTGCGTGCGTGATTCAATTCAGATTAGGTTCTGTTCTAAATTACTATGAATTGAAATTGGTTCTGTTCTAAATTACTTACCAGAAGGAAATGGCGGAGAAGACGCCGGCGGTGGCAACGGTCTGAATAAGGGTGATCTTCTTCTCCATTGGTGCTGGTTATTTACGGCTGTGTCAGAACAAGAGATACCAGAACAAATTTATTTAATCTTTGTTATTAAATTTGGAAATCAAAAGATAGAAATATGAATTGTTATGCTTGTTAAACATTTATTAAATTATATTCCTACATGTAAAATGTTCCTGAAAATAGAGAAGAAAAATCTCGTAAAAAAATAGAAATAAAATTTATGAGACGAGATAAATTTCAAGTGTAATTAGTTATTAACCCTCTATAATAAAAGTTATCAGAAGTATCATAATATTAATCAAAACATCTTTTTATAGAACAAAACTCGTATGCTTCCTTAAAAATAAAACTCGTATGCTTATATCTCACTTAGATTGACTTGATCATATTGACTTGGAACCTATGAGTGTGTTCCTCTAAGATCTCATGTTAAATGATTTTCGTTGTCAGTTTCGGTGAGTTAATTTGAATTATTAAAAAAAGTCACATATTTATATTCTCATAAAAGTTATTCCTGAGAATAATTCTAGTAAATTTGGAGGTTTGGTAGCTCAACTTATTTAAGCTAGAGTTTAAATAATTGAAGCTCCATGGTTTAAGTCCCAACAAGAGAAAAAAAAACTATCATGATGATAAACATACTAACATTTGTCATTCATCAAGTATTTTACATGATGTGTTTACGTGATAACGACTAACGTTTTGTCTGAGTGATAGCGGTGACATTCAAAAGACAATTCATCAAGTATTTTACATGGTGGTAGATGGTTTCTATTTGAATAATAAAAATAAAAGGCAATTCTTACTTAGATTTATTGTTGTATTATGCAAAAGCCACACTCACAAAGGCTTCTCAATATAAAAATTGGCCAATCAAAACATATTATTGAACGGAATAGAGAGTCTTTGCGGATTTCATGTGAGTCAACAAATGATATCTAATCAAAACATGACAAGTTTTCTTTCGAGACAAATTCGCGAACATATATACACTATAAATAGCATATTATGTCATGAGACATTAATCCTTTATCATGAACGCTAGAGTTGATGTGTTGGCACTTTACCCTAATCTCTTCCTAATTTCCCTCCTAAACCCATATTAATTGCTAACCTAAACCGCCAACTACCCCAGTTAATCTCATCTCAACCATTGTAAACCTGACGTTTCATATAACTTGGTCCAATCATACAATCATCTCTTTTCACTTTCCAAGGTAAAAAAAAACAGCATATACCTTCTCTTTACTCTTCTTCTTGAATGTTATCTCAATCTCAATCTCTTTCATTTTTTTCCTTATATTTTCAGAGTTTGTTGCAAAACCCAAATTAACAACTCATCTAAAAAGGAGGTGGTGGTGATTTTGTTTTCTAGGGTTTTCACCATTTATAATATCTTCTCCTGACCCGTCTCTCCCACCGGCTCTTTAACCATCTCCCCCGTCGCTTCCAGACGTGCTTCTGTCAACGATGGACCTCCTTGGCCCCGCACCACCCACACCACAAGACATTATCGAGAAAGAGATGTAAGAAGAGAATTGAGGTACGCGTCGTTTTTTTAGGAGATCTATAGACTTTATTTGTGTTTATGGTATGCGATATTTCTCAACTGATTTGCTTTGCTATTTTAATTTTATTGCTTATAAGTGGAGAAATAACAGGTGCATATATGCTGAGTTATGATATGTTGTCAGTTTTGTGAAAAATTCCTTCTCGTTCACTTGCGTAAATATGTTCGTCGATACTGATTTATGTTATTGATGCCTGAACTGTGATAGAATAAATGAAGCAAAGTAGGAATTTTAGGTGGTAAAATCAAAATTTCACTATAGTATAATTTATGTGGTCATATGTACATATTGCTGAGAATTGATAACTCAATTGATTCATGGATTACCTATAAGTAATAATATCATATTGTTTTTTTTTGTACCAAAAAAAAAACAATGTCATATTGTGTTTGCAAACAAACATGATTTGGTTAGTCTTTGTTTCCTTTTTAATTTATTTTCTTTATACAGGGTGATTACATGCTTTGGTAAATCCTACTATCATTCTTTTGGCTGTAGGTGATATCTAGACAAAAGATTCCATTTTCTCTTGAATGTCTATATACCGATTCTTTGTATTCTTTGCCTTGAAGATAATTTTGTAGCATCCACACAACTGCTCCTTTAATTATCAAAATTTGTTTTGGTTATTAGAATGAATATTAAGTAACTTAGAAACCTTCTATATTTTTTTCAACATGGTCATTGACAGGACCATTGTCGCTGCTCACCGAAAGCGCAATAACATGTGGCTTCAACTTGATGTTGATTTTTTTCATCTGTAATCACTAATGAATTTCTCTTTGTCCCTGCAGAATTAAAATGAAACAGACAATGGCTTGCATAACTTCTTCACTATGGTTTGGAGCTTATAAGGTTATCCTATGTAACTTTAGGTTTGTGAATCAAAGATGTGTGACACAGACATCTAAATTAAGCATCAATTATTTGTGAGTAGTGTATGAAGTTTTTTTTAAAAGAAAATTTCAATGTTTTTAAACAAAATATGTGTTTATGTGTCAATTCCTTTTTGTGAAATATGTTTATGAATTGTACTTTTTGCAAGGTCTTTGAATTTTCCTCTATTTCTTTTGTTCCAAAACATGCTACAATATGGATATAAAGGTATGTTTCATGTTTCTAATGACATGGAACTAAAGTTGTAAAAGCTACATACCAAATTGGGGGATTGATCAATCTCATTCTTAAACTATTTTTAAAGCTATTTTGGAACTATTTTTGAAGCTGTATAATAATTAAATATGTTTACTTAAACTATATTTAATTATGTTGAAGAAACAAAATACAAAAAAAAAATACGAACAGCGCAAGTTGATTTTGTTAGATTATGTTAGTTTGATTTTCTAGGGAGTTATGTGTTGCCATTAATGAATTTGTGTAGTTTGTATGTTCAATGTAGGATCATATGACACCTATAACAAATATTTGATTTAATTATAGACACTTACACAATTTATTACGTTAGATGTCCATATGTTTAATATGATAGAAAGGGTTGTTCAAGACAAAAATAAAGTGTTCCCTCTCATTTACATAAAAAAGTACGAACATATGTGAGTTCCTTTTTCTCTTACCATTTTTCTACATGGCTTATGAATAAAAATTTAGAAGTGCTACTTGTTTCTTTTACTCATCTAAAAATAGAGGCAGGCATGACTAATCATATATGATGTGTCATTTAGAATAGTTATATATAATCACATATATGGTTCATGCACATATGTTTTAGTGACTCTTATTGGAAAATTGTATCTTATATATTGAGGAATGTTAATGTTGCTTTGAGTCTTGAAGAAGAAGCAAGAAAGATATAGAGAAATGGTTCTCACTGAGTTTAAATTGACTTATGATGTTCCTGCTCTTTTCAACAAGGAAAATGTTCCTTCATGTACTCATGTATAAGCTTTGAGTTGCAATATAGACATCCTATTCTCATATCTAATGTAACTTCACATTCTAAGATGGCTGCCTATATATTATGATTTGCACAAGCAAGTTTTGTGAGGATCTGTTTATGACAAAAGCACATATTATAATGCATTTGAAAGTTAAATTCAGCATCTTTGAGCATCATTTGAAGGCACATAGGAAGGTCATTTTCACCAGAAATGCCTCTTCCTATATCATTTACATTATATTTGATTCTTCTTCTTTTTTGCAAACATGTGGTGGATGTTACATAGTACTCCCTCCGTTTCTAATTGTTGCGAATTCGATGAAAAATCACACCAATAAATACTTGATGTGTGGAGCAAGGAATAATCAAGCAACCAATACAAGTGGGTAACAGTTATAATCACAAGCAAAAGTAGAAAACAGCGAGAGAAAAGAAGAGAGAACACAAAAGAATTTGTTTACCCAGTTCAGTCCAAATTGACCTAATATGGGGGAGAGAGCATCCTTCCATTCCACTATAATGATGAGTAACTTTACAAAAGAGATATCAATGAGTTACAAGAATAAGTCTCCCGCCTAATTCTACCCAAAGTTACAATCTCTTCCCCTAACCAAGAGACTCAATCCTAATAGTGTTTCCCAAGGTGAATCAACCCTCAAACCCTAGTGTTTGTTCCAAAGAGACAAACTCTATACAAACCCTAGTTTTGTTGTTGCCTTTCTAAACCCTTGTTTCAGCCCCCTCTATCTCAAGGTTTGCTCTGATACAAAGCCTATATTTATAGTAAAAGTAACTCCCATAAAATTGTAACAAATCTGGCCCAAAAATACATTTCTGAAATATCCACTGCGCGCAAATTCGGGCGTCGATTTTTGCTGAATAGAGCTGCTCCAACAGGCAGCCAATTCGGGCCCCGGACTCCACAGTTCGGGCGCCGATTTGGCCTTTTCCAGCAAACATCATTTTTGCCTCCAAACTCCAATTTTGAGTCACTTTCACAACACTAATTATAGTAAAATTGAATAAATCTAAAAAATTAATTTTGCTTATAATTAAAAACGGATGGAGTATTACTTAATGTATTAATAACAATTCGATATTGGTTGACAAGAAATATAACAGTCTTAATCGCACGGGTCAATATTACAAAAATGTTGTTTACAGCGACAACATGCTTCACGAATTATCCCAACACGTTTAAAAGTTAACTCCTTAATTTTTGTGGTGCCTCTTTTTTTTTGTTATCATTGCAATTAACCTTTCTTAAAGCATTCCTGGGGAATTTTCTCGTGATGTTTAGCATCACTCTTAATATTATAAGACAAGCTAATACGGTGACTCGTCTCCTAGCTCCAGCTATATGTTGTTGATGCTCATGACTTTTATCTTTAATTGAATTGAACAAGTTATTGCTAATAATATGATTAAGTATGTTTCTATAAATAGGAAAAACGAGTAGGAGTAAAGTAATTAAACAATATTGAATTGATTAGAGTATTAGACCATAAAGGCCCGTTTGATGGTCAGGATAGGATAGAGACAAGATATGATATAAAGCTGGATATAGATAGGATATGATAAGAACATGATAAACATTAATCTTTTCATGTGTTTGACGCGGACAAGATAACAAATATGATATCATTATAATTAAATGAAAAAATTGCTCTCATAATTAATTAAATATTATAGAAATGGAATGTTATTAATTATAATAGAAAAATACATGCTACCATTATTTTTAAAATGACAGTATTCTAAAAACGGCTGAATATCAAGATAATAAATAAGGAATGATCTTCTAATCCATCAGGATAATTTCTAACTCAGCCTATACTCAGGATAGAAATTACAAAGGAAAATCAGGACAGGATAGGAAAATGGTTTATTTTATCCTATCACATTGATGCATCAAACATGAGATTTAAGCAGGATATAATTAATGTATGTCTCCCTATCCTGACCATCAAACGGACCCTAACTTCCTTTCTCGAGACATAGACCATGACTTCATTGCTACGGATGGATTTTTCTAATGAGAAACGGTTCAAATAAATTAAATAATTATTGTAAAAAGAAAACGTGAATTGATCAAAGAGGAATGGAGCACTCATGGGAGTCCACTAAGAATGTCTAATTACTTATAGTGAGGAATGGAGCATATCAAGCAAAGTATATAAGACTAAACTTATTTGTTAGTAGTTTTAGTTACTTAAGCAAGTGGTAATAAATTTAATCTTTGATTCATGCGTACATAAATTTACTATTTAAGATATCTAACACTTAAATCTACTTCAAATCTAAAAAAAAAAAAAAATAGTCTAGATGGTACTCGGAAGATATCCTTAAAAACAAAACAAAAAAGAGCACATATTATTTAGAGACTTGACACATGTAATCTCAATAACAACTCACTTTCATTAAACCACAAAATGCGTGTTGTGTGAGTGGTAAGCTGATATTGTGGGCCTAATAAGATTTCTGATGTTTCATTTTGAAGGATTTGGCACATGCATATGATGATGTATAACTTTTTTTATTTAGACAATTAAATTAGGATTGTTGGTAAAAAAAAAAAATTCTCTTTGAATCTTGAATTTTTCCATTCATACTGGAGATCTCGATTCAAGTACGAAGGGAACAGATCAAGCTTATTAACTTCGTTTTTTATCCAGATGTTTAAATTGACGGTGAGATTTATTTTTACAATTGGATTTATGTCCAATGGATCGCAACTACCAAGAAAAGATATTTTGTTTTGGTTCGACCTGTAATTTTATATGAAATGCCGGATAGTATCGATTTTGTAAAACTTTTTTCCCAAGATCTATTACAGGAAATGGATAATCTGGAACTTAAAGTTGTCAATTATATTCTTTATAGAAATGGAAAATCCATTCGGGAAATTTTCGACACAAGGATTCAATTAGTTCGGACTTGTTTAGTCTTGAATTGGGATCAAGGCAAAAAAAGTCCTTCTATTGAGGAGGCCCCCTCTTCCTTTGTTGAAGTAAGTACAAACGGTTTGACTGAGTATTTTCTAAGAATTGACTTAGTAAAATCGAATACCTCATATATCAAAAAAATAAATGATCCATCTGGTTTAGGATTGATTGCGGATAATGAATCGGATCGGTTGAAGGCGTAATCCAATTTTTTTAGAAACTGATTACGCGAAATCCAATTTTTTTAGAACGAGTTGAAGGCGTAGGTGTTGTTGGTAGAGAGGAAGTTATAAATTGGGGGTTATCAGGACCGATGCTTCGGCCTTCCGGAATACAATGGGATCTACGTAAAGTCGATAATTATGAATGTTACGAGGAATTTGATTGGGAAGTTCAATGGCAAAAAGAAGGAGATTCATTAGCAATTGTATGGTTAGAATAAGTGTACTAGCAATTGTATGGTTAGAAAGAGAGATATTTGCATGGATACAACAGCGTATTGGACCCCAATACGCTGGTCCTTTTGGAATTCTTCAAGCTCTAGCAGACGGAACAAAACTACTATTCAAAGAGAATCTTATTCCATCTAGGGGTGATATTCGTTTATTCAGTATCGGACCATCCATATCATTGAAATCAATTCTTATAAGTTATTCAATAATTCCCTTTGGCTATAACTTTGTTTTATCTGATTTCAATACCGGTGTTTTTTTATGGATTGCTATTTCGAGTATTGCTCCCATTGGACTTCTTATGTCAGGATATGGGTCAAATAATAAATATTCCTTTCTGGGTGGTCTACGAGCTGCTGCTCAATTGATTAGTTATGAAATACCATTAACTCTATGTGTCTTATCAATATCTCTACGTGCGATTCGTTGAAACCAAAAAAGCTATTTGATGCTTTTCCTATGCCCCTCTCTTTAATAGTACTATATAGGAAATGAGTCGAATAAATTAAATAGAAACCTTCATTATCTTAAATTTGATTTTTCACAATTCGGATTGAAGAACTCAATTAGATAGTTATATGAGTGAAATAATTGAATAAAATTTCAGAATACTCTATTACTTAATAGTTAACAGATTGTATGATGATTTTAAATGGCTGTAAAAAGATTAAGTCTCATTTTCTATGTATAAGAATGAAGTCAAATAAAATAAATTATAAAGAGAAGAGACATTTAACCCAAGATTAGATAATCTTTTTCATCCTGTTTTGAAGCGGGCTCAAAAGACCAACCTTATTGAGTTTTAGTTATCATTTGTATGAATTATCATTTGTATGATCATAGATGTATTAAATTAAAATAAAATTAATAAGGGGTTAATAAAAAAAAGGAGTGGATGGTTATAAACACCAAGATACACAAAGGATTAGTAACACAGATTTTGTAAATTATCCAAAAGACAATTTACGCATAATAGAAAAAGAATACTAATTGGGGCTTTAAGTTGGTAGAAAAAATCAAGCAGTACTCCCCATAACTCCGATCCACCGATCCAGAGTATGCTTCCATCCACTGATGGAATAAATTACTATCAAGAACGAAAAAATCCTTTAAAAAATTTTAAGTCCCTTTTTCATAGAACAAAAAAGAAGAATAAGAACGAAAAAAGAAGAAGAAATCATAAACGAAAAACATATCTCTTTTTTGTTTATGATTTCTTATATCCATATTCATGGAGATCAAATTCACATGATAATTAAGAAACGAATGTGTAATTCTTTTTGATAATTCAAAATGCGGAGGGTTATGGAGAATTCTAAAAGAATATTTTATTGAAGAATTTAATTATTACTCAACAAATTCAAATTTCGATTTTTAAGGGATTAGATCAATTTAGAAGTGCCTTATTGTATTGTATCTGTTATTAAAATGGATTTATCTTTCTTAATTAGTTATTTCTAGAACAGACAGAATTGAATTGGTCTAATTCAGAACCGTTCGATAGATTTAAATTATCTTATGGATATATCACGAGATAAAGAATCGTCCCGGTCCTTAGATTTACCTAAGGCTTTCTAGGAGTCGTATGAGGTGAAAATCTCATGTACGGTTTTGTAATAGAGACGGGAACAATAATGTTATCACCGACTAGGATTATCTAACAGTTTAAGTCCAGTTGATATAGTTGATGCGCAATCAAAATATGGTTTTTGGGGATGGAATTTGTGGCGTCAACCTATCGGTTTCATTGTTTTTCTAATTTCTTCACTTGCAGAATGTGAAAGATTACCTTTTGATTTACCAGAAGCAGAAGAAGAATTAGTAGCGGGTTATCAAACAGAATATTCGGGTATTCGATTTGGTTTATTTTACGTTGCTTCCTATTTAAACCTTTTAATTTCGTCATTATTTGTAACAGTTCTTTACTTGGGCGGTTCAAATATAAATATCTCTATTTCGTACATATTCGTTTCAGAGTTTTTTGAAATCCATAAAACATATGGAGTTTTTGGAACTACAATTGATCTCTTTATTACATTAGCTAAAACTTATTTTTTCTTATTCGTTTCTATCATAACAAGATGGTTTTTGCCTAGGCTAAGAATGGATCAATTATTAAATCTTGGATGGAAATTTCTTTTACCTATTTCTCTCGGTAATCTATTATTAACAACTTCGTCTCAATTGTTTTCACTGTAAAAGATTTACTTTCTATATATATATTCATAGCTTGTCTCAAATAAGAGAAATAAATAAAACAAAAATATTCATAGGGGGTTATTGATATTCTTGGACAACTATTTTTCACGATACTTTTTATTTATTGGCCAAAAGACGAAGAAATAGATTTCTTATTCCATTCCAATCGATTCAAGAACGAAAGAACGAACTAATGCACCCTTCCGGTGTTTCCATTGAAATACCTATCAATGGTATTTTTCATAGAAATAGTATTTTTGCTTATTTCGATGATCCTCAATACAGAAGACATAATTCAGGAATTACTAAATATAGAACTATAGGAATTCATTCCGTTTTTCAAAAAGAAGATTTCATTGAATATCGAGGAATCAAAGAATTAAAGCCAAAATACCAAATCAAAGTAGATCGGTTTTTTTTATTCCCGAAGAAGTGCATATTTTACCCGAATCTTCTTCCATAATGGTATGGAATAATAGTCTCCTTGGAATAGGAACACCAATCACTTTCAATATAAGAAGTCGAGTAGGTGGATTGGTCCGATTAAGAAAGGAAAAAAAATCGAATTAAAAATATTTTATGGAAATATCCATTTTCCCGAAGAGAGGGATAAGATACTCGACATAGTTCTCTCTTGATACCACCCGGAACGGTAAAAAAAAAAAGGAAGGAATAAAAAAAATGAACAATTGGATCTATGTCCAATGGATCGTAACTACCAAGAAAAAGTACTTAAATTTTGAACCATTCTTTTAATTCTTCGTTCTTTCTTTTTCTTTATTTCCATTTTTGAGTTATTCAATTCACAATTACAATAGATGGAATGAAGGGCTCTTTTTTTTCGAATCCCAACCTAAATTTAGAGTAGTAGCAGGACAAATTTAGATAGATAGTCATCTATAACTAATGAATATCTACTATGACATATACATGTGTTTGTTCGATACCGTAAACCAATTAGTTATACCTTAAGATTCAATAGGATTCGAGAATCATTCTTTGAAACCCCTAAAAAACTAAAAGTTGTCTTATAACGATTAGATTATATATACACTTAGTTCGACCCCCTCACCCGATTTTTAGTCCTTTATTTTTTTATTCATTATTATCCCATATGGATCGAATTAATCTAAATCAATTCCAAAGACCAAATGATTGCTATGGAAAGATTCGAATTTAAGTGATCTAAATGTGATTTTATATGTATATTTTATTTAGGAAAATCAAATAAACTTTGGTCAATCATTAAATGTGAATGAATGAAACAGAAATATTTTGTAGTTCGATATAACATCTGTTTTTTGAATCACATGTCGTAAACAACATAGATATCATCCGAAATGATAGTTCCCAATCTAATATTTCTAATATTAATTAAATATAACATACTAATCAATATACTCATAATTAAATAGAATATATTAATCAATTTTGACATCTAATAAGAATTTTAATTCATTAATATACTAATAAAAAGGTTGAATATGTTTATAGTTCTAATTGAATGAACAAAATAATAAATAAAAATAATATTCATTGGAGTAAAATACAAATTGGTCAAAAAAAGACTATTTTTCGAAAAATAGGAAAGAGATCCATCTAAAAGATCTGTTTCCTATTTTTTTTATTACCATTCCCCGGGAATGGTTTTTATTCTATTTATACTTACTTAGTATATTTTTAAGGGTGGGTTAGATAATCCCTTTGATTATTATTAAAAAAATTCAAAATTTCTTTCGATGTTTTTTTATTTATGTTTATTTTATTTTGATTAAGTAGATTATCGTGAGCCACACATACTTTGTCGCAGGCTAAACTAGAAAAAAAAGACTATTTTGATAACTAATCAATGATGCCCTTCCATGGATTCACCTATATAAGCCGCAACTAAGGTAGCAAAAATAAGAGCTTGAATACCGCTTGTAAATAATCCCAGAAACATAACAGGTATAGGAACTACTAAAGGTACTAACGAAACAAGAACAACAACTACCAATTCATCAACTAATATATTTCCGAA